>LS507679.1:29683-83744 GCA_900490845.1 Pristionchus japonicus
ACCGTATTCGTTGGGAATCGCGAACTGATTTATTTTCAGTTAAATAAAATCAGTTCGCGATCCGCAAAGATTACGGTACTAAAAATACCGTATGCCTCCACTGATAACAATGGTACAATATTTATTGCCCTAGATCAACTCCCAAACGAGTTATGACTTCGTTGGCCTTTTGTCCGTTGGCGTTGTGCCCGCCCCCCGAGAATTAGGTCATCTTGTTTAGAAAATCTGTTGGTCAGAATGAATGAGAGCTTGGGAGCACCAGTGGTATAATCAAGTTTGTTTGAAATTGTCTCAGGCATAATCTTCTCCGCGCCGCACGTGTTCGACTACGTCAACCAGACAGAGATCATCGAGAATATCAAGTGAGTTTATTAATTAAGAGACCGGATCGGGAAAAATTGACCACCCCCCCCCGGACATCGCTCCAGGACTTTCGATACGGGTCACCATACTCACATATATTGGAGGTCCTTTGACCTTGTTTACGAAAATGATGACGTCACTGGCCGTATTGCGAAATGCGGCGCGCCAGATGCGCGCAAAGTATGAAAACTGGGTTTTCATAACTTTTCCACGGAACAAGCTAGAATCAAAATTCCTTCAGCATTGTGTTAAGGTTGACATAAGTGCACAGGAGCACTATGGGGAAAATTTTTAGGGCAAGTCTGATACCGACTTTGGGTCTCAAAATTTCAGTTTTTCCGAGTTTTCACTATCAAAGGATCAATTGGGGGCGTATAAAGTAGGTATGTGGGTGTAGCCCTTACACTCCTGCATCGATGCGACCACATGCGGAGAAGTTTTGGGAATGAACATTTTTGCAAAGTTGATTTCAGTGGTTCGGAGCCCGTTTTCGGTCGGCCTTATGAGCCATTTCTCACCTAGCCGTTTTGAAATTTCTGGAACAAACCATGCTCAGAGTGTTATTAGGCCATATTGTGAATATTTATCAGCATATGAATCGATTCTGCCGCCATGACTTTTTTGGACCATGAACCGGGGTTCATGGTCTCGGAGTGGCTCACTACCATGAACCATGGTCATGGTCCAAAATGGAGGTGGAAAGTCATGATGGAGGAACTTCAAGTACTATACGTCATTCCATAGTACACTACCACACTATTACACGGTAGCCCGAAATACCGTAATCTGCTCATTGCGGAATCGTGAATTGACTTTTTAAAGAAAATTAAAAATAAATCAGTTTGCGATGGAGTAATTGCAGCATTTTGGATTACTGTGTAATAGTGTGGTAGTGTACTATGGAATGACGTATATTACTTGAAGTTCCCCCATCATGACTTTCCACCTCCATTTCAGACCAAGACCCCGGGTTCATGGTAGTGAGCCACTCCGATACCATGAACCCCGGGTCATGGTCCAAAAAAGTCATGGCGGCAGAATCGACTCATATGCTGATAAATATTCACAATATGGCCTAATAACACTCTGAGCATGGTTTGTTCCAGAAATTTCGAAACGGCTAGGTGAGAAATGGCTCATAAGGCCGACCGAAAACGGACTCCGAACCACTGAAATCAACTTTGCAAAAATGTTCATTCCCAAAACTTCTCCGCATGTGGTCGCATCGATGCAGGAGCGTAAGGGCTACACCCACATACTTTATACGCCCCCAATTGATCCCTTGATAGTGAAAACTCGGAAAAACTGAAATTTTGAGACCCAAAGTCGGTATCAGACTTGCCCTAAAAATTATCCCCATAGTGCTGCTGTGCACTTATGTCAACCTTAACACAATGCTGAAGGAATTTTGATTCTAGTTTGTTCTGTGGAAAAGTTATGAAAACCCAGTTTTCATACTTTGCGCGCACCTGGCGCGCCGCATTTCGCGATACGGCCAGTGACGTCATCATTTTCGTAAACAAGGTCAAAGGCCCTCCAACATATGTGAGTATGGTGGCCCGAATCGAAAGTCCTGGAGCGATGTCCGCAAAGGGGCCGAAAAGCTAAATTTTCTCGGAGCCGGTCTCTTAACTAATTATGCTAATTATTAACTAATTAATTATGTTAATTATTACGTAAATAATTAATCTATTCATTTCCAGAGCCGCTGCCGAGGCAGAGAAAATGGAAGCCGTGCATGGATTCGTGTTTTAACTCAATTCATGATTAAACTTCGATTATGATCTCTGACTTCATTCCTTCAAGAAATTGTAAAAACTTCATATAATCTTTAGTGAAAGTATGGATGAGAAGATGGAAGCCGTGAAAAGTCTTTTGTTTCTCACCAGCGTATTTTTAAACGGCGTTTACATTTCGTATTGCAATACACTTGAATTGACCGAAGTCGAAAAACATAATTATACATAATCACATGGTATTCAACAGAGATAAAGGAATCGATCTTGGACAATCTGTTATGTATGTCACCGTGTTCTTTTGTCAATATTGTACCATTGTAAGCAAATTTATGAATGAAGATCGCTCAATTAAAACAAACTAAGACTCCAGCACACAATTACATTTCCCCGAACAATTGGGCTGCTTTGGATGCTCATTTCTTTCTTGGCATCGCTCTTTTCGAATACAATCTTGTGCCAATCGTCCTCCAGCGAGTACTGAAAAACTGCATTTAGCATTAATCATTTTCTTCTCCTTTTTAATGCGTCATTGTCAGTGGCGCTTGGTTTTGAGCGCTGAGATGAGCACTAATAAGACTGCATTAGCATCTCACCGTCATTTCTGGAATATCGGCCACGGCAGCTTGGATCATCGCTCCTGTCAGCTCAGTAGTCGTTCCGAAATACCAGTTGGTGAATTTGCAGAGTCGAATTCGTGCCTTAAAGATCACTTTTATATACCTTTTCAGATTTCTACGCTTATCAAAATTATTGGAAGAGAGATTGACCAAGAGTGCATCCATCACCAATTCCGTCTTAACTATCATGTTTGTTATCTGGAGTGTTTGAAACCGCGGGAAAACTTCTGCGACTAATCTTTGATCATCACGAATGGTAAAGGGCTGAAATTCGATTTTGCTTGTTAGACTTCATCGCATTTTCCATAATTTTCATCCGAATATTGTTGGCATATAGCGGAGTTTGAAATTTCAGTCGATTATTTAACGCACTGGGTTACGTTTATCTTTATGGTCCGAATGTACGGTTAACTGTGCCGACTCTACAGCCTGCGAATACTCGTCCATGAACTCTGCATCAACAAAATCACCAAAGTTCAGCTTGATCGAGGCTGGCTTAGCTTCGAGAAGCGTCGACACAAATCTAGTAATGGACAAAATTTAAATGTAGATTCAAGAAAGGTCTAACTTCTCTCTTTCTTCCGAATCCCAGTTTCTTTCACCAATTTCTAAATCAATTTCACATCCACGACGAGAAGAGATTAGTTTCTGCATCATTGGAAGATATGGATTGATGGTCTCCTAAATAGTGGCTAGTTGTATTACTAGCGAGGTACTTTTTTTCGAAAATGTCAACAAAATAAAATAACTCTGACCCCGTCTTACAAATAGATATTCAAATCAAATTTTATCTGATCCCTGCTTACCAATCTAAATCTTAGTATCTTAAAGGCAAATCTGGACAGCAACCGATCGATAAGAGTGATGATTTCTTGCTGCGTGCTGACTTTCTAGAATGTAAAAAAACGTTACAATGCACATCTCATAAACAATCTTACTTCTGCCAAGGGTGGCTGTTGGTCCCCTTCAGTTCTCCCTTTCCTCATCTTCACTTTGCTCAGATCGAATAGATTATGAATTAAGACCGAATATTCCTCACTTTCGTATGTTAACGAAATTGAATATGTAGAATGTATCTATAAATTTTCCGCACGTTCTCTTTCAAGCGCGTGGCGGTAAATACATTCGATCAGAATAAATATCCCTAACCTCTACTAAATACAGATTGTCCGCATGAAACTTGATTGCTCTAGAGCGAGAATTCACAGACAGTGAGCGTATTCTCTTGCTCAATGTTTCGAATTCGTCTAGATCCTTGCTAAATAGTCAGTTAATTAATTAATTATTAAGTAAACCGCTAATTATGTAAGAAAACTCACTGATCTAGCCTCGCCAGCACGTCCATTAGACAATCATCGCTCATCCTCGATAGGTGATCCGTCAAAGATGCTATGATCGGTTGGTCTGCGGATTGCTTAGGGTGCTTGTGCGGCTGACCGTCAACTTCGTCAGTAAGTTGATGTTTCGTAGCCATTTTCGCTGAAATGAGGTTGAAATTATATAAAATTTGAACACACATGATAATAGGGATGAATAATCGACAGTCTATGTCCGAAAGTAATGTGAGAGCAAGCGTCAGACGCCTAGCGTGCGAACGCGTCACAAATGCTTGCCAAGCCTTTCGAATTCTCGAGCTATATGTGAGAAGACTTTAAGTCTTCAAACCTTATACGGATTCAAATTCTGATTTTCATGAAAATGCGGTTGAAAATCGGCGTTGTTCCTTGACAATAGCTAACGCATAACAAAGAAATCCATGGTAATTATACAATTCGAACTAATATTGATGAAAATGTAGACAAAAGTGAATAGCGATGTATGCATCGGTACATAATTTTGTTTATCGTTTACGCTCGAAAGTGATTACACTGAACCTTGCTTCATATGAACTGAGCTTCAAACAACCAGAATGCAATGATATCATTCTCAGTAACAGAGCTGCTGCTGAAGAACACATAACTGCCGGGCACTGGCGGGTGAATTCCGGAATCTACCACGTGGTTATTCGATTCGCCATCGAACGTGTACTGTAAGAACTCGCAGCTTCATTTTTCGGATGTTGACGAAGACATCATGATGTGTAACTTATTCCAAAAATGTGAAAGTACCTCAAAACCTTCAGCACGAGCGACAGCACCCTCTATTGTCGCTCTGTCTAGCTCTGTCATCGTTCGAAACTTCCAGTGGCCTTCCTCGCATGAACGCAACCGCTTCTTAAGTAATTTTTTTATCGATTTCTACATATTCTCCAAATCAGCAATTTCTTTTCATAGAAATCAACAGATGTAAATGTTTTTTAACCCAAGGACCAGAAACTTGCCAAGAATAGTTCCATCAGTATCTGAGTATCGACGATCAAGTGTGCAATCTCGAGCGTGGCATATCGCGGAAAGACATCGTTGAAGTATTGCGCATCTTTGCAAAGCGTAAAGGGCTGAAATAATGAGTCACTGAGAAGAATTTGCTCGCTGAGCTTAAAGTTTTAGTTTGACAAGTACGAGTATTTCAATGGACTTTGGCAAACCTGATTTGGGACTCCTCTACGACGATCACGCACTGTTAATTTAGGCGACGAAACAGCACGAGAGTAATTTTCCATGAATGTCTCAGCAACGAAATCAGTAAAGTTTAAACAGATGGAGTTTGGTTTGGATTTGAGAAGCGTCGTGACAAATCTAGAATGATGATTTTTAAAGTTGAATCATTAAAGCACAAAACAGTTCGAAATGTAAATAAGTTTGATGCTGATGTCTTTCGCGACCTACTGTGCTTACCACATACGCAGATACATGCAAACGCACCTGTCTCTCTCGCTCTCTTCCCAGTCTCTTACGACAACCTCCATGTCAACTTCAATTCCGCACCGAGAAGATATAATTTGCTCGGCCAATGGTAGGAATGCTTTTATTGTATCCTGAATTGTTTTTGATCACAGTGTTTCAAATTGAACGTCGAATCGCCAAAGCCTTACCAATCTGAGCACGCAGTTTTTGAAATGAAATCTAGACAAAAGTCGGCCCAAATGAGTGGCGACTTCTTGATTGGTGTGCTGATAACAACATATCATTTTTGTCCGACCTTCTTTATCTTACCCTTTCCTCACCCACCTCCGCCATCGCATCTTGCTCACCCGTTGACCTCCGCATCTTGATATCTCGCAGATGGCATAGATAGTGCATCGATCGAGAATACTTCTGGCCTGCGTACTCAAACGATGCTGAGTACACACGACCACTTCTCTGCAACATCACTGATACCATCCCAAATGAGAAATATTTCGTCAAAAATTGCACACCTCATTAAGTCTTAGGTTTTCAGCTTCAAATTTAATTGCTTTAGAGCGAGACATATCGGAAACTGCGCTCATTCTTTTAGTAAGTGTGGCAAATTCATCGAGATCGTTGCTGAATTTTATTCTTCTAAAAAAATTATTTAAAATAACATATTACGCTTACTGATCCATCCTCTCCAGAACGTCCATGAGACAATCATCGCTCATCGTCGATAGATGATCCGTCAAAGATGCTGTGATTGGTGGGTCTTCAGACGGCTTAGACTGCTTTGACGGCTGTTCGTCAATTTTCGTAGGAAGGTGACGTTTTCTAGACATGCTCACTGAATAAATATTGAGAATAAGGGAAGATTACATTCAAATAAATTAAATGTAATTGCGAAAGTGAGACGCGTTAATGCACGTCTTCCGCGTCGCTTCCTCATACGCTTGTCTTCCTCATACGCGCCATCCGCATCATACGCGTCGCACGCGTCGCATCGCGTCGCATCTAACGCGTAGCTTTGACATCCGCGTCCGCATGATTGCGCAGAGTATTTGAAAGCTAGAATCTTGATTGCTCCATCGATTTCTTCAAATGTAGGGGGGGCTCATGATCGGAAATTCTTTATTCATACCAAAGTTTATTACAGAACGATACGAGAATTTTACGATGTGAGAACAGTGATGAAGATTCAATAAAATTGTGCTGTTAGTACGCTGTCAAAACTGCTGAATCGGACATCGACAGACACGTCCTTCGATCCGAATGGAGTTGACTTTCGGAAGAGAATATTGTGCTTGCCATTCGATCCAGAGTACTGCAAAAAATGGTTTCAAAGAAGAAGAAAACAATTCAGCAATCTGAAAAATGGTGCAATAATGCTCAGAGTACTGCTAGCATTATTTACGCTGTTGAAATGATTTCGAAGAAGGACATCAATGCTCAACGCACCGTCATTCCTGCTGCATTCGCCGCTCGTTGTACGGTCGCTCCGTCAAGATGCGTTGCAACACGGAACCTCCACATGCCTTTCTTTCCCAAGCGCAAGCGTTCCTGAAAGATTCCACCAAATTTGTTCACCTTGTATTCTGACATACTGAGCTATTCGACTAAAGTGCCTAATAAAAGCACTTTCCAGAGTTTGGGCTACCACGTCGCCCTGCTACTATCGCTACGGTTCTCATACCTTGTGCTAACACTTTGACGGAGCGGTAGAATAGCTTTAGCAAGAAATTGCATTGTTACATAAAAGACACTAGTAAGGCCAGGTTCAGCGTTACATTGCTTGTCGAGATTCTAGTTCCAGTAAGGTTCAACTGACCAGCAGCGGTTCCAGGACCAATTGCGTCTTAACGATCATGTGCTGGACTTCCAGCGTTCTGAACATCGGAAATACCGCGTTGACAAATTCCCTATCGTCGCGAATCGTGAACGTGTGCCGAATTGCGTGTGCGTGTCCGGGACGTCCGGGAAATGTCACACGCGATCGCCAGGGTGTGCCGACCAGCTCGGGGTCCTGAGTAGAGATGGCTTCGCAAGCGGGATAGCAACATCTTTCGGGAAATTGATCATTTTGCATCATTCCCAAGAAAACTTGTTTGTGAGGGAATAATGCTACTGAATAATGCTAAACTCGGGGTCCTGAGTTCAGCATTATTCAGTAGAGCTTGTAACGCTACCCGAAACATTGTCCATTATCCCGGGTTACTCTCATTCTCGCTTCTATCCGTCGTTTCTACCCAACACTATTCTTTCGGTCAGTTCAGGTACCTGATCTGAATCATCATCCTCATCATCATCAGCCTCGTCCGACTGGTCCTCATCAAACGGGTCGTGTTCTCGCATATTTGCTATTAAGCACGGCATGCACGAGGCCTTCTGGACATAGTCTTGAAGGAAGTTGTCGTCAACGAACGCTGCGATACTGCGTTCTAGGCAAATGGAGGAGCGTTGAGATGAACCTGAAATCAGGTGAGTCACTCATTCATTCCACACACTATCCAGGTTGTCTGGCTGGTGAGAGAGTGCGTGAAATGAGGAGAGTCTACTTTTGCTTTCCACACTCTTCTTCAGAAAAACGTTGACTTGTGACCAACAAGCGGAGGAAATTGATGACGAACAAATAAAGTTGTATTTGTTTCACAGTTTCCAGTTCGAATACCGGTTCGCATGCAAATACCTCTTTCTTTCATGCACGGCCAAATTTTCCTGATCGATCTCCAGGCTGACTTCGGATTCAGAGCGTGTGGAGATTACTTGAGTAATCAAGGGAATGTAGATCTTGAGTGCTTTCTGGAAGGATAGAGTGAAAAATTTAAATAATTGAGATAAATAGAAAATGAATGTTTACCAGTTTGAATTTGCATCGGTGGACTACGAATTTGGAGGAGATTCGAGAAAGAATTTTGATCATTTCACTGTTCGTCAGGGGACTCTGCTCAGAGCGGGTGAGAACAGGCTAAAAAAGTTGCATACATTTGACAAAAACATAGTTTGATAATCATAAACCCACAAAATCATGGCTGTATGGTCTCATTTTCGCCAACGGATCACATGCGTTGCTTAGGGAGAGCGAATATTCCGTATTCTTGTATAGTAGAGTGAACAAGTAGGAATCGCCTTTCTGAAATGAATACGCATATTCTTTTGGAGGCCTCTCCTCTTTTCTCTAACCAGCATTCTCTCTATTTCTACTTCCAGTCACGAAATTTTTAGTTTAATTTGTCTCCGGTTAATGGAAAGACCGCAAACCTGAATGAGTTGAAGGTTGTCAGCTTCAAGTTTGATTGCTTTGGGACGAGCAATGTCGCAGAGCCTGTTCATCCGCTTACTCAGCAAGCCAAATTCGTCGAGGTCATTGCTGGAATGCGACAACAAATACTTCGGTTTCTTCCAACCACTTGGTCATTTCTGCCTAGTAGAGTTTGAAATACTCTGGTTTCTTTCAATCACTTGTCATTCAAAGTCCCAACCACTTGCTGGCGGCTTCCCTACAAGTGGTTGGGATCATGGTTGACAAGTGGTTGGGGCAACTGTTGACAAGTGGTTGGCATAATGATTGGCGAGTGGTTTTCTCAAACTCCGCCAATTCTCTATGGTTGACAAGTGGTTGGAAGAAACCAGAGTACACTGCGGGTATTTCGGACCCGCGAGGTAGAAGTGGAGAGCTACCCTTTCGCTCGTTTCGCTCGTTTCGCGGGTACTCGATTTCTCGTTGAGAGCTAATAGGTATACAACCAGTACTTAGTGGTCGGAAAAAAGCCAAAGAAATTAGAAAAATCGATAAACTCACTAATCCACCCTCGCAAGGACATCCCTCAGACAGTCATCGTTCATTTTGGAGAGGTGATCCTCGCGCATGAGAAACGGGGACTTTGCGGACTGTTTTGGAGGCGGTTGTTCAAGCTGTTTCGGTTGCTTCGGAAGTTTTCCACTGTCGGCCATCATTTGGCGACGCTTGGAGGTCATCTATAAATGAATATCACGCCTATCACGAGAGAAACGAGCTAGGGGTGGGAATAGAGCGAAAAAGGTGAAATGAGTTAGCACCGGAATTCGGCACCTGTACCCATGCCCTAGCAGCCCCCAAAATCCCATTGTGCTGGGATCATTCTGGGGCTCCATGCTCTTGGTCGTTTCCATGGATCCCCGACTTTGAACACGATTATCTCGCTTCTGGGTGGTTTTTGGGGGAAATTACTATGAGTATGACCCCCACTTTTTTAAAGAGCTCTATCGATCAGAACAAACTAGAAGTCAAAATATTGCCTCTGAACTAAGCTACATTCAAGCGAGCATAACTCAAAAATTATAGGTATGTACCTCCTAGATTTGAAATATGTTATTAAGCTCGACGAGCTCTTTCGAATGAATAGCTAACGAAAAAAATACGTTGGTCGCGAGGTTATGTTTGCCCCCTCGGAAGAATTGGGATGATTATGACCCGATTATGATTATGACCCGATGATTATGAGATGATTATGATTATGACCCGCAACGCGCGCTCCAAAGAGCGGGGAATGGAATGAAACTCAAATGAATAGCACGAGCGAAAGAAAATTGCAATGAATAGAATGATACGATTCATTCCATTCCCCGTTCTTTGGAGCGCGCAGTGCGGGTTAAAATGAGTTCAAATCATCCCAATTCTTCCGAAGGGGCAAACATAACCTTGCGACCAACGTATTTTTTTCGTTAGCCATTCATTCGAAAGAGCTCGTCGAGCTTAACAACATATTTCAAAACTAGGAAGTACAGACCTATAATTTTTGAGTTATGCTCGCTCAGTTCAGAGGCAATATTTTGACTTCTAGTTTGTTCTGATCGATAGAGCTCAAAAAAAGAGTGGGGGGTCATACTTACAGTAATTTTCCCCAAAAACGACCCAGAAGCGAGATAATCGCGTTCAAAGTTGAGAATCCATGGAAACGGCCCGGTGCATGGAGCTGCAGAATGACCCCAGCGCATTGGGACTTTGGGGGATGCTAGGACATGGTTAGAGGTGCCAAAATCCGGTACTAACTCATTTCAAGATTTTCGCTCCATTCCCAAGAATTGCCATTCTAGCTCGATTCTCTCATGACAAGCGTGATATTCAAGTGAATAATCAATAAACAAGAATGAATACACAATTAAAATAGCAATTAGAGGGACAGAATGACTCGCATCACCGCGACGCGTTCATTTTCGCGCCTAAATTCATAATCATGTGAACTGTACAATAATAAGTAAAATGAAAATGACACTGACAGACGCGCACAGAACGACGCCTTCATTCTCGCGCCAATATCGATTCTTGCGCAAAACATTTTGAAAGCAAACGTGTGAGGCGCGCAGTCTTAAATCTAAATTGATTCGGCTTACTGAACTGATCTCTCAATAAAACATGATTTATCACAATAACAGAACAGAAAACAAAATTCATTTCATTTCCATGCAAATTTCGCCTCCAATCTCCACAGAGCTCCGTCCGCTCGTGCACTGATGTCCACGTATTCTTCTCTCGTTCCGAAAGTCCTGTTCATAAACGAGATTCGATGCGACGTCAGGCCTTGCGCGGAGTACTGTAATGAACTTAAAGTTCCCTTCCACACACTTCACAAACAAAATTGACATTTGAATTTCCGCATTTTTATATCTCGGTTCTCCGTGGAGCAATCGACTTGTTACTTTGATTTCGGGATTTATGGGGCGCCAAACTATATGAAACAATACTAGAAGAGGATTGCTGCACTGAGGGCTGAGATATAAAAAGTGCGGGAATTCAAATTTCGATTGTTTGAAAGTGTGTGGAGGGGAACGTTAATGATTTGGTCATCCTCGATGCCAGAGAAAGAACAGATTGTGGGTTCACTGATCATGTAGGGAAACTGGTTTCATGCAGGGTTAGTTGAGGGGGGCGGTTATGGATATTAGGTAGTGTTCCCTTTGATGGAGTGAAATTCACATATGCGAACAGAGAGATTTGACTGCTTTGTTGGCAAGAGCGTAAGAGGTATTGAAAGTCAAATGGAATTCCTAGTCCAATTAAAGCAAAGAAGATAACCCTTGCATTAGTCCGGAGATGTTCAGGAGTGTCTTAAACACTAACCGTCATGCCTGCAAACGCTGCCGCTGCTCGAACATCAGCAGAAGTCAGGTTCGAAGTGATTTGGAAGCTCCAATGTCCGCTCCGACCCGACCGCAAGCGCTTCTGTAATTTCGAAAATCACGGAACGTGATCATTCATGTATATCTCTTGGAAGCCCAAAGAAATATACAACGCATTTTTTAATGAATAAAATTATCAGAGTAACCGACCGTCAGCGATTCCAGCGCGATACGTGAACGTATAACCAAGTAAGCCATTTCGATGGTTCGGAACTTTGACAGGGTTCCGGAGAATTCTCTTCCACTGCTGGGCACAAGTGGCTGGAATATTGAACTTTAGCTTATCATTATTCATCTCCTTTGTTTAGAACTTGCTGTTCCAATTAGGAGAACCAATTAGAAAGATAAGGAAGAAGGAGGAACAATTACAAGAACTTGTTGTTCCAAGAATTAGGAAAAGTTTGATTCCACACACCTGGATAATGGAATCGAGCGGGACGCTCAGACTGGGCATGTGCACAGCTTCAGCGTAGTCTTGGATGAACTGTTCATCGACGAACGGCATCATGGGGGTCATTCCCTGCACCCGGCTGGGTATGTTCAGCATCAGGGTGTACGGTTTGGCAGACAAAATAATGGCTGCGAGCCTGAGTAAAAGAGTTTTTGATCAGGGGATGTACCGCTCAAAAGACACAGCTCAAAAGACAATCTTACCTCAAGTTTCCCGCAGCGTCCAAATAATTACTGTTTGTGCCAACTCCGAATTCCCCATTGTGGCAACTCGAAGCCGCACGCTCGATCAGAGGAAGATCGTGCTCCTCGAGATGTGCCTTAAAGAAGAAGTTTAGAGTTCGAAAAACTTGTAATCGTCTCTTCATTTCACACACTATCTCGTCTCCAGTGAGAGAAAGTGCATAATGCAGAGACGATTACCCGTAATTCGATCTCTAAAGAAGTCCCAAGAATCGTATGTAGCGACTCCCATCCCGATGGGAATTAGCTTATCACAAGATGTACTGTAGAGCCGGAGATCCGGTAAATGCGGTACAGTGATGCAGCGCATGCTTTTTAAATTGATTTTTAACACATTTTAAAGAAAATGAGGAATTAGAATCTCACCAATCGTATCTCGCAAACTTTGAAGTCGAATCTTGCCGCGAGCTGGAAGAAGTGATCGAAGATGTCTTGGTATGTCAGCGGTGCGCTGCCTCCGGATGGAGGCTGAAATCAGATATGACGTGTGCTTATAAAAATTCCACCACGAATTCTATTTTTCCTCAATTTTCGTGTTTGTGCACCTATTGAGATTTGATTTTTTGGATATTTTGGATATTTGGGGGTGAAAAGGAAAAAAATAGGGTTAAAATGAAGTTTCCTTACTCATACATGCAATAGTTTCTCGTAGGGGTGGAGGTCGGGGATCGGAGGCGGTTATGGATTAACCGTGAAAGTACGGTAGGTCCGCCCGTAGCTCTCAAAATTCGAAACACTCACGCGTTTATAATCGTTCTTTGTCATTTTCGCACACAAACTGCTCCTTTTGTTCATGCGGAGGAAGTACGACTGTTCCTCGAATACAATCTTGAACGAGTAGAGCGAGGAAGAATCGCTCATCTATAATAAAAATAAATAATCATAATAACAATTTATTCAGGTCAGGCGTTAACGCAGGCTCGTCCCTTATCTATTACTCAGTTAGCAAATGGGAATTACATATTATGCTTCTCACATCTATTTCATACCTGAGTAACCTCCAATGACTCTGCTTCCAGTTTTATCGCTTTGGAACGAGAAATCAGAGCTAGCCTGCTCATTCGCTCATTTTGCGTCGCAACTTCGTCCAGATCATTACTGAAATACTAGTTTTAATTAAAACATATTAATTAATATTAAAATAATTATAAAAATCTCACTGATTCAGTCTAGCGAAGACGTCTAGAAGGCAATCGTCGCTGAGTTTGGAGAGGTGATCCGATCCCTCACTTCTTGCTTGTGTTACCGAGGCAGGCGGTTGGTCAGGAATTTTGCCTCCATGAGCCATCATCGCACGGCGCTTGGTGGTCATCTTTAACAGGGAAATTGAGAATAGAAATCAGGAAACTGCAATCGAATGGACTCGAAATTGCGTCATCTAGCGGCTGTCAGTAATGGACGCGTCTCTTTTTTTTTGTAAGGCGTCGTTCTCGCCATTCTTATTTGACTGATTGAATCCAACGAAAACAATTTATTGATGGCCAACGAAAATGCAAAAAAGTGCATACAAAATGATGAAGAAATTTTGAAGGTTTACTGCAACGTAACATATTGATCAGTTGCATTTCGCCTCGAGTTGCCACAAATCGCCGTAGGGCTTCACGGTAAACTCGACCGATTCCTCATTACTATAGTACGGCGTCGTTCTCATGTACACAATACAGTGCATTCCCCGTCTACGTGCTGAAGTCAATTTTCATTACCCTGTAGTCCAGAAAGGAACTAGCTTTTCACGTATGACCCTATACTTCACGTAGTTGGTAAAAAAGAGGGTCGGATGAGAACATTCGGATGACAACCTACTGAATGAGAACTATTTACATATTTGGTCTAATATATAACAGTTGTTCTCTCGCCCTCATTAGGTGATCATCCGAATGTTCTCATCCTACCTAGTACGAAGCCAAAGGACGAGTCCGAAAAATTTGAATCGAACGAACCCTCATGTCAGCAACCGCAGCTGCAGATTGTATCTCAGCAGGCGTCATGTTTCTCGTCAATCGGAAGTTCCAGCGACCAGGTTTCCCACGGCGAAGGCGCTCCTCAAAACATGTGTTGTTGTTGTTGTTGTTGTTGTTGTTGTTGCTGCTGTAAAACGTACCACCAACGTGTGCAGAACGCAGAACGCATCCACAACAAGATGCGCCATGTCGACGGTTCGGAACTTTGACAAAAGGTCAGCAAATGCAAGTTGATTTCGGGGTTGAAAGGCCTGAAATACGGAGTTGCCTCATCAGACAAAATATTGAATACATTAAGGTAACAGGTCGGATGCTCACAGCAGTATGAGAACCGACGGAAAATGCTAAGTTCTCGACCCACGGATCATCCGAACTAGTTTCATAAATAATAGCATTACAATATTCGGGAGACGTCCGAAAAGGTAATGTACAATCAGATGAGGCATGAATACAGCATCCGCGTAATCCTTCATGAACTTCTCGTCCACGAATGATTCAGCGCCATTAACGAAAGGGAATGCCAGCTTGAGCTCCAACGGCTTTGCAGAGAGAAGGATAGTTTTGAGCCTGAAATCTTGACCAAATGAGCTCCTTTCATTCCCGTCTGATCCCAATACGTTTCCTATCGAAACAATTTCGATTCGAAACAAAGCAATTGCAGAGACCTATCAAGTGTAACATTTGGATTTCATTACCTATCCATTTCATCCGCATCCAATTTATTATCGAACGCAATAAGATAGATGTCGCCATGAGGGTTAGCAGGAAGAGTACGTTCGATCAATGGTAGGTGGTGTGCCAATAGGGGTAGCTTAATAAATTAGTATAAATATTATACAAGTAACTTTTTAGAATAATTCTTTAATTTCTTTGTAGTATTCGCTTGAAAGTGCACTCAAATAATCTACATTGTTTTGAATTGAGATATGAAAATGAAACTCACAAATTCATAACTGCAATTTTCGAATTCAAATCTGGTTAGTAGTCCAGAGATGTGGGCGATAATTTCTTGATCGCTTAAATAACTCTCCCCTGAACGTATCAGATCGTCCTAAAATGTTGTGCTTATTTAATGAAGCTCACGTGAACAAACGTACGAAGTTACCGAGCTCTCCAAGCTTCATTTTCGCGTCGAGTGTGCTACAATTATTCATGCACAGACAGTATTTCCTGTCGTCGAACTCGATTTCTACTCCGTACTCGATTCCTTGCTCATTTCTTAGTTTTAATTTTTCCACTCGAACTTTGCGCGCTTCATTGCGAGATAATTTCGCCAATATTTTCATTCTTTCGTTCATCGTCGAAATTTCGTCGAGATCGTTACTGAAATAGTCAAACAAATTAGTTTATTTAAAAATAAAGTTTTAATAAATTGAAACTCTTACTGATCCAGCCTCTCCAGAACATCACGCAGGCAATCGTCATTCATTTTCGATAAGTAATCCTCAATATCCACTTTCGGAAGTTTGCCTCCATGAACCAACATCGCACGACGCTTTGTGGTCATCTGGACAATCAGTTTGTGATAGAGATATGGAATTATGTGAAAGAAAAATAACTTCTCTTCTCTTGGGTTCGCGTCACGCTGGGCAAGAAATATGCGGGAAAACGAAATTTGAAATCAAATAAATTTGAATTAAATTGTCACCACTACTGACAGGTGCGTTTAATTCGAACTTTAATTTGAACGCCAGCGGTGAATAAATGTTTGCTTTAATATTATGTTGTGCTGAACTCGATATTTTATTCATTTGAAATGTACTCATAACTAAAGCGCACAGAATAACGACGATTAGAAGACAACATTGACAATTTATGAAGAATATTATGGAAAGCGATTATGCGGGTCTTCAATGGACCTTCGAAAACGAGCGAGCACTAAACGAGTTTTCCAAACGAGCACTCGTTTTCTCCCTCATTCGAGTGCTCGTATCGCTCGCGAGTGGTTGGTGGAGAATGAACGAGCACTCGAGTACTCGTTTCGCTAGCCATTTAGCGAGTGCTCGCGGGTTTAGAGCGGTCAAGAATGAGTGAATGAGTATCGCTTATGTTTCACTCATATTTCATATCAGAATGAGAACTTCGGTGAAGCCTCTTTTGAGATTTCGTTGGATTCATAAAACAGGAAGCCCGTGTGCATGACTAGACAAGAATGACAAAACAATAATAAATGCGTGATTTTCTCGTTGTCATACTTGACAGGTGAAAGAAGTTCTCATTCAGATATGAAATAGGAATGAAATATAGGCGATTCTCATTCACTCTTTCGAGACCGCTCTCAGCCCGCGAGAAATGGTGAGCGAAACGAGTACTCGAGTGCTCGTTCATTCTCCACCAACCACTCGCGAGCGATACGAGCACTCGGATGAGGGAGAAAACGAGTGCTCGTTTTCGCGCGAGTGCTCGTTTTCGAAGGTCTAGTCTTCAACCTTTTACAGTACATGCTAATCGCCTCATGCATATGCGCGCGAGGCGGCACGCCGCGTGCCGCGGCTTGCGCAGCTGCGTTTTGCAGAACAACCAACAATGGCCATGAAAAGTGACCTCGATTTTCAGATTCTGCGTGTGATACCCCATCGGTTCCGCCTTTGACCCATATTTTACAATGCTGTTTTGATCGGAAATATTCTCCGAAAATACCTGACCCAGCGAACTAAAAATGACACAGTTGAACAGGTGCCCAAATCTTCCATTTCATCGATTTTCAGCATGTTTTTCCTGTTTAAGGGACTGAACAGTGTCAAATGCTACGAAATATTGGGTTGTTCAACTGTGTCATTTTTAGTTCGCTGGGTCAGGTATTTTCAGAGAATATTTCCAGCTCTTCAAAACAGCATTGTAAAATATGGGTCAAAGGTGGAATCGAAGGGGAATCACACGCAGATACTGAAAATCGAGGTCACTTTTCATGGCCATTGTTGGTTGTTCTGAAAAACGCAGCCGCGCAAGCCGCGGCACGCGGCGTGCCGCCGCGCGCGCATATGCATGAGGCGATTAGCATGTACTGTAAAGAGAATTTGATTGTACATTGGTTCAAGAATCGAAGTGCATACACATTGAATTAACTGAAATTCGCCTCGAGACGCCCGAAGTAACCGTCGGGAACGATCGACAATTCCACTGATTCCTCTTTAGCGCCGATTGGCGTAGTTCTCTGGTGCGCAATTCGATGTATACCGTCCTTTTCGGTGAGCTGTAATTAACTTTAAGATAATTCACCGGCGATTGCTACCCAAAAGAAAGAGTCGTACAAATTCGAAAAAAACTGCTATTCCTGTAACATTTTTGCTTTGAGTTGGTTGGTAAAAGAGCTGTCACATCCATCGATATTACAGTCATACGACAACTGGACCCACTTATTAGGACAGTCTAAGCAATGCCGGTAAGGTAAAGAAAGGTGTTGAGACGAACTAACCGTCATTCCGGCCGCCACAACTGCCTCAGTTACCTCAGCGATCGGAAGAAATCCGGTCGATCGAAAGCACCAGCACCCTGTTTTCCCGAGGCGAAGACGCTCCTTGAAGAAGAAATGACTTTTTCGGAATAGCGCGCTGCAGATTAGCGCAAGCATTCTCATTTGACTTCTAGTCACTTCCGTAATAATCAATGCCCTAGCCCATTTCATTGCACATTTTTTTATCATTGCACACTGTAAAGACGGATCATTCCAGAGTAAAAGTTTACGTTGTTTCTTTGTTGTATTTCTCGATCTCACTCGAACATACCAGTCCCGGCTGCAGAACGAACGCGGCCTCTACAATCAAGTCTACGTAGTCGAGGGGGCTGAACTTCGGCAATAGTTGGGCAAACTCTATTCGATTTTCCGGTATGAAATCCTGAAAAAGAGACCTGCATCAGTCTCTCGCTCAACCTTCACTTTGCCCTTTCGCCTATGGAAAATTGAGATGCGAGGGAGACCCATTTGACGTGCGATCATTATGTTTTAAAATGGAAAAAAACCTTACAACTCTAGTATCGCCTCGGAATCGTGCACGACGTGCACGATTTCCCCTCGGAATCGTGCACGACCAAGTGCGGCATGACCACTGCAGTGGCGTAGTCACTGATGAACTTTTCGTTTACGAACGGCTCAGTTTCACTGATTGGAGGTAGTGCCAGAATGAGAGTGAGCGGTTTCGCGGAGAGCAGGATGGATTTGAGCCTGAAATGGCACAAATTTTGCTGTAGTTGTGATTTATCACCAATTTTTAGCATGATTCGCACCTCTCATTTCCTTCCGCTCCCAATTCATTTGCGATCGAGATCACTTGGATCTCTCCCAGAGGACGAGACGGGACTGTTTGCTCGATCAATGAGAGGTGGTGCTCTGCGACAGATGCCTTAATTAATTTATATATTTCTTACTTATTGATAAACAGTCAGAGAAATCCTTACAAATCTGAAATCGCTGGCCTCGAAGTCGAATCTAGCTAGAATGCCAGAGATATGATTGATAATTTCATGATCGGGTAGAGTATTCTCTTCAGTATACTGACTGTCGTGCTAGAAGATTGATTTTTTTCCCAAAAGCTATTTATTTAACTTTAAAATATACTTACGCTTGTACAGCGCTCACATCTTTTCATTTTTATGTCGAGTGAAGTTCCATCCATGGTCAGACAATAGTACTTTCCTTCCACCTCTACTGAGATGTAGTAAAAGCATCCTTGCTGAAAAAAGTTGTCTTTACTCTTAAAATGACAGGTTCTGCAATATTGCGAGATCTTAATCCAAGTGTAAATGAAATCATCCTAAGCAATCATATCCCGAGACGGAAGGAATAACGCAGGGTTTGCCTCAACACGGTTCATGCAAGTAACTCTTTTTTTTTCTTTTTCTATGGCGTCTGATAAAAATGAACAAATCCTCACGATTACGGCTAGTTCATTATTATCTGTTTCAACTAACACTGTATAGCTCCAATAATGATGCTTGGACTTTGCTCGCTTCTGCGCGCGACAATTCGGCTAACATATTCATTCTCTGGCTCAGTACTGCAAATTCGTCCAGATCGTTACTGAAAGTGTTTAACATTAGACAAAAAAATATTTAAAATAAACGGAAATCTTACTAATCCAGCCTTTCCAGAATATCACGCAGGCAATCATCGCTCATTTTGGATAGATTATCATCGAAATTAGACTTAGGCATTTTGCCTTCATGCGCCATCCTCGATCGTATCCTTCGTATACAACCAGTATAGCTCGAGTGATGTAACCGCTTGATTTCGAGGACTCGACTAAGGAACGCCTCCCTGAGCTTGCGTGTGAAAAAAATTCCAGCAAATTCAAATTATATTTGAGTGAATCCGAAGTCATGACAGACGCTTGATTGCTCGGTGCTTCGGCGGCTGTGTGTCTGACTTCAGGGATATTTATGAGCGAGACCGGTTTATTTTGGATTTTCTTTTTCAGCAATAAATACACGATGAGAGAAACAGAACGCTTCCGCATTTTCAAGCAGAAAAGTGAACATTGTTTTTGACGAATCAAAAAAGCACACAAAAAATTGATTTCTTGATCGGGCAGACACTTTCCGGAATACAAACAATTGTGCTGTAGAGTGAAGGTTTTGTCTTTAGTAGAGCAATCAAACTTACGCTTATACAGTGACATCTTTTCATTTTCATGTCTAGAGTGCCGCCGTATACGCACAGACAAAATCTCTTGCCCTCGAACTTCGATGTGATAAAGTACTGTTGTTCGCTCTGAAATTGATTTGTCATTACGTTGGCATAGCAAGTTGTTCACTATGTGTGTGTGAACAAGTCTATGGCGAAACCTTCTTTAAACCAGATGTAAGTGGGAGTACCGTAAGTTGTCATTCAATCATTTGTTATAATGCTTATCCTAAAGTCTTGTGAGGGATAATAGATTCCACTTTGAATAGATGAAAAGATTATTTCAAGACTAAGGTTAACTTGATGTTCATAATTCCAGAGAACTAACATTCGACAGGTTCAGTACCGCATCTTGCACCTTGCTTGCTTCAGTGCGTGACAGCTGTGCCAATCTTCTCATTCTCCTATTCAGCGTGGAAACTTCATCGAGATCCACACTAAAAATTGGCTATTCATTACAAAACTTGAACCAAAAATAGAAAAAAAATCTTACTGATCCAGTCTTTCTAGCACATCCCGTAAACAATCATCGTTCATTTTCGATAAGTAATTCTCAGTATTCTCCTCCCTCGGTATTTTGCCCCCATGAGTCATCATGGAGCGGCGTTTGGTGGCCATCTGAACAAAAAAAGCATCACATAACGGGAAAACTAAAGGCAATTACGCGACTTCAACGACAGTGTAGCCAAAGCACGGTCGCTTTGTTAGCTTGAGAGGGAAAACAACGAAATTCAAATTTGATTCGAATCGTTGCGCAGTCATGACAGCCGCGTGTCCGCGGTTGTATTATTAATCGATCAATCGTAGGTGCGAGCCCTATTCGTTTTTAACTCTGAATAAATTCACAATGAAGGCCGATGGAGATACGATAGTGCGCTATGCGTGTGTTCAATGCGAAAGTTCAAGTGAAACATCTTCTTTCATGCGTCTTTATTCATGCAGAATATGTAATATTTGATGAGTGGCGATCATTAAACGAAGTTCGCGTCGAAATCCCACAGTGAATTGTTGCTCTTCTTAACTGGTTTACAATTAGTCAGAGGCATTCGTTGCTTTCCGAATGCCTTGGCGATTTCAGTCCGCGATACTGGTGCAGTGACTCGAAACTTCCACGTGCCGTTTGACTTGCATGGGTGGGCCTGAAACAGATCATCTCTTCCCAAAATTGAGTATTCTAAGATCCCGTTTCCTTTTATCAATCTTCGTCGCTTTACGAACCAACCTAGCGAAAGAATAAGTTCAAACAATCACCAAAAGAGCCGGCATCAAGCAGTCGATGTTGACCACCAGTCGAGGCATGCAAATGTTCTCGAATGCCGACAGCGAATCGGCGAAATCCACGTCGACTCGAAGGAAATCGGACTGCAATTATCGTATTTTTTCACCTTGGTAAAAACAATTGTGTCTATTTTGTAGCCACCGAAGAGCAAATGAAGCAAGTTTGCTAGTGCCTGCAAATACTACATGAGTGCCTAAGCCTGCGAGATGCTAAGCCTTATCTGACACATTCTTATCTCTGCTGTCTCACTTCCAATGAATTCGGGCGAGCGAAAAATCGGAGTTTCGAAATGTTCAAATTTCGCGCACATTCTCATCCTTGCTGGTGATCGAAAGCGAAGCGTGGGGGACTTCCCGAGCGAATCGGTCCAGGAACTCCTGATCGAAGCAGGGAGCCCCGCCCTGGAATAAGAGTTCTTCATTTTTCCGAAAATTGTTGACAGTGTTGCAGTTTTTGAACAAAATTGGCACATGTCCCAGCAACAATTCATGTAGATGAACATGAAAAAAGGTAAGGCAAAGATAAATGATGTTGGGAAAATGCAAAAAGTACCTCAAACGCAACAGCCACTTGCGCAGGCTTGGCGGAGATGATCATGTCTAGGAATCTGCAAAATCACAGTTAATAGATTCCGAATTGTATGCAATCGATATGGATTAGGCATTATTCTTCTGAAAGGTGAACTAGCTCTCGTTCCAATTGAAATATCTTTTCTTAGGCACTCTTCTTAGGAGAGGTAGAATGAATGGATCAAGCAAACCTGTCCTTCCCCTTGTAGCTCAGCTTCCTATCGATAGCGCAATACTTGAACTCCAGATGGTTCAGAGGAGCAGCGGAAGTGACGTTCTCGAAGAATGAGACAAAGTTGTCGTCGATTGAGATCTGAAGCATTGTTAACGCAATCAACAATCTACAACTTCACAAACTCTTTCTTGAAAAGATCTGAGATTCATTTCAGAGTGAGTAACATGAAGAGGGATTTTTGAATACATACCGAGTAGAAAGTGCACTCCTTGAACCTCGCTCTGCTCAACATGGCACTCATAGTGTCAGTGAAGACAGCAGATGCAGTCTGCTGTTGAGGATAGCCGATCGAGAGCATCTTTAAATCAGATATTTACTTATATATTTCAAAATTTATAACATTCAGTAGGAACTGTTCTATTTATCATTGATCTCATAACTTTACTCCCTTTCAAAATATGTATACAACTCACAGAAGGCGTGAACTCCTTGCTCATCCTCCTCGCCAGTCCCTCCTCACTATTCGTCAGTGTGGCCTCGTATTTCTCTCCCTGGTACTTCATTGAGATGCGGAATGCATCGGGGGATTTCTGGCGAATGGAGAAGTTGTAGATCGATCGATACAGTGTAAACGAAGTCAAGCAAAGTACGAAAAGCGCAGAAGCTTTAGAGATCCGGCCATGAAGCAGCTTTCCTAGCAGCTTTATTGTTTCTTCCTAGCAGCTTTACTGTTTCTATTCTATTTGTAACCTAGCTTGCTTCAATACCTGAGTAACAACCAGTTCATGCGCATCGAATGAGAACGATGTTGCGAGATTGCACATTGTTCTGTTGAGTTGAGCGACATGGCAGTGATCCTTGCTGTAAAATGAATCGTTTTGGCTGAGGATATCACTAAGTAGATACAAATTTGGGTTAGGGTCAAGGTAAAAATGGAGATTCGAGATAAGATTAAGGTTAAAATTAGGGTTACTGTGAAGTTCAAGGCTAGGTTTCGTGTTAGAATTGGGCTTAGGTTTAGGCTTAAGTGCTTAAGTCTTAAGACTCACGCATCGACTCTTACAATGATATCCCGAAGACAGTCCTCGTCGAGGCGCGACAAGTGATCAACTTCTTCTCCCCTGAGCATAGGACGTTATTTTTTTGTTTCCACTCTCTCACCTCATAGAGGGTTCCTAACCTATTGGGAGGGCTTTCATCACTTTTCGGGATTGCCTAAACTTAAACATCACAATACCCTCGGAGCATCCTCGCCAGGATGCTTTCAGCTGTGTGAAGGCTGGCCATTGCCGCCTGCACGTTGCCCGGCATCTGAAAATACAGGAACCTCTTCGATTTCTGGCCGATCCTCGACAGTTCCGATAAAAAAGCCAAGCAGGGAATGAGAAAGCTAAGCGATACTCTGGGAATGAATGACGGCCTGAAAATCGAAGAAGTACCGAAATACAGACGAATATCGATACAAATTTGAACAATATTTGGGCATTCGATTTTCTCGACAGCTGCTTGTTGAATCGAACAACGCGCTCCGATTGACGGGAAGTCTCTCGCCATTTTCGAAAATCATCATCTTCTTCAAAATCGTTTTCAGCGTGTAGAACGCGTCTTTTCGGTCCAACCAATTCGGAGTAAATTTAGTAGAAACACTTTATTAGTAAAAACACTTCACTGTGGAGTTCTTCTTCACCATGGCCTCAGCTGTATTGACCGGTGTAGGATTCTCTCAGAGGGATGCAATAGTTTTTCGACAGTGTGGCTACGGCCCCAAGGTGAAAGGGGGTTGAAGTGTTATTACTCGTTATATGGATCGTAAACTGTTTGTGCTCTAAAGGGAGGAATCCTGACGCTGCAGCTTTTGATAGGATTGGGAAATGCATGTAGTCGTAGCGGAAGTAAGAAGAGTCAGAACGTCAGCACGGAATTCTCAATTCACTGTGTAGTAGAGTTTGAAATGTAACGCTACCCGGGACATCGGGTATACGCCAAAGGAGTGAATTACCGGGATAACGCAAATTTCCATTATATTTTCGTTCTCTACTATCCAGGGTAGCTCTCATTCTTCACTCCTACCTGAACGAGTCCGAATTACCCGCCTCGTATTTCAAACTCTACTTTGTAGTTCCCTGTTCTATTACTTGCAGAGTTCCTCATTATCTGTCGTGGTAGAGTGGTGAGTCGCAGTCTCGAGATTTACTCAAAAGTTCGAGTAATTTTCTTGGTTAAAACGCAGAAATACAATCCTTGTTTAACGTGATTACGAGCCAAACTAAAGCAGACAATTTTATCTATCCGTACAATTTATGACGAATAAAAAGCACGAATATTTGTAAACAATTCTATTCGAAAAAGCAGATGAACTCCCACATGTTATCCTCGACCATACTTGCCGAGATCTTTTCGATAATACCGAGTTCGGAACTGGTGTTTGTCCAAGTGAACTGTTCGTATTTCGACACGCTCACCTTAAATTATATAGATCGTTTATTGCTAATGAATCGGAACTTTCCTGATTTGGCCCTCACTGCACCGCTCCAATCACATAGGGTAGGAGTGAGAAAGGTAGGGGGAGAATACTATGTTGGAATAGGTGGGCCAAAAAAACAGGAAAGTGTCAATGATTATATGCTAGTTACCTCATAGTCCGGTCCCAAAAGCTGTTGAATTTCCAAGTCGGTGAAGTTGCGTGTGATACACAGCATCCACTTGCCTCTCTTACTGTGCGCTCCCCGAGTCTGGAACAATGCACAATTGTCAGAATTCTTCGATTTCGTTGTTCGCACTCCGTATGGTTTAACCGCATCCACCCCCGAAACCGCTGGAACATGGAGAGAGAGTGCCCCCCCCCCCCCCGTATCACTGACCAGTAGAGTCGGGATAAGCCAATCAGTGTTGATCACTAATCCGAGACAATCAATGGTCCCGAATCTCGACAATGGCTCGGCAAAATCAATATTCGGATGAATGATATCGTTTACCTGAAAAATAACAAGTTTCTCGCTAGTTTCGCGTCATTATACACCTTATTATCATAGACATTGATGGTTACACCATCAATTTCTCTCTGTAGTAAATTATCCGTCTCACGATCATCTTGGTCGTACTCGAAATCCTTCAATGGAAGTGCCTCAGCGAATTCCCGCAAAAATCGCTCGAAATTTCTTGGAAGAGTATAGTTGTCGATTAGTGATAATGATGTTGGTTTAAGGGATAGAATCACAGAGAAGAATCTGAGGTGGTGGAACATTTTGAATTTGACTTTTCCAGAGTGTTTCAACTTTTTTGGTTATCGACTTTTGAATTCCTGCTTAGACAGTAAAAAACCATTCACCTTTCTTTTACGTCTAGTTTAAGGTCCATTAAGTTTAACACGGTTCCTTCTAAATCTGCTCCAATCATCGATTCAGAAAATGAAACTTTTTCGAAAAAGGCCAAGAAAAGCTCTGATACGTCCATCTAAAATGCTGAGATTATGCAAAAAAATCGCATTCAAAAGGATCAAAACGGTTTGCAAAAAAAGTTTACAAGTCTATGGGACGCGGATAGCAAATTAAGTATAAAAAAGATGAAGAATTCGTCATACCGATGCGACTTCGCAGTTCTTGAAGCTAAATCTGATCAACAACTTCTCAATTGTATAGAGGATTTCATCGAGCGATGTAGGTTCTTGATCTTCGGCAAATTTGAATCTCCGCTGGAAAGGAACGGCGTTACCTTACACTCATACACATTACTGAACAACTCCAAATCTCAAATTTTCCATCCTCATGCACCAATACAGCGAAATTCAATTTTATTTAGGAAAAAATAATTTTTGCACAACTACTCCTTAGGCCTGATATGTTCTGAGTGATTTGCTCTAGTCATAGCCGAGCAGGCTCAAGTTACATGATCATTGCAAGACAGCAAAGGTTATGGCACGGACCGGGGATCGAGCCCGGGGCTTCCACTTACCGGGCAGGTGCTCTACCACTACTCCTTAGGTTAATGGCATTAAGAAAATTAGAAATACTTCCCTAACTTATTTTGGGGCTGAAACTACTAACCCATAGAGTTTGTAAAACGGGACGGGTAAATTGGACCCGACCGGGCAGGAGGCGAAAATGAGTGTTACCCGGGATAATGGAGAATGCAATTGTAACGTTAATTTGCGTTATCCCGGGTAATTGTTCTGTTCGCGAATACCCGATGTCCTTGGTAGTGTTACATTTCGAACTCTACTCACCCATCGACCGCCGCGGCGCACGTTCACAAGCATCTTCGACAGGTTTACATCGATGGAAACGTGGAAATCACGCCCCGCATGCAGGATCCAGAAGACAAATTTGCCGCTTGCTTTCTGGAAAGGATATCGGTACTTGTGGTGTTCACCGGAAGAGTATGAGGCTACCTTCCACCCCGTACACCAACCCTGTGATAGGCAATCAAACTTGTAGAATCAGTGAAACATATCTGTTCTTCCGGGGAACTCCACAAGGGCTAAAATATCAAACAGTTCAACGTATCAGCTGACTAACATGAGAGGTCAATATTATGCAATTACACGGTTTTTGACTATTTTTCTCAAGTCAATCGATGAAGTTCTAGCAATTATTGAAGTGAAAGTAACAGTGAGAATTGCGCGCCCTGGTCATTTTTCTGTGTTTTGGCCCCGCCTATCCCTAAAGAGTATTCCCTCCCTATCATTCTCATTCCTACTCCTTACATGTGGTTGAAGCAGTGCAGTGTGGGCCAAAAGAAGGAAAGTGCGAACCTGCTCGACTTTCAGCAGCTCAGTTTCCAGCTTGACTGCTCTCGTTCGCGCCCACTCTGCCAGACCGTGCGTCCGCCCGCTCAGCGTGGAGAATTCGTCGAGGTCGTTGCTGGAAAGGATGAGAATCAGGGCTGTTTAACGGTCTCTCACTTTCCCATGCTATCTCGCTCTGTCTGACCGGCGAGGGAGCATTTCGAAATGAAAGACCGTATAATTTTTCGCACAGCTCTCGCGGAAAGCTTACGAATTTTAGTAAAAAAATGTTTATTCTAAGAATACAAATAAAATGAACAAATTATCTCACTGATTCAGGTTTCTGAGGACTTCCATTACACAATCGTCGCTGAGCCAACGCGTGAAGTAGTCTGTTGTATCTTCAAATCGAATTGCTTTTTTAAAAATTTCTCGCGTTTCTCGTTCTAAGAGCTCGAAACAAACACACATCAGTGAAAGAAAGTGTGTGTGTGTGAAACAAAAATGAGCGATTACCCTTATTTCCAACTCCAGTGTCGTCGATCATCTTGTCGTCATCTTCCTCTGCCGTTGCTTCCTCCTCTTCCATCTGCAACGTCATCAATATCAGTGTTCAAAGCCAGAGACTTCGGACCATGCGCATAGGTGACTGATTACTCAGGACGGACTGAACGCTGAATTGGCTTGGGGGTGGCAGAGCAAAATGACTAACACCTTTACCTATATCAGAGTCAGTATCAAAACGAGTAAGCACAATAGCAATTGACACAAACATTTGGAAAGTTGCCCAGTTTGAACGAATCGAAAACGTGAAAGATTCGTGATAAGAGTGATAAGAGGTGTGACATGGCCGACACACCACCATTGCTATAGGCATTGTCCCTTTTGGCTATTCCGTTGACAACCAGAGCGTATTGATGACAGAGATAAGATTATTTTTTTAAAAAAATTAAATTTTCATTCAGTTCGAAGTCGGGTTCTATGGGTATTCCTGTTGGACGAACAAGGACAAAGATTCGGAGGGAGGAAGAATCGATGATCTCGTTACCCGTGAATACGAGCACGATCCGACCAAGTGGACTTTCCAAGTTGCTTTCGAATAGATAAACCATGTTGTTAGGAATCTTACTCTATCCGGTGCATGAAGCCACCCCTCTTGATCGTGGATTACATTGTTGTGCCTACTCTTCCTCGCTAAAAAGAGACAACGCAAGGAGGACGCTCTCTCCTTCCTATCGCTACCCTCGCACTGATCCCTTGTTTGCGCGGCTCGATTGTGTTGGGTTGTGACCCCATCAAACATGCACCTTTTCACATAGATTCACCAAAGTCGCAGTGTGGAGCACGCTTCAAAAATTTTTTAGCATGATACCGAACTGTTTCGTGGAATGTTGAAACGAGCTTTCTCGTTAGCTCTACCCTCTCCAGTTATGTCATCATCATTTATCCGTCCGATCTCAATTCTAGCACCAACTTCTTATTTCCCTCATCGTTTCACAACAGCCCACTATTTTTTCGATTTTGTGGCGGAAAAAATCGTTGACACATGAATTTCCCAATCACAACGCCAACATAGTACGGGGATTATGCAGATGTGTGGTGCAGAAACTATGAGTAATCACACAAGTTCCGCTAAACTATCAGTTCCATTTGGCCAAGTTCACATGTGAACTCAGCGTGATCGCTCAGTGATCTCAACTTTGTTTCACCTCTCCCCGCAGCTCTCTTTCTTTCTTATCTTGGCCCTTACTCCGTGCGGGTAAGTGCGTGCAGATCATTCAAGTCAGGTGACCGATCGTTTTCAACATTCCTCTCTACTGGAGTCACACGCCTGAACCAATGATCGCTCTGGCATCACCCCAACTTTGTTTCACCTCTCTCTGCCAGCTCTCTTTTTTCTATTCTTATCGTCTGATATCATGATTATTTGCGCAGACTTAATCACCGTCTCTCACTTTGTCTCTCAATTCAGCATGCTCCCTTACTCTGTGTGACCGGCTAGATCAAATGCGGATTGGAGAGCTCGCAAGGTTGATAGGGGAAAGAAACAGAGTTGAAGCCGGGTTATCGGGCGTTTCATTCCCTCTTCCTGCCAACGATTCCATGTGATTCTGATTTACTTGCAGAAATAGTCTCTATCAGTAACCTCAAGCGCTATTTCTCCGAAAAAGTCGCTTGAATCTTTGATTATTGTCTCAATATGTGTACACATTTTCGAGAGTTCCTGTCGACTCGAGCGTTACTAACCAGTTGCGAATATCCCGAAATAATTAGTAATCGCATGATTTTTTCGATCTCTAATCTTTATCGCGTTTTGTTACTAATGGATGAGCTCGCTGACTCACCAATGTGTCTTGTGCAGCATTTAGTATGGCTCATAATTGGAAACACATGTTGCCACTCGAAAGTTGAATGAGAAGTCCTGCCTTAGAGTATGCCTCAAGTCCCCTTCCCATTCCCTCTAACTCGACGCGAGTGCTGGGGATTGTGTTGTCTGTTCGATATATTTTTGGTTATTGACTGGTGTTTTCCAGCAATGAGCGAGCGTGAGCGATTAATCTCCTCTTCCTCCTCGTCAACACAAAGGATAATCAAGGTGGTCATGATGGGCGACTCGTGCGGTTAGTTTTAAGATAATTATTTAATTTTTCGAGGAATGACCACCAGAAATTGCGCTCACTCGTGCACGCTAGCAATGCAGACGCGCTGAAGCATAGTCGAACTTACATTTCATCAATTCTTTTGTGGATTAGAACTTACGATTTCGCCACAATACCCCAAAGAACGATCAAAGTGGTCATGATGGGCGATTCTTGCGGTGAGTTAGCACTTATTGTTATTTCATTGAGTATGCAAGGGCATCATTGAGCAAATTATCGCACTTATTTAATTTACAATGCAAAGATTGACATGAATGCGCTCGCTCGTGCACGTTTACAATAAAAACGCGCTGAAACATAACCATTGTCAACGCGAATTTGAACCTAACCTTCATATTCAACGTCAAGAAGTGGTGATCATGAGCGATACCGGCAACAACAGGCCTCAAATCAGTACCAAACAAGCTGAAACGCGGCAAAACAAAGTCAGAAATTCGAATTATTGAAAAAAATGTTTCAATGTTAAAATGATCAATTCCAGCCGGCAAGTCCGCCATCCTCGAGCGATTCATCTCCAACACCTTCGATGATGCAAGCACTTCCACTATCGGAATGGACTTCTTCAGTAAGAAGTTTACGACAAGGAATGGGAAGGTTAGAATGTCTATCTATTATTGAAATTTCTAGTATCAGTTACCTGAAAATTGAGTTGAAGGCGTGAATAATGTAGCTGAAAATTGCGAAAAAAAAACAATAGGGTTGGACTTCTTTAGCAAGCAGTTCACGACGAGGAGTGGGAAGGTGAGAACCTTTACCTAATGGAATACACGTGTGGTAGGCTTCGTAGCCGGGAAAACTTCGTGAGTAGTCCACTATTGGGATGGACTTCTTCAGCTAGCAGTTTATGACGAGGAGTGGGAAGGTTAACTCGAAATGGGGTGAAAATGGGATAATAGGAGTAACAGCAAGCTATAGGGATGGTTCATTAGTTATTGTTAGTAGAATAGAACTGGGTAGTGAAGACTTGTTAGAGCACGTCCACTATCGGGATCAATTTCTTTAGTAAGACGTTCTCGATGAATAGTGGGAAAATGAGTTTGCGTCTGACCGCAAAAGTGTGCTCATTAGGTTTTAGGTTTTTAGGTTTTTTTAGGTGTTAGGTTTTAGGTCATTAGGTTTTTTTTTTTTAGGTAAACGAGCCATCTTCCCTACTATCAAATAGAAAATCTTATGTGCGTTATCATTATGCGAAGAAACCTATTCAATCAGGCTGCTAAGGACGAATTCCTTTTGTTGGAAATGTCACCTAACTTTCGAATATCGACTGGATTTCAGAGCATCAAACTGCAAGTGTGGGACACTGCAGGACAGGAGCGATTCCGGCAATTGATGCCTTCGTACATTCGAGAAGCAGCTGTAGCGATTCTGGTCTTTGATCTATCGAGTGAGTATTGTATTCGCCATAAATTTGAATGGAACAGTTTAAATTACAGTACCGCTCAAAAGTTTGGAAACAAAATTTGACTTGCCATAACTTTCTTCAAAATTGAGATAGAGCCTTATGGTTTTGAGTGATCGATGACCCAACCATAGGGGAACAACGTCATATGGTACAAGTGTGCTCGCTTCTCCAAAGTCATTCGCCGTGTAATTTCTACCGAGGTGTGGTCGGAATTATTTTTGTAAGCCTCAACGGAATTTTTCTGGAATGTCTCATTACCCTGTAGCGATAGTACATCTATAGTAGAGTACAATAAAAAAATATATACCGGACGAGTGCAATTAGCATAGAGCAGTGGCATGAGATCGAATACACCACTGAAAAATCTTTAAAATTCAATAACTCCGGTTTCTTTGGAGCTAATGACCTCAAATTCAGTAGGCAGCATGCGTAGGTGCTGGAGTGCAGTTCCGCCAAGTTTCAAGTGAATCGATAGACTGGCGAAGAAATTCGAAAAAAATTGAGTTTCATTTTACTCAGAAAGTATCCTTCCCATGTTGCGAAATTTCTGTCACTTCGCAGCAGAGTGGGGAAACTATGAGTGAACACGTATGCGAAATTTCAGAGTTAGAGCTTCATGTTGACGTTCTGTGGAGGAGAGAAATCGAAGAAATTAAAATTGGAAAAATGCCTCCCAAGCCTTATCTGAGTTTTTAAAAATGTAAGCAGCGGCCGTCAAAAAGGCATAATTATCTTTGTATAAGTGCATAGTCTTACGCAACGACAAGTGAAACTTAATTCATGGGGAATCTAGTCATTTATGAATTATTTGAGTTGATCGATTTCAATGAATTTCACGATTCATCCAAAATATGAACTTCGATTTCCCCCCTGCACAAAGCGTCAACATGAAGCTCTAACTCTGAAATTTCGCACACATGTTCACTCATAGTTTCCCCACTCTGCTGCGAAGTGACAGAATTTTCGCAACATGGGAAGGGTACTTTCTGAATAATTGAAAATGGAAATCGAAATTTTTTCGAATTTCTTCGCCAGTCTACCGATTCACTTGAAACTTGGCGGAACTGCACTCCAGCACTCACTCATGCTGCCTACTAAATTTGAGGTCATTAGCTCCAAAGAAACCGGAGATATTGAATTTTAAAGATTTTTCTGTGGTGTCTTCGATCTCATGCCACTGCTCTATGCTAATTGCACTCGTCCGGTATATATATTTTTATTGTACTCTACTATAGATGTACTATCGCTACAGGGTGGTGAGACATTCCAGAAAAATTCCGTTGAGGCTTACAAAAATAATTCCGACCACACCTCGGTAGAAATTACACGGCGAATGACTTTGGAGAAGCGAGCACACTTGTACCATATGACGTTGTTCACCTACGGTTGGGTCATCGATCACTCAAAACCATAAGGCTCTATCTCAATTTTGAAGAAAGTTATGGCAAGTCAAATTTTGTTTCCAAACTTTTGAGCGGTACTGTATGTACGGACAAAATGTGTTTTCTCGCAGTTAGTACCTTCTTTAGAGCTGAGGTTTTGGATTGCATGCACCATATTATCATCTGTTGCCATATTTGTGATGATCCGCATTGAGCGCATGATAAGGAGCGTTTGACCTTGTGACCTTGTGAAAGTATGATGGATAGGTACGCATCGTGAGAGTAGAAGTGGTGTCATGAGAGAGGATTAGTTGAGTGTTAGTCATGGCCGCGTGGCGCAATGGATAACGCGTCTGCCTACGGAGCAGAAGATTGTAGGTTCGATCCCTACCGTGGTCGCAACATTTTTGCACTATTTTACCGTCGTTTTGAGTGCTCCTTCTCTCTTGTAGCATGGCAAGACAAGCGAAATACAAAAATATTATTTATTTTGAGATCATTAAAAACGGAAAATTCAGCAGTCCGATTCATCTTCAGATGAACGATCTTTCGCCAACCTCGAGTCGTGGGTGCTGTTCATGCGGCGACAGAGGGGAGACAAGACGAAACTGGTGCTAGTGGGGAATAAGAGTGATAATGAACGGTAAGAATTGTAATCAGGATTAGTCTTTTTTTAGCGAAAATAGACGAGAATCAAATCGCTGGTGCATTTCTGAATCCTCACTTGATGAACCTCAGAAACTCAACTTGTTTTTCTAATTAGAATGAGAGTTTGAATATTGCAAATAACTCAAAAGAGGAGACAAGACCAAGCTGGTGTTGGTCGGGAACAAGAGCGATAATGAGCGGTGCGTTTCATTACTTTTCTACCGCTCTTCCCTTGAAGTGAAACAAAATTCGTATCAAAACGCTACCTCTTTGGGAATGGAATCATATTAATCAGTCATGGGATTCATGCAACGAAAAAGTGGCGACAGGACAAAGCTGGTGCTCATGGGGAACAAGAGCGATAATGAACGGTGAGAAATGCCGGAGTAGGACTAGAAAAAGTGCATTATTTCTTATTTCGTAGTCATCGCGAACGTAGAATATCTCCTGATCTGTCGCGTTCTTCATGAACAACTCTTGAAACATAACTTACCGTGAAACGCATACTGATTTCAGAGAAGTCGACCCCACGGCCGTCCTCCAATTCCTGATCGACCACGAGGGCGTTCCCTACATCGAGACATCTGCGAGGACGGGGGAGAACGTGGTGGATGTGAGTGATGTTTAACCTCCGGCCTGAACAAATTTCGCGCATTTCTGTCCTTTCCTGGAGCAAACGTCGTGCATCAGATTTGAAACTAGTATGCCAGAATGATTAGACGTCGCGAAATGGAAAGAACATTGAGAACTTGTGGGCGGTCTTTGATTTTTGATTCAACGCTAATTGGGAAGAGCTCACACAGATTTTGGCGACTATGAACACTCTCTCAGCTCTTCGAGACCATCGCCAATCTGCCCTTCGAGAGCGAGGAAGATGAAGAGGAGGAGTACGTGAGGGATCGGACGAGGACTATTAGTGAGTGAAAATTGTATCTACTCGTCTCGTTATGTTAGCAAACATCAACTTAGAATGATCAAAAATTCGTGAATTCGGATGGATAGAGTATTGTGGGATAAGGGGGTTGAAAGGTGTCCTCCTCCCATTCGAGAGCGAAGAGGATGATGATGATGATGAGGAGTATGTTTGGGATCGGACGAGAACTAGTAGTGAGTTACTTTCGACATCTTGATACAATGAGCCTAGAAGAAAAGTCTACTTCGAGATGTGTTTCAGTCGGGGCATTAACGACAAGATCAGTGAATCGGGGAGTGACTTGCAGCTGTCTCTTCTAGAACAACACAATTTGCAGGACTCTCAGTGAGCGGCGAGAAAGCTGTCGAGGAGGAGCGGGCGAAGACTGGATGCTCTTGCTGACTCCAACCTATGGACATTCAATGATTATGCGTGTTCCCTAGCTTCACTGTGATTCGATGATGTTACTGGTAATAAATATTGTTTGAATAGTCCATCACTAGGACACAGCAGTTTTCAAAAGCTAAGAACAGCAATAATGAACCGAGGTTCTCCAGTCCTCCGCAGTTATCGTTTTAATGTTGACTGTACAAGCACAACCACCTGCGTTGAGAGAAAGTCGTTGAGAATTGAACGGCGTTGTAAACGTATTTGACACTAGAGGAATGTTTCATGTCATTTCAATAAAAAAAATTCTGATGTCGTACCCGTGGGGGACAATATTCACAATCTTTCTGTGTTAAAATAAGAGCTTTTTTACACAGTTTCACAGTAAGAAATGATGAGCTGCTCACCGCTTCACAAACGTCACTCCGATCAACGAACCAGCTAATGCGTTCGGTGAACTTCTTAGCCAATCAACTATCTCTCTCGAACGCTTGGGCCAGATAACTCTCTCGCCCTGTCTGACCCGAAAGAGAGTATGAAAACTGATGAGAATTCTTCGCGTAAAGCGATCACTAAATCAAGCGAAGAATCACTAGATCAACCTCTTTCCTCCGTCTCGGTGCAACTCGGCCTAATTTATTTGCCTCTCATGATCTCAATTGCTTTTCTCCTGCTCCTACTTTGCAAAGCAAATTTTGCTCAGGACGATGGTAAGTTTACATTTTCTAATCACTATTGCTGCCTCAAAACCGAAAACTTGAATGTTCAAGGCGCTCCCGCTCCAGATCAATCACCCTCTGAAGAGTCCCTGTTTTTTTTTTAGTTTTACCGGTACTTATCGTTCCAAAGACTGCTCAGATTTTTTATTCGATCAGATGATTCACCTCCCGACCCTCAATCGGACTCGGTCTTTACTCCGGAAGAGCCGTCAGTGGAGTCAATAACAGAGCCGGATCCGCCGCTGCTAGAACCGGAACCGTCAATTGTCTCCGAACCGGCAGAGCCGGAAGTGGTGCCGGACCCAGTCACCGAGACGTCAGTGACTGAGCCAGCTTTGGAGACGGACCTCTTCTCACCTGTAACTGAAATCAGGTAAGGTTTGCGCAGTTTTTGAGGTAATTCTTGTTCAAATCGAAGGCAACAGATCATTCCTGAGTGAGGTCCAGTGAGGTTTCTATTCATTGTTTGAAACGTATCCAAACCATTTCATTTTTTCAAAATTTACTCGTCAACTCCTTCCGTTCAGCCTGCCCACTTCTTCCATCGAAACTGCTCCGGCCGTCGGATCAGTAGACGCCTCGCCGGTTGCCAGCATTCCGATCGTACCTCCGGTGAGCGATATCGATTCATATCTAGATACAAAATCGGAGTCTCATCCAGGTTACTTCGCTTCCATCGACCGGACCTATTCCTACTCCAGTGAGCAAACCTCTCTTGTCAAGAAGGAATAATGGTTTGCAACGCTTAAAAGTTGTTCGAAAATAGTAAACTTTCGACCACCATCATTCCCACGAAGAGCACAACCATGGACATCACTCGTCCGAGGGGCATGGCTGGGACGGGGGGCATCATCATTCAGAGGAGGAGGGACACCATCATCCTTCCCATCATCATCATCACCACTCGTCAGAGGGTAATGGATTTGGTTACAGGTGTCGGTTGGGGTCAACGTATTGTGCAAGTTAGAATTCGAAGCCTTCCAACCATCTTCGTTTCTTCCTCGCTCCCTTTCGAGACCCTAGTCATTATTATCATTCTAATGAACATCCTTCCCATCATCACAATGATTATTCAGAGCATCACGATCACGGCTGGCCAGGCTGGGGCGGATGGGGCGGTCACCATCACAATCATCATCACCACTCCTCGGAGGAAGATCACAGCCATGAGCGTGGAGGGTGGGGCGGCAGGGGGAGTGGTGAGGCTGACTATTTTCAGTTAAAAACTAAGTTTTTTAGCTGAATAGAGCTGTTTTCTATAAATTTATCGTTTCAAAATCGAATTGTTTCAGGTTACTGGCATCGCTACTTGCAGGGCGACCGGGATTATCACAATGGAGGTGCTCACTTATTCCTATAAATTTGAATGTAGAATCTAATCTCGAGGAAGCATCGTACCTTACAGTTTCCTTTCATTCTTTATGGGAATGTGAAACTCAATTGTGTGAAAACTTCAAGTATTAGATCAAATGGGTGAGCTGTGTTTCAAAGGCTCTGCAACTTGATTTAAGAGACCGGATCGGTAAAAATCGAGGATCCTCCGGACATGCTCCTACCGATTTGAGTTCCGCAAGCCCATACTCTAGCTGTAGAAAGGCCTTAGCCATACAATAGTCATAGCACCCCTTGTTCGATGTTTTCTCCTTTCCGGGAGAGAAAAAGTCAACGAATGTGTGAAATGGTTGAAAATTCATAAATACGAAACTTGTAGAGATAGATTCAAATCTTCTAGTGCATCATGCTAGAGGTGCCCAGAGACACCTAGGCAACAGCATAGATTCACTACCGCATTGTTCCGGAATTTTTTTCTGAACTCAGTTTTTCTTTTTTTGGTCAAAGTTGCTTGTTATTGCTGAGATCGCTAAGGGAAACCTATGTGTATGTTGTAGCCCACTGGCATACCTGTCTGAAAATTCATCAGCCAGGCTCTCCCGGGGTTTACCTTTTGAGATTTCTTCAGGTGAAGGCCCGAGACCGAGTTCCGATTTCAGATAAAATTACAGTTCCTTTATTCATGCGGGGAATTTTGAGCATACTATCACTCAAACAGTATTACTACACCATATTGCAAACACTCACTACCATAGGAGTCGATTCCGCCACCATGACTTTTTCGACCCATGACCCGGGGTTCATGGTCTCGGAGTGGCTAACCACCATGAACCCGGGGTCATGGTCCAAAATTGAGGTGGAAAGTCATGATGGAGGAACTTCATGTACTGTAGGCCAATGTGTAGTACAGTTCCCCAGTAGTTCACAGTATCACGTGGTACCATATACTGGGCAAGGTGGAATCGTGAATTGACTTTTTAAAGAAAATTTAGAAAAAAACAGTTTGTGATAGCCATATTACGGTATCACATGGCACTGTGTACTACTGAGGAACTGTACTACACATTGACGTATAGCACATGAAGTTCCTCCATCATGACTTTCCACTTCCATTTTGGACCATGACCCCGGGTTCATGGTGGTTGGCCACTTTGGAACCATGAACCCCGGGTCATGGGTCGAAAAAGTCATGGTGGCGGAATCGACTCCTATGGTAGTGAGTGTTTGCAATATGGTGTAGTAATACTGTTTGAGTGATAGTATGCTCAAAATTCCCCGCATGAATAAAGGAACTGTAATTTTATCTGAAATCGGAACTCGGTCTCGGGCCTTCACTTGAAGAAATCTCAAAAGGTAAACCCCGGGAGAGCCTGACTGATGAATTTTCAGACAGGTATGCCAGTGGGCTACAACGTACACATAGGTTTCCCTTAGCGATCTCAGCAATAACAAGCAACTTTGACCAAAAAAAGAAAAACTGAGTTCAGAAAAAAATTCCGGAACAATGCGGTAGTGAATCTATTCTGTTGCCTAGGTGTCTCTGGGCACCTCTAGCGTGATGCACTAGAAGATTTGAATCTATCTCTACAAGTTTCGTATTTATGAATTTTCAACCATTTCACACATTCGTTGACTTTTTCTCTCCCGGAAAGGAGAAAACATCGAACAAGGGGTGCTGTGACTATTGTATGGCTAAGGCCTTCCTACAGCTAGAGTATGGGCTTGCGGAACTCAAATCGGTAGGAGCATGTCCGGGGGGTAGGTGAAAATCTTCGATTCTTACAGAGCAGGCCTCTTAATAGTAACTGGAATGATTATATGAGCGAAGTACGATTATAATTCGAAACAAAATTCATTTCAAGGAGGCTCCGACTGGATGCGGTACATGAATGGGAACAACCATCGAGGAGGCTGTGGACTCATGCTGGCTCTGCTAGGTGAGAATCATTCCTTTTCTCCTTGGAACCGGTCTTGTGATGCTATTGGACAGAAGGACTGAAATATAGAAGCTAGAGAGGCTATAGAATTTCTTCGACATACTTACACAGACAGATTAGGTTGAGTTTCGCGCTGCGTTTAAGAGACCGGATCGGTAAGACTCGAGGATTTTCACCTACCCCCCGGACACGCTCCTACCGATTTGAGATCCGCAAGCCCACACTCGAGCACTAGGAAGGCCTTAGCCATGCAATAGCCATGGCACCCCTTATTCGGGCTTTTCTCCGTTACGGAGGGAAAATAGTGAAAATATGTGTGAAATGTTTGAAAAATCATAAAAAGTAAACTTGGATAGATAGACTCAGTTATTCTTCGGCATCACGATAGAGGTGCCCAGAGACACCCAGGCAACAGTACAGATTCAGTACTGCTCCACTCCGGTATTTTTTTCTGTTCTCAATTTTTCGTTTTTTGAATAAAGTTGCCACTTTTTAAACAGACGGACAGGGGTAGCCTAGGTGCACATTGTAGCCCACTGGTAGAGGTTTGTGAAAATCAACTAACTGGAGTCGACCGGCTTTTCAAGTTCGAGATGTCTTTGCACAATGATGAGGAATTGAGATTTGGATTTTGAACAAATTACAGTTCCGTTATCTTTTTTGAAAGCTTTGAGCAAAGCACCACTCAAATAGCATAACTGCATCATACTGCGAATATTCATCGCCATAGCAGTCGATTCCGCGATCATGAGTTTTTCGGACCATGACCCGGGGTTCATGGTCTGGGAGCCATCCACTACCATGAACCCGGGGTCATGGTTCAAAAACGAGGTGGAAAGTCATGATGGAGGAACTTGATGTGTTATACGCCAATGTGTAGTACAGTACCCCAGTACTACAGAGTACCATGTGATACCGTATTCTGTGAAACGTAGGATCGTGTATTGACTTTTTAAAGAAAATTCGAAATAATTCAGTTTGTGATAGTCATATTACAGTATCACATGGTACTCTGTAGTACTGGGGTACTGTACCACACATTGGTGTATAACACATGAAGTTCCTCCATCATGACTTTCCACCTCGTTTTTGAACCATGACCCCGGGTTCATGGTAGTGGATGGCTCCGAGACCATGAACCCCGGGTCATGGTCCGAAAAACTCATGATCGCGGAATCGACTGCTATGGCGATGAATATTCGCAGTATGATGCAGTAATGCTATTTGAGTGGTGCTTTGCTCAAAGCTCTCAAAAAAGATAACGGAACTGTAATTTGTTCAAAATCCAAATCTCAATTCCTCATCATTGTGCAAAGATATCTCGAACTTGAAAAGCCGGTCGACTCCAGTTAGTTGATTTTCACAAACCTCTACCAGTGGGCTACAATGTGCACCTAGGCTACCCCTGTCCGTCTCTTCAAAAAGTGGCAACTTTATTCAAAAAACGAAAAATTGAGAACAGAAAAAAATACCGGATTGGAGCAGTACTGAATCTGTACTGTTGCCTGGGTGTCTCTGGGCACCTCTGACGTGATGCCGAAGAATAACTGAGTCTATCTATCCAAGTTTACTTTTTATGATTTTTCAAACATTTCACACATATTTTCACTATTCTCCCTCCGTAACGGAGAAAAGCCCGAATAAGGGGTGCCATGGCTATTGCATGGCTAAGGCCTTCCTAGTGCTCGAGTGTGGGCTTGCGGATCTCAAATCGGTAGGAGCGTGTCCGGGGGATGCTCGATTTTTACCGATCCGGTCTCTTAAATCGAGTTGAAATTCTGTGATGTCAGTTCCATCATCGCTTTCCCTAGAGAATAAAGAATAAATGTGTTGTTTCCAGGCCTCTGCGGCAACCCCGGAAGTTCCTCTAATAGTGCCAATCACAACAATGTCGCCTCTCCATCCAGCAACTGGGGGCGAATCTACTGGCAGTTCAGGTTTGTCGAACATTCGTCTGACCTTTGCCATCATTCTATGTTTCCATTCTACGTTCGAAACGCTCAGGCGCTTCGGAATCTAGGTGGTGGCACGGTCCTGGAAACCTCATGAAGTATCAGCAAATTTCAATACTTCTTTAGTTCCTCAGCGACGGTTCCGAATCGTGGCATCATCTCCATTTATAGGATCAGGCTCCTCCGGTGGGTCCTGGTGGCAGCAGCGCCTGGGCGAGGCGGGCACGCAGAAGATCCCCAACCCACTGCCGCCCGACACTTTTGGCCACCACTCGGGGCCTATCGGGTCCGGATCCTTCGGTTCTAGCTCTGGAAATTCCGGAACCGGTTCGTTTCATTCGGTATTGTTCGGTTGGGCAGTCTGTTTCGTTCATCTCCGACTCGAAATAATCAAGAGCACGCTCTGGATCCCTGGATGCTTCACGTTGAGCATTGAAACACATATTATCTATCAACAAAAGATGCAAAATACTGATTCTCAATCCCACTGAATGATATTGTAATGAGCGTGAAACTCATTCGGGCTCCTTCGGCCCCGCTCCCAATCTGCCCAAGGGAATGGGCTCGTTCGATGAGCCCTCCTCGAGTTTTGGAAAGTCTGGAGTCCCTCAGGGTACAGGCTCGTTCGATGATCCTGCTACTCCATCTGGAAATTCGCAAGGAGGCTCGGGAGGCTTGAGAAATGGAGGATCGTCTTCCTTTGACTGGATGAAGCAACCAACGTCAAGCTTCGGAACAGGTACTGGAGGATTGAAGGATTCCAGCTCATTCGGAACAGGGACTGGAGGTCTGAAGGATACGAGCTCATTTGGAAGTGGTGGAACTGGTAGTCTCAAAGTTCCCGGATCTTTGGGAACCGGAAGCTTCAACCAGCCCTCCTCCTTCGGTGACTGGAGCAAGCTTGTAGTTCCTTCGCCCTCGATCCCTGCTCAAGCAAAGACTGAGAAGACCGTAGCGTGCAAGTGTGAGTAAATTTTCCCTTTACCGTTTCTACGTTTCACCGAATCAATTTTGCATATTTTTGAACCAGTGGCGCCGAACGAAGCGATCTCGATTGTTAGGAGGCCTTCATGGGTACTGATTGAAACACATTTCAAATCCAGAAGCACCACCATTTATTTATCACTACAACAAATTCTACAACACTACAAATTCAAAAAAATGTAAACATTCATAATTTCAGCGAGTGAATTTGTCGGCTTCTCTAACGGGCGCATGCGGTTCAGGTGCGATTGCGGAGTGGGAGGGATTAGTTATCAGGTGATTTCGCCTTAATCTTCCCCCCTTCTTCGATCTGTTCGGATACGCTTCGTCGGGTGATGAATAACAGAGGTCGGCTGGTGGTATAGTATCTGTTCTCGATGCATGGGAAAAAATATTATTTCGGTCGTCTAAAGACAAACTATTTGCGCCTTTTTCAGGAAGACCAATGCGTCACGCGCGCCCCCGCCCTGCGAGCGCCTGTCATTCACAGTCAACGGAGACCCGATTCGACCTTTGCTTGGATTGGGCGATAATCACTTCTGAACTTATTTTCGTAGCCGAATACTTATCCTTGTCAACAAAACAAACGTTGTCACAACCAGAGAAAACGGGTAACAACTTTTGATCATATTGGCCGATAAAACTGTATCAGAAACACCACTTTTTATCAAGCAGAACGAATCACACAAAGCTCTAATAATTTGTGGAATGATTTGACAACTATAGACGAACGACAAAAACGAAAAGTTCAACATCAATTCCTCTTCGATCGCTCAACAGATTCATAGTTCTTCCCATCCTCGTTCATGGTCAAGAATTGAACCGATTTGCGCGCCCTTCCGGATTTTCTTGGGGCAGCGGGCGTATCATCGGCCGAATTTGCAGCGTTTGCAGCAGCCAGGAGAGCTGCTTTCCGCTCCTTTGCAGCAGCTGCAGCAGCAACAACACCATCTCCTCTAGTCCTCTTGCTCGCTGGAGCATCCGAAGCGGCCCGCTCGGCGCGTCGTTTGAAGGCTTTTTCTGCAAAGAGTCGTAAATTTATCTAACGTAAGGGGGTTTCAACTAACCTGAATGCGCCTGTGCGTAGTGAGCGCGTCGTCCTCTCTCATTGTCGAAGCTACGGCCACAGCGGTCGCATGGAATCTTACCTGTAGTGAGGGTTTGGACACGTTTCACATTGACCATTTCCCTCTGGAAGGAACTAACCAGTGCCCGATCCATCAGCCTCTGTCCTCGCCCGGGACAGTGACCGCCTTCTCGACACGCCTTCTCCAACGCCTTCTCCTGTGCTTTAGATGTTTCTATTTCACCTATTTAAGAACCCAAAATGTGTGAAATTATTACAATTTCGAAAAGCATAAAATCGAACACTAACCAGTGCCCGTTCCGTCAGCCTTAGTTCTTGACTGGGACCGCTCTCTCGACTCACTTCTCGTAGTTCTGGATGGAGTGTTCCGGAGTGCTCCTGTAGATAACCGTTCACGTAATTTCGCCGAATGGGGAGACGAACACTAACCAGTTCTAGCTCCATCCCCCACGCCACAGGGCATGCATCTGCGTCTCGATTGGCATCTCTTTTCTCTGGACGGAGTGTTCCGGAGTACATCTGCGTATTTGATTTTGAAAAAAACAACAACAACAAAAGCTCCGAACCTGTTCCGTCCGCCATACCTCTAGACACCGATCTGCCTCTCGATTGGCTTCTCGTAGATCTGCAAGGGGCGCGGGACAGCGAGCGAGTGGCGCGAAGGAGTTGGGCGTCTTCTGCAAAATATTTCAATGCGTTGTTGGATTGAACAGAATGGCAACATTGGTTTCTAGTGTTGCACTGATTGAACCGTACCTTTGTGCGTCCTACTGAGGTGCCTCGTCAGTCCGAGCTCGCTCTTGCACACCGTCCCGCACTTCTCACACGCGAAATCACTTGCCGGAGCCCGTGAAACCGAGCGCGTCGTTCGCCGACGCAGAGCTTCTTCTGGAACGAATGTTTTCTCTTCTACTGCCGATATCGGCAAACACGCGCGAATTGAGGGACGAACGAAATCCATTAGACTTGCTGCCTACGTGATCACAGCAAGCAGAAGAACATGCTTACCTTTATGCGCCTTTCCGATATGGTTGCGCAATCCTTGCTCGTTCGAGCACATTTCTCCGCATTTTTCGCATTTAAAGTCGAGGTGATCGGTTGCTGCATCAACTGCATCTTCCTCTGCAGCTGCTGCAGCTGCTGCAGGTGCTGCAGTCTGAGCTCGCACCGACCGACCTCTCGTCCTCGTGGCCCGTGAAATCGCGTACGCCTCGTTCACTCGCGGTGCCGTTTCTGGATTTTTTCGATAAATTTTCACCATGACGCGAGAAATACGACTGACTGTTATAACGGAGAGATAACGGCTTGATTAGACTAGTGATTGATCAGCCACTGATAAGCATTTAGGACAAATTCAAAATACAAGTGGCCGGGGTCAGGGAGGCGATAGAGTGTGTGAAATGGAGAGAGACTGACTAGATTACCCTATTTCGAGCTCTTCAACGTACCCTTGTGCACTCGCGCGTGTCTCGTGGCGCCTCCTGCCGTTTCGAACCTCCTACCACAGTCTTCGCAGGTGTAGGGCAGGTAGGCTCCCGCTGCTGAAAATGAGAGAAATATTGCATGAACATGCGCCAAATGGGCCTCGCATATCCCTCAGTTTACAAGCATGACGGCAATAGAAAAAAAAAGAAATAATGCAAAACAAACAAACTTACGCTCGTGCATCTTGATATGGTGTGCGTTGAAGTCGTGCAGGCTCGAGAATTTTGCGTTGCATTGTCTACATCTGTAGGCTGCGGCTGTAGGTGCTGCGACTTGTGCAGCAGCTGCAGCTGCAAGCGGTGCATCTACTCCAGTTGGTGCTGCAATCTCCGTAGCTGCAGGAGCTGCAGCTGCAGAAGATGATTCCCCTTCTTCTGCTACGAATACTTCAGGCGCTTGATTGACAGCGAGAGCTGAATCGGCTGCAGCAACTTCCATTTCCGCTGTCGCGGCTTCATCGGCTTCCGCATCTTCTTCTAGCGTGACTGCTTCATGAGTTACATCATGAAGCTCTACAGGTGCTGCTGTATCAGCTTCTGATTCTGCGGATGCCCCCGGAAGTTCCTCAGTAGCATCTGCTGCTGACGCATCGATTTCTGTTGCTGCTTCTGATCCTGCTTCCGCAGTTGATTCATCGAGTTCTGCTGCATCGTTGTCTTCTACTTCCATAGTTGCAGCTGCATTCGATGCTGTTCCAAGCTCTCTTCCATCTTCTACTGCTCCTTCAGTTGTTGTTGTGTAGATCTTTGCTGTGGGTGCTGCAACCGTAGCAGGTGGTGCGTTTTGCGAATCAGCTTCTACTGTTGCAGCTTTAGCAGCCACGAGACTCTCCGCGACGACCGCTTCTGTTGATTTGCGCAGTAGCGCAGGCTTCATCGATACATCGGCAGTAGTAGTCCCCTCCTGGGGCTCAGCTTTGACTGTCTGGAATAACCTTCTTTTGTCGATTCTACAAAATTCAAGAATATAGCATGTTGAATGTGATCCAACCTGAATTGCTGACTCCGTGCCATTCAGTTCATTGAGTTTTCGGACCCACGATCGGAAGCCGGCACACTCGATTGCGGGGATTGCGCCAGCAATGCTCATGTGGAGATAGTCGGTCGGTGGGCATCTTAAAACCATTTCATTTTACTAATAATACATTTCATTTTACTGAAAAAAAAACAATAGTTGTGTCTCAATTTGACTTACAATCGGTAAATAGCCTCGCGCGCTTCATTCAGTCTTCTAAGTGACGTGACGGGCTCGCTCTCCTGCGATTCCTTTGTACCTTCAATTCGATATTCCGGTCGCTGTCTCTCCATTGTACACACTGGAGAGACGCTAGGTCTTATGAGAACATTCTAATGATAACCTACTGGACCTAATAACCTGATAACATAATGGTTCTCATCCAGTAGGTCATCATCAGACTGTTCTCATCCGACCTAGTGGCCACACACTCACCGGTCAGCGAAGCGATGTAGTGGGCAAACTGAAGAATCGGCGACCCGCCTTTCCAATGTTTAGCATCAGGCAGTGGGTCACGCATCCACTGTATCATTATGATGACTCCTCGAGCGATTAAGAGCAGCTCGGACTTGAGGGGGGATAGGCTGAAATGTGAAATATGAGCATTCAGCAGTGAAAATAGATCTGTTACTATGGAGACAGCTGCTCTATTTTGGCGGTTTTGTTTCAGGAACGAGCGAAAAAAAATTCGGATTGTAAATTTATTTTACCTCTCCTTCTCAAACGCCACAATCTCCTCCTTGAAGCCTCTGATGTACGATGTGGTTCCCTGAAAATGGTGGAATTGTTGGCTTTCAAAGTCAACAACGTTCTTAATGGTTGTGGATGTGCAGCAACAGGGCAAAAAAGCGATTTATAAGACACTTTTTGAGAAAGTGAAAAGTTTTGTTCATAACGTTGGCAAAGTTGAAAAAATCGATCTCCCCTAAAACTGGTGTGCAGGTAGTACTCACCGAGTGTATCTTACCTGCAGCTTCCGGAATCACCTGGGTCACTCTCCGACGAGCGGTGATGTATGTTTCATTGAAACGTAACCCAGCCGACTTTGCGATTTCGCAATCGTTTAAACCAAGCATGGGTGCAAAAATGCGCAAAATTCAGTTGACCATACACACAAAGTTTCATCCCGATCACATTCAAACTCAACGAGAAAAATCAAATTTTCGAAAAATATTTTATATTTTAAATTGCAGCTCATCGGGGAGTTATGATAACTCGCTTTTTTATTTCATAAAATTAAAGATAAACTATCCATCTTGCTCCCATACAAAAATGAACGAAATTTAAAAATACGAATTCAGCCAATTTTGGCAAAGAACGCGCAAAACTTCTAATAAAGTCAGTTCCTGATAGGCCAAACTACCGTATTTAAATTTGAACAAAGGCTGCCGCTCGACAACGCAACGTAGTTTTAGCTTTTCTTCAAGACTGTGAATGACTGTAAGAATCAACGAGTCTAATGTGCCTATTGAAAGTATTTTTGCTTCAATTGTGTATTTATTTTAAAGTCAGTCCTCGATTAGGATACGGTAGTTTGGCCTATCAGGAACTGACTTTATTAGAAGTTTTGCGCGTTCTTTGCCAAAATTGGCTGAATTCGTATTTTTAAATTTCGTTCATTTTTGTATGGGAGCAAGATGGATAGTTTATTTTTAATTTTATGAAATAAAAAAGCGAGTTATCATAACTAACCGATGAGCAGCAATTTAAAATATAAAATATTTTTCGAAATATTGATTTTTCTCGTCGAGTTTGAATGCGATCAGGATGAAACTTGGTGTGTATGGTCAACTGAATTTTGCGCATTTTTTGCACCCATGCTTGGTTTAAACGATTGCGAAATCGCAAAGTCGGCTGGGTTACGTTTCAATGAAACATACATCACCGCTCGTCGGAGAGTGACCCAGGTGATTCCGGAAGCTGCAGGTAAGAGACACTCGGTGAGTACTACCTGCACACCAGTTTTGGGGGAGATCGATTTTTTCAACTTTGCCAAGAATATTTTCACTTTCTCAAAAAATGTCTTTTATATTAAACAAAAAAAAACAATTTCTAGATTTATCGGAGGGATCCGAAGGGAAATCAGCAGTATCGTACTTGGAAAAAGATGTGAGCACTCACAACGGTGGTCCTTTCCCAAGCCGCAGCGTAGATTAACTGAATCAGCCGCCGGTAAAACTTTCCGTCATTCAGTGGGAGAGCCATGCACTGAATCGAATTTTTGATCATTTTTTTGCGATTGAAATTCTTTAACTAAAACTAACCATTCTCTTCAAATCAACGTACGCTGGATCCCACTCAGAGCTTGGCGGTATTATCATGGTGATTACTGCAGAAGACTAGTAGTTTAGACAAGATAGAATAACCCTGAAGGTTGATAAAATGCGTTTAATATCGGGTATGCAATCGATGCTGGCGGATGTACTCCAGAGGCGGTAGCGTCTTCGCCTTTCTGAGATCCATTCGGAAACGCGTCACCGTCTCTGCATTTCGCACACTCTCTCGCCCCTCTGACCGATGAGTGAGTGCAAGATGAAGAGACGCTAACCCTTCTACTAATCAAGAGGTTAGCCAGAGGGTATGCTCTGGATATTATCGGTGTCTGCATATTTCCGGAATCGCACGATCAGATGTTCATTTCTCAGAGACAGATAATTTTTTGAAAATACATATGCTTCATCAATTTATGAAATCGCTTCATTCACTATCAAAATCAATAGGGCGTTGGGTACGTCTTCCAAACAATAAATTACAATGAAAACATAATGTGAGGTAGAAGTGATCAAGAAGGCTGTGGTGCATGCAATATCTCAAAAAACGATCGCTCTATTCAATTAAAAAAAATTGTGAATGGAGAAAGTGCTAATAACGAGCGAAACTGCCTCTCGATAGTTCACACAGCTTCTTCCATGATATCGATCTCGTCATCAGCATGTTCATCGGCTGCAGGAACAACGAGAGAGTGCTGAACGAAGATTCCGAGTCTTAAGAGACCATTGCACCAACCACTGGAAGACGCTGAATTGGCCACGCTGAACTGAACCACGCTGAATTGGCTTGGGGGTGGCAGAGCCCGCCCTTGCGTGGAACGCCTAACACCTTTACCTTTACCTTTACTGGAAGACCTAATTCCGATCCATTGGTTTCGGAACTTCTCCAACCATTGGTTGGGACTAGGGTTCACCGTGGTTACGATTGCTACCCACCCACCTGATCATCGTTTAGGCTCGTGATGTAAGGCCGATCGAAGTTGAGAAAGCGGCGCCACCCACGAGCACGCCACGCGCGTTCTTGTCTGAAAAATATTTGTTCCTGTTAATTGATTTCATCAACATGCACTGCTCGGTTCAGCCCCTTCACATTCTAACCAAGGCACACATGGAACGGGTGAAGCACACTGTTTACTCGGACAAAGATAGATAAAGCAAGACTCCTACCTCTCAACTTGCTCCCTGGCCAGTCTTCGAATGAGTAGACGATGCGGCGGCCAGTTAGTGAGCTCGCGCTGGAATTTTCGGAAACTATTACAACAAGTAATGAAGCTAGAATTCTTATTTGTGTTCTCCGATCGAAGAAGTGAAAGTTGATGAGAGGAGTTTTGGTATTTTATATCATAACTAACATTGAACGGCATCTGCGCATGGAACAGTTCCTCGTCAATCATAGGAGAAGAGTAGACATCCGGGCACCACTGACGACTGAATACTTGTGATTTAAAGATTAAAATGAATGTAAAATCCTTATGAGTTTCAGATTTACTATTGAAAGTGATGAGAGATTTCGTTTTCAATCGTTGCTCCGTGAGTAGTGGTATCGAGAATAATCAATGCGTACAGATTATTTCACAGCCCGCTTTGTTTTCAAGTCTACAGCGATGTTTCTCATTGGCGGTGAAATGACTCCCCTCTTACTCTCCGTTCAGGCGGAATGAATGTAGATTGAACAAGCAATGAGATGTTTCATCTAAGCTTCTCAATTTTCGCCAGTCGTACTAATGAGCAAGGCAAAGTTTCGCCAGATTCACAGAAGTAAAAGAGAAGAAGAAGAAAGAAGAATAGAAGAAGAAGAAACGACGAATATGTGACTGAATGAGTTTCAGGGTATCTATGAAAACTAGTAATTATCGTGAAGTTGATTTCATGTGGGTCGATTCCGCGAAATATCATAAAATCATTGCATGTTGTCTCGGGAGGACTGATGAGATCCTAAATGAGACCTGAATGCGCTTCAAGAGACTCACAAAATACGCCTGACTTTACACGACTGATTTTCTGTTGCGTCGTCTTGAAAAAATTTAATCATCTCACGCCGTCTCTGGAGGGCAGATAGGCGCCGAATCAGCAACTGCTATCCGCTTTCTGACCTGAATTATTTCGGAATCATCTTAATTAATTAATTAAATAATTAATTAATTAATTAAATATCAAATCAAATTAACCAGAAGGATGACGTATAGACCGAACACGACAAGAAGAAGCAGGGAAATGAGGACTATCTATAATGTGGTTTTTATTCTTTCTATGTAACCTCTGCGGTAACAGTGTTGATGCAGTCTTAGATACTTTCAAGAAGCGATAGCACAGTTAGAAAGCATCGTATTAAAGGTGTACTCGAACTTACGCCATACTCCCACATGTTTGATATCTTGCAGCTTCCGAAGATGTGAAACTATCCACCGGATAAGGCTGGAAGATCCTGTTTGAAAGCGTGAATCGCGGTCAAGAGTTCAATAAACAAACGGAATCACCACTTTGCACGCTAAAAGGAAGGGGGCGACTTTCAATGGATCCCGCGAATCTAAATGAGGTCGGGAGATGGAAGACGAATCTTGACTCTTCATGTTTCTCCTTTCTTGCCATACTCATGTTTCATTCTGCCTTTCCTCAATCTCAATTTCTTCCAGATCTTCTCTGATTCAGAATGTAGATCGAGCATTTATCATTAAAACGTTCAACAAAATCAGCACTGTGAAATGAATTAAACAAGTTGCAGTGGTCTGAGTACGCATTAAATACATGTTGCGATGCTTTGATTTCGATTTCAAGTAACTTAAAATGTGTCCTAATGAGAAGACATAGTTGCTACAAGTGTTATCTAACCAATAGTCATTGTGAAAGAAAGTCATCGAGATACTGATGAGATGACACTGCTGACGATTAGCTCCGAAACCCTGTCGCCTCGTCGCTGTCGACTCCGGTTTCCGCTCCTTCACCAACCGAGATTAGCCCGCATCCGCTCGTCCATCTCGTCCATTTCCTAAATTCGATTGGATTTAACCAAAAATTCTTTAAAATATTTCTAATTCATCTGTCTCAGTTCCCAATTATCCAGTTGAGTTGAGAAGGTTCCAGCAACCCACAATGTGCTCATTCTCCTGAGCACTCTCAGCTTCGGGAGGGCTCCTTCCCTGCTCTCTCGCAACTCGTCTCTGATTCCTGAGTGCGGCCCTCGCAAGGCGCTCGCGCTCGAGTTGCTCCATCAGTACCTTGATATTGCGATTTTATCGCCTTCCAGTTGACAAATATACTGAATACTAGAGTGTTTCGTCACTCTACTTCCTTGCGAATGAACAAACCAAGTGATTTGAGAATGTGGTTAGCGAAATACTAGTCAGATATCATTTTCGAACTAACCTTGCGCACGAGCACTCGATGAGGCGGCCAGTTTACGTGGCGGACCTGAAATGCCCGGGAAATTGTAGCTATTTTTTTAAAGAAGAAGGCATGGTGCAATCAATGCACGAGCAACGTCGCTTGCTTAGAAGTATGAGTGAAACACAATCATGATCTCATTCTCATTTGCTGAATCTCAATTGCGTTTTTTTCTATGGTGCTGTGTGTTCCATCTGGGAAAACAAGCCTGCATACTTTCTCACCTCAACCATTTGCTGTGACACTTGTAGAGAAAACAATTCTGTAGCGGTCCATGGGGAGTAGTGTTGTTGGATCGAATAATTCGTATTCGCGAATAACTTTCACAAGATTAGTCGAGAATGAGCTTTATTCGCGAATGCATTCTTCATTTTATTCGCGAATAGATCGGCCTCCACGAATATTATTCGCGAATAGATTTGCATTTATTCGCGGATAATATTTCGAATCGCCCTCCTCACGTGTCACGGCCACGAGAGAGGGGATCGACGGCCGAATGCGTAAACAAAATGGTTCGCGAATATATGCAAATCTATTCGCGAATAGAATTCATTCTCGAATCATTTCCCTATTCTCATTCGCGAATGAATCGGCCGTTCGAATTGAATTGAGAAAGTTATTCGTCGAATATTATTCGACGAATATCATTCGAATAAACAACACTAATGGAGAGTGGTAGGTACTAGAGCTATTTCTAGTATTTATCGCAGCTCTATTCACCTTATTGTTAGGGCCCGTATCCTTAGTCTTAGCACTTACCTCAACCATCTGTTGTGAGACCTGCAGAGAGAAGAGTTCAGTAGCTGTCCATGGAGAGTGGTAGTTTCTCTAGCAATTCTACTGCCCTATTGGCTCCAGTGGACTAGGTCTTGGCGAGCTCAACCTTAGTCCTGAACACATACCTCAACCATCTGCTGTGAGACCTGCAGTGAGAATAGTTCAGTGGCTGTCCACGGGGAGTGGTAGACGTCCGGGCACCATTGGCGACTGTAATAGTTTGCTTGACTTGGAAATGTTTGCATCCTATATTTCAAGCCGAATTTGTTAAGACGCTGTTCAAGTTATGCTAATCAGGAAACCTTTTTACGCAATTTCTGGGCACCATTGACGACTGAATGTTGCGAAAATAGTTGAAATGATTGATAAATTAGTTAGTTGTACAAACGAGCCCTCATCCAACATTTTTCCAGTCCCGCATTACATTTCATATTGTTCCTGAAGCATATTTCACATCAGTTACTATTTCGGCTGAGAAAGTACAGCACTTTGTCGATCTATTGATTGATGCTTCCCTACTCTGATATAATTTTCATGGTGGAATGAAACTTACGCTTCATCCGGGAAGACAGGCACCGAATCGTTCACTTTAGAGCGGCATTTCCACAACCATCGCCAGCACTGCAAATCGAACTAGTTTTTGAAATCATTCTCTTTATTCATGTTTGCAAAATCGTAAATCAAGTTCAAGAATCGTAAGCCGATTTCCCCCTTCTACAAGACTAGAGAACCCTTTGAGTGGCATCTTCACAGCCATCGCCAGCACTGCAAATCGTACATTTTTGAAGTCGAGAGGCTTCATTTTCTCTATTCATGTTTGCAAATTCGTAAATCAAGTGTAAGAATCTTATGCCGTTTCCCGAGTACTACTATCCTAAAGAAACTCTGAAGCATCACCTCCACAACCATCGCCAGCACTGAAAATGGGCATTTTCGAAGTTGTTATCTAGATAGGGTAGATCTCATCCATCAATTATCTCGACTATTTGCTATGTTGTAGCAGTATTGAAACTCATGTGAATTTCACGATGCTAACTTCTGTTACGTGCATTGACAACAATGACTTGATTGGCTCAGTTATCTGACGAGAGATTCTCGATGGTTATGCGCGCCAAACACGTGAAGCAGACTATGGCCTATCCATTTTTCACAATACGCTAATTAGTATAATTTAATGAATAATCACCTTGAACAGACAACACAGGCACGTTATTCCGACGAGAAAGACGCAGAAGACCGTGAAGTAGACCTAGAATATAGTTCAGACTTCAATTCGAACTTGCTCTTTGTAAAACTCTTTTTTGTCGTTTGCTCAAATCCTTGCTTGGATGAAAAAAGTGAAGCTAATCCAAGCTTTTATGGCTCCATGGCAATTTCTCGTAGTCAAGGACGGTCAGTGAAAGTCGGATGTGAATAGGAAGGAGAACAAGAATAGTATAGAAGAACAATTTCAACATAATCCCTTTTCCTAATCAAAGTTGCTTGTGAATGGTTTAGTTACTTTAACCTTACCGAAATTTGATGACGGAACAAATTTTTGATAAACAAAGGCTCACCCACGCCTCCCTGCTCATGAACCCGTCCTCGGCTGCGACTAGGTGGATGATGACTGATGCGCGCAGCAAGGAGAACGGGGTCATACTGCTGCAACTTTAGGACAAATATCAAAGACAAATAGCATTTTGACTCACGCGATAAATAAGATTAGAAATGAGTGAGAGACAACGGACAGGGCCTGCGACTGAATAATTGAAGAGCTTCCTCATTCGAAATGAGGCTAATTTTCAATGAAGTGAAGAAAGAGCGAGGGGCATGTGAGCAGCATGTGAGCCTTATTTTATCTCGTTTATACCAAGCCTGCGTGCAACATAAGTTCGTTTCGTGTAAGAGTTCGACATGTGCGCGTGCCTTTTCAATGAATTCTCTCGTAACTATGGCTAACGGGTCAAATACGGAAAATGCTGACGAGTCATACGCATAATTAGCGGCTATTTTCGGGTTTCTTGTGAGATAATTTATGCTGAACGATGACGCAAAGGGCAGTTTGAGGCGCATGGGAGATACTAGAGGGAAAAATAGCCATCCTCGTAACTCGAGAACAGTCAGGCAGTTTCAAATTTCACAAGGATGCTATAATGAAACGCGTGAGAGCGACGATTTCAATCACAATTCGAAACAAAATTTACAACTTCTTTAATGGAAAAATTGCGGTCAAGAAATGATGTGTCTTTTGGCTTAAATAATTGAATCCACATAGGCCTATTTGACTCAGTAGCAGAAGAGCGCGAAAAAGGCAGAGACAGTGGTCGGTCGAATAAATGAATTCCCGAAAAGGAGCCTGGACTCTTAATGAAGTTCGCGTAAAAGTATGCGCCTTTCTTCTCTGCGGTCGATTCTCTCTTCTCATCCTTCCCAACCATTCCGTCTAAGTTCTCGGAGCGCAGAGATGCGAGAGGGCACATACAATGGAGAGAGCAAGCATTCGTCGTCCGGGAGGGTAGAAAAGGACTGTGCCTAAGCATTGCGTGTTCTCTCAGTTCACAGACTTTTAGGGACCACGGAAAGGCTAAATCCCTTTTCTTGCTCAGTTGTTTTCTGCACTTCACGCCCGTTTTGTCCTTGCTCCATCTCTATTCTAAACACACTTAACTGAGCAGTGAGAGTCATGAAAATGGAGAGTACTCATGAATTATTCTCAATTCTGCGAACTTTTTTTGCAGAATAGGGAAAAGGAGAGGAGAGATGAGTCTCTTTACGAAGTGGAAAGCGGAAAAGAAACGAACAGCATTGAGAAAAGAGATGTCTGCGAATGCAATTTTGCGCTTCTCTCACTATGGAAGAGTATGTTATTTGGACTACTCCTGCATGAAGAAGAGGGTACTCGGTAATTCTCGCCATGAGGAAGATACTGGGGATTCTTCTTAGTGTAGCAAAGGAGAGAGCGAGAGAAGAGACAGAGTGATGAAAGATCTTTTTATCATCGTTGTTGAGACGTTTCGGACAAACAGTCCATCATCAGTCAAAGTAGGAGTAATCACATGAAAGAGTAAAGGTTAGAATGGGTGACA
>LS507679.1:89514-102773 GCA_900490845.1 Pristionchus japonicus
TGTAATATTCACTGTTTCAATGCCGTTTCTTTGGTTGTCACCCATTCTAACCTTTACTCTTTCATGTGATTACTCCTACTTTGACTGATGATGGACTGTTTGTCCGAAACGTCTCAACAACGATGATAAAAAGATCTTTCATCACTCTGTCTCTTCTCTCGCTCTCTCCTTTGCTACACTAAGAAGAATCCCCAGTATCCTGCATGAAGAGGATGAGAGGGAGAAGGAGAGAAGGACGCCGAGAACAGTGAATCGAGTTACGCGAAGGAATGCAATGAGTCCGCACTAGGGAGATGAGTTATGCATTCATTTTGGTGAAAACCATTATCGAAATATTACGGAGAATGGATAAGAAGGTGAAAACAAGGTGGTCTGAGACGGCTTCCCGAAAATCAAGTTCACGAATAGACTTATCACAGCGTTCTATCCCGACAGACAAACGTGAGGGTTGACCTAACGGAACTGCAACCTCAGGATTCTAAAGAAGTTTTGAAACGCATCTCGATTCTCATTTTGTAACAAAAGCGATCAGGAGAATTGCGTTACGTTTCACTAATCTTTTAAATTCCGAGATCAATTTGCAGTTCGATTACGGTTTTGCGGGAAAATTCAAAAAGATAATCCCATTGTTCACCCTTGTTTGGAGAAAACAATGGTGGTCAGAACGCTGTGTTATGGAAGCAACTGAAGACTTGGTGCCCCTTGGAGACTTAGAATTTGAGTGCAGAGCACGGCCAGTATTGCCTTTTTTTGTCATCGTCGACACTTCGGTGAACATTTCGGAAAGCTCAATCTCATCTTGAATGCCAACTGAAACTCAACTCAACTTCTCCACAGATTCTGAAAATCAAACTCAATACAACGAATATTTTTACAAATATTTATCATGACAGATGATTAATAAATAGAGGACGGAATCTCGTTGCCTATGAGGGAACCATGGGTAAAACCCGAATTCTACGTAAAACATTTCTAAAGCATGCGAACAAGTAGGAAAGCGGAATCTAAGCCAGCAGATTCTAGCAGAAAACGTTGGAAAACAAGAGATTCCCAATCTCAGTTTTGGGAAAGTACTCAACGAGATCGCGTAACATGGAAAACACTAGACGAATACTACTTGACAGGGTCAACAATTATGAAAACATCAGAGAAAGGGACGATTACGGAGAAAAGACGAATACACGGACAAATCTAAGCAATATCTAGAGAAAACAACAATTCATGAAGATCAACTCATTATAAGTTTGATCCTGTCGATCCTCTCGAAGTAGCCTTCCCTCGTCAAAAACAAGCTAGATTGGTTGCGAGTCTAACTCCAACAGTGGGAAAAGGGAAATGCTCAATGAATGATTCCAGGAAGGAACAACTGATTACACAGCAGACACCCTCACAGCCCGCACTCCCTCTCCAATGTCAGTCTTCCGAGAATGATCTCTCTCTAAGCATGCATAGCAACTGGTAAATCGATAGAGATAAGTAAGTACTTGTACTAATTTATGTAAGGTTGGGGGATGTGTGAAGGAAGATGGTTACAGTGCAGAGACCCTCACAGCCCGCACTCCCTCTCCAGTATCAGCCTTCCGAGTATGATCTTTCTCTCTCTCTATTCGTGTACAACAACAGACAAGCGGGTAGAGATGGTGATTTCAGAAGTGGTCTGAGGGATGGGTGAAGCAAGTTGATTACAGAGCCGACACCCTCATAGTCCGCACTCTCTCTCCAGTATCAGCCTTCCCAAGATGATCTCCCGCTGCTTCTTCTCCAGGAGAAGAGCTGCTTTCTCCTCCTGAAATTATTTTTATTTGGCAAGGATTGATTCTTGTAAATGTAGACTGCAATTGTAGAAAATTATTATATTCATGTAAACAGAATGGCAGTAGCCAGAGAGGGAGAGAGAGATCTGAGCCCCTCTCTGGTGCACCATGTCTAATCCTACTCTCCGATCAATGACGAAGACCCTGCCCTACTAAACCGTTCGGGAGAGGGGTGGAAACGATAGCTGCAAACCTTGCTCGTCGCGTGTTTCAGCCTTGCCAGGAAGAGAGGGTCGTGCAGCGTATAGACGGGCGGGGCCTGAAGGAAACACCATTATTTTGATTGTAACAAGAACGCACACTACATCAGCAATGTTTCGAAGTTAGTCAAAATGTGTTACTTATGAAACGTAGCTGTTTCGCACTCATTCGAAAACGGAAAAATCACATTTGAACCAAACGTATTTAGACACACGAAACCAAAAACATGCGAAGCGACTCACGCACTTGCGGCAGCGTTTCACGTGCAGGTGCAGTTGCAGCAGGAGCTGCAGGCGGAACTTCAAAGGGAAAAGCTGCAGCAGCTGCTGCAAAGTTCGCCGGGGCTGCAGTTGCTGCAGTTGCTGTAGGAGCCGTAGTAGGCACGACGCGAACGGTGATATCGGCGCTGGAATATGTTGAATTATCATGATGAAAGCAGGGTTTTGCATGCGATTACGATACTTCTACTGCATCGTTCTCCAACAGTACCCCGAGAGACACCTTACTCACCAACTACTCGTCTCCCTCCTACTCGTATCATCCTCCGTTTCCGTGTATTCATCCGACGGGAGAGGCTCGCAGCAACAACAGCACAGACAGACTTGCATGGCGTGGACGGCTTGCCAGAACATCTGAAGAAGGCAATTTCGCGATTGATATTTTTGCGCTACCTAATTTAAAAAAACAGCAGCGCTTGCCAAAACATCTGCGAAAGATCAAAGATCAGGTAGATTTGTTTTGCTAGTTTCAAGTAGAGGGCTGCTACACATTGACGTTCAGACAGAATATCTCAATTGAATTGCATCTGAAAGATATTTGCCAAATGAATATTCTTCTTTCTTTTCCGTCCCAAACGGGTGCATCTTTCTATTGCAAACTTCCTCGGAAAGCACAAATTGACTCCTCTTTATGAATGAGCTTCCCTCTCAATTGGAGCCACGCACGAAAGAAACACTACTTTTGAGATGATGCCTGACTTTCACCATTTCAAACTGTCTCTCACTCTGACTAACTGGTGAGAGTGTATGGAGAGACGAGACCGTTGCACACGTTGAGAGTTGGCCTATGACTCTACCAATTCTGCGAATTGGCGAGTGTTTGGGCAATGCTTGCATTCATCAGTCTAGTCGCTTCAAAAATGTTTTCGAAGATATGTTTGGCATCTAATCCGCATGATCTACTATCGAACTGTATAAATTTGCTAGATGCAGACAAGACTTAATTATAATACTCTGGTCGGATGAAAATAAGAAGTTTTCATTCTAATACACCAGAGAAGCGTCGCTGATTGTTCTTCCTCGGCCTTCATGATATCTCTAGAACGTGTGAAACATAGCGTGTCGAAGCTCGTCTAGCGCGGCACAACCCAATAAACCACTCGGCATGCTCAAACCAGAGATACATCTGTCTATGAATAGTACACTCCAATGATAACCGCACTAATCATCGCAAAAGTGAACAGCTCATTTTTAAGTTCATGCACAATCTATCTCCGCATGCCGCCAATGCTACACAACATAGAAGTTTGACAAATTTGCGAAACTTACTCTGAAGAAGCCACGGCACGTTACGATGGTGGAGCCATGAACCTAGAACGACCGCGCCTCGCGTGCGATTCCCGCGCGACGCGCCGTTCAAATCGAGTGACAACGTTGGTTAACAAGGCATCGGAAGCCCATGTTTCGCAACGGCGTCGCTCATCTTTCGCAACACGAGGCTAGGGAATATGTAAACAACGCGCGCTCTAGACGCGACGGGTAAGGTACCTGGGCGAGTTTCGCAACATTTCACAACCCTGACGCAATACTTCGCCGCGCGCGTTGCGGTTGTTTCAGATTCGCCTTAACTTGCAGTGAAGCAGACTCCAATGATCATCGCCAGACTAAATATAAATATCAAAGATAAGACGTAGGTTAATACTTTTCTAATCCCACCAAAGACCGACAGTCATCCTCGTGAACATTTGACAACGCGCATGTAGAACACGTGAAACTGATTTCAGCTCTAGAAACTGTAGATTGAACCCCTGACTTACCCTGAAGAAGCACACTCCAATGATCACCGCACTGATCATCGCCAGAGTGAACAGCATGGCAATGAAAACTCTTTGCTCATTAAAAGCACCCAATAGCTAATTACAATTAGCCGTAACTAACTAATTATCTAATTAATAAACTAATTATCTCACCCTAAAGAAGCAGACTCCAATTATGACCGCACTGATCATCGCCAGAGTGAACAGCATCGCGATGAAGATAACATAGCCGTCATCGTATGTGGCGTTCCAGGTTCCCATCTGGTAATGATCTCAGTTATCTTCTATTTCAACAAAGGGCCTGACTATGAAAACAATATGATAATGGAGAAGATCGCAAGATGAGTTAGGCATTGCGATTATGGGGAAACGGGGCAGGTAGCAATGAAGATGGCGTAACCATCGTCGTACGTTGCGTTCCACGTACCCATCTGATAATGACACTTGAATGATAAAAACTTCAAAACTACAATACGCTCGATGCGAGACAATGAGTGAAAATATCAGGGCTGCGAAAGAATTACTCGAATTGAGGAATGATACGGAGAAGGGGAATAATTCTACAGTCAATAGCATCGCGACGTAATCTTCGTCATTGGTCGTCTTCAAGGTGCTCATTTCTGATAAATTTCTGATAATTGCGCGTGAAATATTTTTTTTCATACTCAAACTATTTTTAACGATTCGAAAAAGAGGGATCGGTGATGGAATTCTGCCGACCCGAGAAAATAGGTACTGTGAAACATATTAGACGCGCTGACTCATCTCAATGAAATTATTCACCCTTTGAAGTCTCTCGCATTCCGAAAACCCCAGATCCAATTATTAGAAGAGAAGACATGATGAATTACATTAGAATGCTGACTCAGCTCCGAGAAAAGAAAGCTCATCTTTCAAATTGAGGATGGCAGACGGACCGAAACCACACTCTAGGGTAGAAAAATACTGCATCATCAATCTTGAGAAGGACTTAGGAGACATAAAGGTTCCGCTACATACACCAGTTAATCTATGCACGCCCTCCCCCAATATGTATGTTCTCTTTTAGTTAGTCGAAGGGGGGGAAAGCGAGAATGGCAGACAGACCACACTCTAGGGTAAGAAGGGAATTAACTTCCTCGCCCGACTCAATTCCTCTAAGAAAATGGCCTAGGAGGCGGAAGCTCGGTTCTAAATTAAGCCCAATTCGTTTCACATTTTTTCGTTGTCTCTCACAAGTCTGCTTGTGAGACCACTAGGAAGTAGAACATTGAACTTAACAAAAAAACCGTGAAAAGATTGAGTTATGAATCGGAACTACAAGCACATTGGATCAAATTAGAATAGAAGAAGAAGAAGTCTCATCAAAAGATATCGTCGTCTAATTCGCTCACTTCACACGGAATATCAGGCACATTCGCACAGTGATGCTAGTGCAACAAAGTGTCAACGAACAGATTCAGAGTCGAGCCAGCTTCAACAGACATCCGAAAGGGGGAGGAGCCGGGACGGTTCCCGGGGTTTTTTTTTAATTTTCTCCTTTTTTCTGGTCTCTGTCTATGCCTGACCTGCTAGAATTGAGTAATCTCTCTGTTGAAAGTCTCCTCATTTGCCACGCTATCTCTCACACTAATGAGCACCGACACTACTAGAGGAGTGTCAGGAAGCATCGTATTCCCTGAAAGTCGTCTCATTCTCTCGCTTCACACGGTCTCTCGTTCTGTTTCACCAGCTACTAAACATGCAGCATGGAGAAAGTAGACTCTTTTTCTAACGCAATTCCCGACTACTCCTGACACTCTGCATAATTGGACTGAATGGACAAGGTTTGTGAGCGTAAGAGGCGAATCGGCACGTAAAAAGTGAACAGACAAATGAACAGCCAACAGAGGTACTAACAATAAAGAGGCATTACTCTCAACGTGAACTGTTCTTTGGAAATTGAGCAACAGAGTGAACATTCATCGCTTTCAAAAGCGTATTTCTTCTTAGAATCGAGCTAATTCCATCTGAATAGTCCTCATTCAACGTGTAGCTAATAATTCCGAGAAAGGGCTGATGTTCTCTACTCATCGAGAAGAGTAATGACTGAATGGGGAAGTAGGAGGCGGGCGAGAAATAGGCTCGCCCTCTCTGCGGGGCAAAGATTCTCGAAGGGCAGGCAGACAGCGCAAGAGAGCTCGCGAAAACGAGAGATCGAGAAGGAGCGGGGGGTGGACGAATTAGGAGGGAATGGAATGAAAGCGATGCGATGCGTGGCTTTCCGAGAGCTGCTCGGGAATTAAGGAAGGTCGTGCGTCAGAAACGCCGCTTCGTGATGAAAAGTACTGAAATTAAAGTGTCTGAGGCCATGAAGGAAATAGCCACAGAGGTAGGCGATTTCACATAACGAAAAAGATTAAATTTGAAGAACCTCATAAGAGTTAAGTAGGATCGTGCGTCTGGGGTTGTCTAATCAGAAAAATATAGAAGCGGCGTTGAATAGTAAGGGTGGAGGTTGGGCATCAACGACGAAAGTTTCTCGTTATTGACACAGTGTTGGGCCAAAATTTTCTTTAATCGGTTTGATTCAGTGAGCTGGATTGGTAGCTACTCGGTTTAGTCAGACAACACTTGAGTGAAAGAACATCGAAAGCTTCAACCCGAATGTTGGGATAACGCCCACTTGGGACACTCATTTGACGTCGAACGTCACAATTTTTTTCGACCGTTAGAGCCACTAACAAAAATCAAATGAAATTGTCAATATGTATTTATAAATTCAAGCATAAGAACATTGCGTTCATTAACTTTAACGAGGCAGCCGAAACGTTTTCCATCTATGTAACGCTCGGTATTTTTAAGTTGAAATATGTGTTTGAATTCATAATATCCTCGAATTTTCTTAACTGGCTGAAAAGATTTATTTTATTTTTAGGAATTTTATTGATTTTTTTCGCAATTGCTGAATTTCATCAATTTCGATTTATCCGTTTTTGCTTATCTTTACATTTGGTTTGAACGGTTTGCTGAATTTACTGACCCATCGTTGATTTAGCAGATGAAAATCTCTCAAGTGAAGTGTTGAGTTCAGAGAAAATGTCCACTCGGGAAGGAAATTGAGTGTATCCAAACTCATCTGTAAAGTTAGAGTAACATCAAATTTTTTGGATTTTATCATCTAAATAATGAAACGAACGAACCGTCAACAGCTCCATAAGCATATCAATAGTGAGTGTGAGCGACACCAAATCCAGAAGGTAGAATCGGCAAATAATCGGAAGGAAATCGATTGCTGGAGTCCATTTGATCATCTTAATTTGAGAAAACACTTGCAACACAGTTGCAAATTTCATGCGTACAAGCATACATGACCATTCACTTCAGAATATTTTGTTTAATAAATACACGAATTAGCTCATTAACCTCTCAGAAACTACTCACTCTTGAGTCATTCACGGGAGTGGCAAGAAATATCTTAAATTTTCCAGAAACATCATCGAACTTGCGCAGAAACTTCTCATCGAACAAATTCACATTTGTTTCATAGACCCAAGCCATTGATAGTTTTGTGTCAAAGATGAAATTGGTGAGGCTGAAAACAAATCTGAAGGACTAAGGAATTATTTCATTTAAATCACCTCACATTCCTGTTGCAAGTAATGTCATTCAATATGATCTGATCTATCCCGTTTCTTTCGATTGAGGGTAAGATCTTTTGAACAAATAGCTGGTCAAGATGAATCTGCAATTGAGAAAAGACTAGACAATTCTATCTCGTGTACAACATGTAATCAAATAATCAACAATTTTTGAATGATAAACGTGCATTTAAAACAGGTTCAGAAAGTAAGAAATCGGTTACTAATTAAACACTTGCCTCGTTGATAACTAAAGTGTCAAACGTAAACTTCGACAGGATAAAGCAAACTGAGTTGAAAAACAGTTCAGCAATATTTACGTTTAAAGTTTTAGATGATCTCTGAAAATATTGATCATTTCTGGTTGATTATTTGTACCTACTGGATACTCTTGAAAATACACGAATTTCTCTTTAAGACGTCTTCTAACGATCTCCGCAGGATTGGAGGCGTCATACACAAGACAATCACTTTCCTCGTCGCATGGATTGAGGTAGAAGATGAATCCAGCACGATCCTGAATGTGTCCAGTCGATCAAAAACAAGTTGTATTTTTAAACTGTATTTTAGATGAAACTCAACGCACCAATGTAAGAACTAGTTCGTCATAGTCGATTTTTGGTTTCTTGCAGCGCCGATCGTTGGTCAAACAATACATCTTCTTACTTACAATGATCATCTCATTGTAGCTTTCACTGGAAGTGAAAATTTTACAGCATGTAGAAAAACACATGTAGAAAGCTTGGCAAAGTCAATTCTATTTCACATTGAATGGTGCAGAGAAGGTACTGAGAACCGTCAGAAACGATCCGACTGGACGAGAACCATTTACATATTCCGTCTATTGCGTAACCCTTCTATCTTTCCTTCATTAGGTTTTCATCCAGTCGGTTCTCATCCGACCTAGCAATATTGGCACAGGGAACCATCACTGAAGAACCTACAAACTAACGAACTAACCAATCAAGGAATTCGAATATGGAGTACAAGCAATCATCGGGAAGCAGGGAGAAGAGATCCTGGTGAATAAAATTATTTAAATATAAAAGAAATATTATTTCACCAAATCGATTTCGAACTTCGGCTGTGGTTCTAATGGGCTGCGCTGTCATTGCGCGCTATCATTCGATTTTCGCAATACAATAAAACTAAGCTCACATGTTTATCGCACTTTGCATTACCGCATTGCTCCATCTCCATTTTCTGAATGTTGAATAAACAGGAGAAAGTTAGGAAAACATTTGCAAAAGTAGGCGTCTGCAGCCAGTGGGTAAGTGTAGCAATTGATGCGCAGGTTTGCCCATTTTCAAATTCGATTTACGTTTGATTATTTCGCATTATCGAAGCGAGCGCCCTGCTCCTAATTTGCCAGACGTGCAGAGAACACAGCATTTGTAGAGTGCAAGCAATTATTTTCACCATGGACCAACAAGACAGATCTTCATTCTATGATAAGAATTGTAAAGTTAGAATAGCAATGAAACAGAGCTAGTCATACTGTGTGGTATAGAATACACATTTGATCTGGCGCAAAACAATGTATCAAAGCGATAAATATATTACTTCAAATGATCAGTCGGATTTTATAAATTACATACATAAAAAATTACATAAATGGATTATAATGAGGAAATTTCGCTCAGAGTGACTGAAGAAAATCGAAAAATCTAAATTCATACGCAAAGTGAATCGAGGTTAGAAATAGCTCATCAACGGAGATCATGCATAGAAACGGTTTCTCGTCCATTGTCCTATCTAGGTTCTTGATTATGAACAGTTCTTCTTCAGTGTTCCTATTCTTGACTTCCACGGGCTAGAAATGATCTTTTTTCATCAGAAAAAGAGAAAAAAAATGGAAAATCTTACCCTGTTTTCGTTCAGGACTGCAAAATCGGCTTCAACTAGAGGACCGTCGAGTGAAATGTACCAGTACGTACCGTCTTTGACTCGGTCAAAGCTGATCTGAGAAAATGCGATGGAATCATCTTTTCCGTGAATCAAAAAGATTTACTTTTTACGAGAAAAAATCTTTCGGTGAAAATCTTGTGGTTTTGTGATGCACGTTGTGTTCAAGTAATTTTCCAAATTCGATTTTTCAGAGTTCAAAATGATAAACTTACCTTAATAAGTTCCATAAGCAGGGTTTTCGTCAGTGTGAGAGGCCTTAACGCAATATGCGTGAACCGACAAATAACCGGCAGAAATAGTGGTGAAGGAGTGAAAACGAAATCCTGAACAAATGTCGATTTGCCCCCCTCATTCCACGTCTCCAGACCCCACCCCCAAGATGAGAATCGAGATGTGTTTCAAAGTTCCTATAGAATCCTGAGTTTGCAGTTCCGTTATGTCAACCCTGACCCTTGTCTGTCGGTATAGAACGCTGTGGGCGGCGATAAACGCACCATCATGAACTCTTCTTCTCCATCCTCATCATTCACTTCCAGCTCATATATTTGGTCGCCACCTCGGCTAAACTCGATCATAAAGTTTTCATCGATCATAGAGCACATTGTCCGATCCATAAAATTGATTCGCAATTTGTGAACTGAGTCACAAAGCAGATCGGTAAGGCTGGAATCATTATAATCAAAAAAATTCTGCAGAAAATATTGTAATGCGGCTGAATTCAAAATCTCACTTGAACTTTTTGCAAACGGTGACATTGTGTAGCGTAATTTCCTCAATTTGGTTAGACTTGATTATCGGTGCAAGATTCTCGATGAATATCTTGTCTAGATTGATCTGAAAAGAATCTGTAATTATTTAATTCAATTTATTCATATAAAAAGAGGTGAGGAATGTACTCATCTATTTGAAAGCTCTAGTAACAGGCACTAAATTCTTATCTAAATTTAATAGAACCACAATAAACTTGCTTTGTCAACACACAGCTTTTCGAAGGTGTATTTCGAGAAAAAGTTCCTTATTGTTTCAAAAAAAGAATCCACGGCTCCGGCCAGAAGAGGTTTTGAAGTTCCCTGAATTATTTTAGTAGAAAATCATTTGGTTCCAAGCTCACAACTGCTATGTCGAAATATAATCTAGCCTCTTTTTCAATCCGTTTCACGACTTCAGAATTGGAGGTATCATACACAAGGTAGCAGTTCTCAAACATCTTATTGAGATGAAAGATGTATCCTTCTCCATTCTGGAATCATGGTGATTACGTGGCTAAATCTCGATTCATGTACTACTCAAACTATAATTTTGAAAAGTCACCAACCACCGAGAGATAAATGTCGCTAAATCGTTTCTTTGCTTTCCTGCACCCTTTGATGTTCGAAATACGATACATCTTTCGGCTCGCAAGACTCAACAATTCGAAATTGTCACTGAAAACAATGAATTTAATGGGAATCAAGACAAGATAGTAGAGTTTGGAATGTCACGTTACCCGGGACATAGGATACCCGCGATAAAAGTGAATTACCCGGAAATATTCCCCTTCTATTTCCATTCTCCACTTTCCCGAGTAACTCTCATTCATCACTCCTTTCCCTCACCGAGTTCGAATTACCCGCCGCATTCCAAACTCTGTAAGATAGTGGATCTGCGTTCTAGAAATAGTGCCCAAAAAGAGGAAAGCGAAGTGGGAAAACTTACGAATCCAGATGTCGGAAAACGGACAATACGCAATCGTCCGGAAGTGTGGAAACGAGATCCTATAAATTTTAGACAATAAATAAAATGATAAATAGTTTTAAATCAACCTCATCGCTCGAATTCATGAACCATTCACGCTGTATTGACGCTCTCTCTTTTTCGAGACGTCTCGCTTCAATTAAGGCGACCCGAGAGCCAGCGGAAGGCTCGTTTGAATCCATACGTGGAGTATTTAGGTCAAGAAGGGTTTTATTTGCACAACAGAGCGGATAATTGGAAGAAAGACTGAGAAGCAAGTAAAAAACCGACGCGAAACTCGTCAAAATTGAAGAAGATTCGCCACGGGGCAAGAAAACTTTCGCAAAATTTTCGGAATTCAGATTAGTTGACCTGAGTCAACAGATTGCTTGGAAGCGTCTGTCAGTAAACTAGCACATCCGCCCTTCGATTGAAAATAGATCCAACGTCGTCGAGAACCATGATCACCTCTTGAAGATGACCCAGAAGCGCCCAGCTGAGCAAGAAGCAACCGTACCTACATCAATATCCTGCGTTGTCCTACGTTGTTGTACTGACAAGCCTGCAAGTTAAGATAGTATTTCGATTTTATAGTCGAAAACAGAATCCGACGACTCTTCAAAGTGTGTTTGCAAAAAATAGAAAAGCAAAGTCTAACATTGAATAGCACAATTACCCGTTCGATGAATTATTCTCAGCCAGGTCTCAAGTCCTCACCTAAAATGCCTGAAGTGGCAGTAATGGGATGAGCTAATCATTTAATCTCATGATCGTCACGACAAATGGATGGCTCACGCTAATCCTCCTCTGTTCAATTTCGTTCAGTTCCCCCACATATCTCTTGGTGGCATTTCCCTCCAAGTCGTTTCAATTAACTGAAACTGCAAATGAATGATCTACGAGGGCGTTGTTCGACAATTATTTGGACTAATTACCAATGTCCTACGCTTCACACTTTTCTTCTGTCCTTTCATCACACGCTCAGATCGCTGTAGACTGTCACTTCAGGAACGGATATCGGATTAGGACGATGAGCTTCTATGGACTCTTAATTTCTTTTTGTCCTAATTTGGAGGGCGAAAGTCGCTGTTATTGATTGGTGCCGTCATCGCTCTATTATAAGTGGAACTTGAAAGAATTCAGAAATACGAAGTCACACAAATACCAAAATAAGACCAAAAATTCCATGAGGTCTGATGGCACCCCCGCTGGGTGATTGTCACTGCCGGAAGTCCCGGCCCGGAACGGATATCGGATTAGGGAGATGAGCTTCACTTCACAAGGTCAATCGGTACATAGTGACAGGCGATCAGGTTAAGAAATAGGCACAGCGTGTCAGAGAGGAGAGTAAATCCAATTATTGCGGCAATGATGGATGCGTGAGACTCTTTTCCCTCTCATTAATTCTCGCCGATTTTGACTGATCAGCGCGGTCGCGAGCGACAGAATGAGAGATTCGAGTGATCCTCTCAAAAGTTGAGACTCCGATGTTGTCTCCCTATTCGTGGTTTCGCGAAACTCAATTGAACAAATCGATCATTGAAAAAGAACGTCATTCACTTTAGTAGTGTTCACCGAAACATAATCGATAAAATAAAAGGGAAGGTTTTGAAAATCGTTTAACTTCAGAACTTGGAAAAAACACTCCTTAGTCACGGTCAGTGGAAACCCCCACACCTATAAAACTTTTGGAATGCTCGTAGACTGCTCTACAGTTGGGCTAAAAAACATTTCGGAAAATGTCAAACATATTCGAGAACGTTGCAAAAATAGGTGCATTTTTGCACTGATCTCGAATATGTTTGACTTTTTCCACAACCAGCCGGGTTTTGCACGCCTACGGCGTGCCCTCTTCTTCCTCCTCCCCTCCCCTCTCCCTCCTGCTCTCTCCCCTTTCTTCCACTCCCTCCTCTTGCTGCTCTTCTTCTTCCTCTTCCCCCATCCCCTCTCCTCCCCTCTCTCCTCTCTCCTCCCTCCCCTCTCCCCTCT
>LS507784.1:3757-42153 GCA_900490845.1 Pristionchus japonicus
TATTTTGCCTGCCAAGAAACCTCAGAAACAGTGTAGAAAGAGAGGGGGCTGAGAGTAGGGGCAACTGAGATGCCAAGTGCTAGATGCATGAGTGAATGCTCACGACCGCAAGTCACCGATCTCGCCGGAACATTTCGCTTTAGGATTTTGGAATTGCGGATAGAGATAGAATGATGGGGCAGCAATGATTCGAGCAGTGTAGTAGAGAGTAGTGGATGCCTCTGAGTCATCTTTCTCGAGCAGGTGTTGATGTCACTCGAAACGAGTGCTATGAGCGCTCTCTCACTTTTGCCTGATCTCTCATCGACTTGCCCTCCTCCCTCTCCTCAAGTTACCCCGGAATTTGAGATGAATTGCTGAAACTGATCCTGAAGAACTTGGTCACAAAGATGCACACTACTCTTTGACTTTGCTTAGTTGACGCTCAGTCAGCTTGAGAGGTAGAACAGATATCTAGATATGGAGTAAAGGAGAAACTGGAAAATAGTACATCTGGGAGCGATTAGATTTTTTATTTCACTGAGAATAGTAGTGGCTTCCCGGGTGGGATGGTCTTGATCTTTGAACTCTGCTCTCTAATCTTTCTGCCCGACTATCAGCAGAACAGGTTCATTTCTGATGGAGTCGGGATTCAAAAAAGCGTGAATCAAAGGCGAATCTCAGTCGTTCATCTCTCATTTTCTTTTCGAAGTAGAGTGAATAAAAAGTGATTTTCATCAAATACCTTTCAGCACTGCCAGTCGGGATCGTGCGCCACTGACGACTGCGTGTGCATTGGACACTGCAACCAGTAAGGTTGCAGTCTCCAGTCGATCCACCCATCCATCCATCCAAGATATCGTCAAGCCATCCCATCCTGGCTGTAGTGTGTGCCGTGCCCGTTTCCCATCTTCTTGCCCCTCTCCCAATCTCGCTCTTCGATCAACTTCCACCCAATCGATAGTGATCCACCGTAATCTTGCATTCTTATCTTTCTCTCTTATCCTTCCCACCCTTACTCTTCGATAACATACCATCAAGCCATCCCATCCTGGCAGTTTCGTAGTGCGTGCCGTGTTCGTTTCCCATTCTGCTCTCTCCCACTCGTGTTCTTCAATCTACCATACAATCGATTCAATCGATCTAGCTACCACCCAACCGATCAACTATGAGTCTGCAACCGAGTCTTCGATTTTCCCAGCGCGGAAAAGAATGCATTCATTCTTGCGCCATAAAATGTACATGTTTCATGTAATGAATAAAAATGTAGTGAACCTGAATGGTTTTGTCGATGAATGGGTGAATGAAGATGAATGCAAGAAATGAAATACTGAATGAAATGAAATGAAACACTGAATGAAATGAAACACTGAATGATAGTCGACTCGCTTTCCAGTCCTTCCTTCTCTCTTTCCCTTGTTCCTTCTCCGTTTCTCTTCCTCATCTTCTCCTCCTCTCTTCCTCCTCTTCTTCTTCGCCTCTCTCTCATTTCCACTTTTTCGTCGGGGCAGAGAGAGAGAGAGAGAACAAAATCTGAGGAGAGCTGAGGAAAGCCATGATGCAGGGGGGAAAGTAGTGGAGGCATTTCCGGTTGAGTGAAGCCCACACCAACCTTGCATTGCCATAGAGAAGGAAGTCGAATTCATGTCCGGGGAATCCTTCCACTCACTCCCATTCTTATCTCAGTGCTTTTTCAGCCCCTCCTACTCGGCAATAGCACATAGCCTAGGATGGTAGAGGTTTCAATTGCCAGTTCCAATATCTCATCATTTGATGTAAACCATAATGATACTCGAACAAGTACAATTTAGTCACTAGAAATGAGATGAACAACAACAAACGTTCACAGCACAGAATAAGCTACTTATTCAAACGAGGTTGCCGAATGAACACCTATTGCGTTGGAAATATTGAGTCAGCGTATTCTACTACATTGACATAGTGAACCATTGAATATATGATTGAACACAAATCATTTTTAGAAGTCAAAAATACTTTAGTGGTTTTTGTCACTACTCTAAAGTATTAGGTTGGTCCATAAGTTTTGCACGATTTTAATTGTGATGTATTTCTCTATCCTCAAATCTCCGTGACTTGTCCGTAACGCACCGTATAGCAGTAGACTTGAGCTCTATCCATGCATCTTTGAATCAATTTTCGCTTTCGCAGAATTCGTGAAAATAATTTAAAATTAGCAAACAAAAAAAAATGCGCAAAACTAAGTACTTTTTCAAGCTGTCTGTTTTGATCAGGCCAGTGATACCGGTATTCTCCCAATTTTTTCAGGTATAGCGAAAGGGTCAGTGTATCAGAAGAACACAATAGTTTGTCCGTTGCAGTTCTGTAAGAAAATTTATAACCCAAAAAGTATGAATTTCGATGATAGGTTCGAGATACCTGAATTTAAAATTCTGAAGTACAGAAAGATTAGAGCCGTATCTCCGTACAATTTTTGTGTTAGCAATGTTGGGGCAGCAGCTATTCAATGCAACACAAATATGCTCTGTAGATCCTTTAAAAGGAATAAGCAGGCTCACAAACTGAATTCTAGCACACTCACTCGAGTGAACTTTTCGGTTAGACGCACGCTTCTGGAGAAACTGTAACTGCCATCTTGAAACACTACCTAATATGGTATCCCATGTCAACGTACTTCACGCCTACGGCAACTTTTTGGACTTACCTTGCTGTTCGGAGGAATGCTGAGCCGACAATCTTAGAGACCTAGGCTGTGACACTTCCACTTTCGAGCCCTACTAAATCCGTATAAATGATCAACCAGAGAAATGGAAACGTGCGCTAAAGAGAGTGTCCAAGGCCTCAATAGGTGTGTATTTGTAGGCTTTAGTTACTTGAATACTGATGGACTTTGGGATCAGAATATCAATGTGATCAAATCGTGCAAAACTTATGGACCAACCCGATAGTTATTCAGATGCAAGTTAAGTATACGCTTCTATTTCTTGCTCGACGTGGCGAAATTCAAGAGTCGAGAAGCGGAGCGAGAGAGGGTACGTTGAATCCTCTTTCTGCTTGAAGATGAGTCTCTTCCCCTGAGATCGTCCTGGAAAAAAGGGAAATTTTTTGCCTATACTTGCATGTACTTGAAATACTCGCCAAAAAAATTTAAAACAATCTCTCGAGTGCTTACTGAAGAACGATGATGAGAGTAATGGGCATTGGGAAGAAATTTACTCGAAGTGGGCCTCGGGTTCTGAAATTGTTTTTCGTGAAATTGTTCACTAGAAAAAGAAAGATGTGAATGCGGGATTCGATGTGAACAAAAAGCATCAGGTCAAGAGGTGTGGGATAACAAAGCAATCGCGAACCTCGGGCATTCCGAGCATACTACTCCACTCTTGAAGCGCTTGCTGTAGAGAAAGATCGATCGAGAGCTCAACAGGTGATAACTGGAAATTATTTTTATGCTCCATTCATCAAGCCCTAATTTACCGCATTTTCAATTCTGCCCAGGGCATTCATTCTATACATCCTGTCCAATTGCATCACATAGGCAGCACAGAAAGCAGCCGCCCTTAAAAATGTGTGTCTGTGTGTTTGATAGTTTTGATGCTTCATAGCTCTCCACATTCCAACATACTCCAGTTTATTTTTACAAATTCTTTGCATTCGAAACTATTTCTCAAATATTCTTATCGAATGAATACACTCACAAGCTGCCGGCATTTTTAGAGTAGACGAGAACCCTCCTTTCTTGAGAGACGTCATTCTTCAGCCTCTCCACGAATTTGCGCAGAAGTCTTATGATCTGATTTATTTGTATAGAACACCTTCAGAAATGATGATAATACCTCACTGTCCGAATTGGTAAAATCTTGACTGTTTGATGTCTTAATCTTTGGAATTGCCTAGAATCACATGAATTTCGAAAACAATCCTGCGATTTTTACCATTCTTGTTCGTGCAAGCTTTTCTCCACAAGAACATGGCACAGTATCGGATAGATCCTCTTGCATGTTGACTAATTCGATACTCGAATGAATGTTGAGCCTAAATAACCTTTATAGCGATTTTGAAATCGTTTGAGGATAATATTGTTTTTTGCAAGTTTTTTGAGTGATCTCAGAACGTGGTGAGCAGAGATCTAATTAGCTTACCGGCACAGCTCGCGATATTCCAGGTTCTGCTGCCCTATGAACACAAATTTATCAAGCTTCCAAATATCATTCCCGAGCACTTCCTGCAGTAAAAATTGTAATGGCGTAACAAGATAATTGTCAACTAACAACTTCAGGATTCGGCTCGACCTTCTCTCTTCCTTGTTGAATTGCTTCTTCTATCTAAAAAGTTTGTTTGTTCGTATTGTTTTCGTTTGCCTGCCTAATTGCCAATGAATTTATCCTTTTGTCTTGATTATTTTAAAGAAAATTAACTAATACCTTTGCGGATAGAATTTGTTCTGAGATTTCAAAGCTTGTGTTCGGCTCGACACGAATCTTGGTTCTGATTTGAGAAGATATAGTAGAGGAAACTGCAACAGTGTTATCTATTTAGTAAATACAGCATCTAAAACCGATTGGAGTGGAACCACTTTGAGTCGATGAATGTGCAGAAACTTGTTCCTTTGATTCATTGGGAATCTTCTTCTGGAAAGGGTTATTGAACGACTGGGCTCAATTTGAAATTGAATCCACCATGTCAACCTTTTGCTTGTTGAGATATCGATTCATAAATGCACTATCATGCTGAGGCAATCGTGGAACGGGTCGAATTCCTGAATGATTCATCATATTCTTCTGAAATCATTCACTGAATTTAGAATTACCTTGACTTTTCGAATATGATTGGCCAGATGAAATGGACAATCTGCAAAAACTTGTACTTAGTCAAGGTGTTGTTATCTCTTGTTTCTTTCAGGAGTGAATACTTACTTGCTCAAACTGCGAGACCTCAGAGATAAAGTATCCACTTCCTGACTTTGGAACAAATCGTCTTCGTCATCCACATTGTCCATTGTAGCCAGAGACGAGATAGAGCCAGTATGAGCTAAAACAGTTGTTTTCGATCACATTTTCGATATCTCTTATTAGGCGCAATGACACGCACTTATATTGTAGTAACAATGGATCATTGTTTTCATGTGTTGTTATACTATTGCATGCTTATTTGAGAGCATATGAGAGAGTACTAAACTATTTCAACATTTATGCACCCCGTTTCACAACGAGGCTCTAAAATTGTCACACTACTTGCACAATATAAAATCTCATTAGTTGCATTTTTAGTGTGAGTATGCCTTCTTTAAAAAATCGCCAATACTTGGAAAACGCTACTCCCATGGATCATTTAAGTCATGCGAAAACCCGAAATGCGGCCTGTCGTTCCATTGTGCCGAAAACAAACATGTGAAATGGTGACGTTTCCTGGTTCGAGGGCATATGTAGGCCAAATACTATCACACTATCGGGATCACATTCATTATTAGAAACATTTTAAGACATATAACAGGGTTTTAGTACCGCTGGCGGTGAAGTTCTCAATTTTAAATCTCTTTTTTTTTGCTGAACTTCGTGACTTTCCGTCGCTACTGTATACAATGCGCTCTATCGCAATGAGGGATGCTCTGAACTGGTCTCACTTCTAGCAAAAATCAAGTTTCAGTAGTTCGTCCCTGTTTCAATAGTACATGCGACTCATTTAAATAACAGCGCATGCGAAAACATCCCAAGTCAACTCTTTAACACACTCGTGATGTCTCTTCCTACCTTTTTACTATAAATAGCTTTTCTGAGAAACTACGTTATCCCATACCCTTTCGGCCTCTAAAGTCTGACTTTGCAGTTAGATTCTCACTTACTTCTTCTTTGATCGTGTTCAAGAATCTAGTTTCACATGTTCTGAATCTGTCACACATTTTGCAGAATATCTAGGTTCAGTAGTTCATCGCATTAGTACATGAGACTACTTTGCATAAAATCACATGTGGCAACATCCCAATTCAACGCTAGCACACACCCGATGATTCTTCCCTACCATTCAACTGTAAATTGATTTCCTGAGCAACGTCATACCCTTTCGGCCTCTAAAATCTGACTTTGCAGTTCGATTCTCGCTTTCTTTTTTAATTAGATGCATATACAATGTAAGGATTCTAATACGTCTCTGTTTAGCCGGAGGAGAAGAGACTAATCTTCATCTCTTACCGATCGCTAACCACGCGTTAGGCAATTTTGTAATCTTGAACCATGAATGAGTGAAACTCAACTAATATTCCGGCACTTATAGAAGCAACTATTTCATGGATGCAATCTAGTTTTTCTCTAGGTTTCTCTCACTTCTTGTGCAAAACTTGTTTCAGTAGTTCACCGCCGTCTCTCTAGTAGATGAGATTTCTTTGAATAGCTGCCCATTCGACAACATCCAAATTCAAATCTAACTCTCACACGTGATGATGCTTCCCTACTATTCAACTATAAATAACCGCGAAAGTGCATAGCGTCATACCCTTACGGCCTCTAAAATTGTTATCATGAACTGAAGCACTTACTTCCCTACCTTACCAGATGGTGAATTGACGACGCCTCTCCCCGACTCTCTACCATTACTAGGCTTTCTGCGAAACTACGCATTGTCACATCCTTTTAACTACAGAAATTGTCCACTTGTGCTCAATTTTTTGGCACTTGACTGGTTCTCCGGAAGACCCTATGCAGGATTTGACTGCATCCCCTTGCACAAATGAGAATTGAGTTTTTCTCCTCTTACTATTGATCATTTCGCACCCTCTTTATGATTGCAGGAGATTCATTCTGCAATCTTAAGGCAAATTTTGTGCAGGATCTTCCGGAGAACTAGACAAGTATCAATTTTTTTGTCTTACCAGATGAGTAATTGGCGGTGCTTCTGTGGATCCGGCTTGAGGACATCTGTGGGTCTGACCGAATCGAAACCGTCGAGCGAGAGGAGGCGCTGTGAAGGAATCACTTGACTTGGAGTCTAATTGTTTTCAAGGGAAATCAGAGCAAAATAGCCTATAACAATGATGGGCGCTCCTGCCTATTCCAACCGTCTATCATATTATGTTAAGGGGATCACTGCTCATTTCATTACCACCGTACTGTCCGGGGTAGTGCAGGAGCGCGCAAAACTGCTATAAATTTGTGGTGATGCAATACCTGATTCCTCGAGTTGCAGGCGTGCCCGGAAGCAACGATATGCTGGCCTTTCGCGAGAAGCTCTGTAAAGTTTTTGAAAACAACACATTTTCTGATTTTGTTAGGCTCAAAGTCGTTTTCTGATTTTGTTAGGCTCAAGTTCAAGGGGAAATCAGAGCAAAGTAGCTTTCATCATAAATATATCAGCCAACAAGTATTCATCATAAATATATCAGCCAACAAGTAACCCCTTTGGACAGTGATGTGCCAGGACGAGTGAGCGTTCTGTCATCATCAAATAGCTCTTGCATGGTAGATTCCGTCGAGTCACGCCTAGAATAAGCCATTTTGTCACGTTTACACTATTTCTCCCGTTTTGAAAGCTCTGAAACAGAAAACTGACCTGCTTCTTACAATGAATCGCCGAACTCCAGACGATGTCATGGGCCGCTCGTCTTCGCTGTCCATGTTCGGAAAGTATCAACTAGATTTGAAACTCTGCAAAGTTTTCGCGAAATGCTTGAAAAGAAAAGAAAGAGAAACACGTCGAGAAGATTGAGAGGATGAGGAGAAGAAGAAGATTCGTGATGGTTAGGAGGCGAAATTAGGCGCTAATGAGGGGGGCGTCTGTGACGACTGTGGAAACACTTGAGACTACAGCGCTGAGTAACTTCAACGGAAATAGCGAGAAACTTCCATGGCATGACGTCTTCTCCTAAATCAGGCATACAAACAGCCGAACCGCCCCGAGCCTGTTTCCAAGACCGTTCCACTTTCGCTAAGCAGGGACTTTAGCGCGACTATACTAAAATTTATGAGGAAAGAGACTCTCGGTAAAGTTGATCTCACAGTTGTTCGCTTGCGTGATAACCTAACCTGACTTTCCACAAAGCGACCTAACTCACAAAGGGTACAAACATGGACATATTCGCTGCCGCGCGTCATAATTCCCTTAAAATGTATGCAATATTTCCTTATTTCAAAGTATTCTAACAGTAAGACATGTCGGCGCAGTGAACATGAAATGATGTTCAAGGATTCGCTAAACGAAATAGTTTTCCGTTATGTTTGTGGACGGCAATTGAGGGGTCTGGGCATGTTTTGGAGTATTCCGGGAAATTTCAGGAAATCCGACAAGCCTAGAAGATCTAGCTATGCAGAAAATACTATAGTACACTGACAAAGAAAACTCGGAATTCTCTTTTGATGACTGGAATTTCTAAAGCGTAGTGATGCGAGTGAAGAAAAAAGGCAGCACTGCGAGATAATTACGGGGAAATGCTAGGAAAAGAAGAAACTTTTATTTAGAAAGTTGCAATTATGGCCGAGACGCGAAGTTTACGCATTACGCAATTATTTGTATGATTTTTTTACATTTTAAATGCATTTCATGGTATACAGAAAGGAGAAAGCAAAAACAAATCCGTCTTCAATCTATTTTTGAACCTGCGGAAAATGCGCAGCTTCTTTTGATCGGGGTGCACTTTTCCATAGTCTCTATTGGACCAGGCTTTGTGAGCCTGCTGGGTCTGGCAAGAGACATGTCGAACGCGGGATTCGAGCACGGGCCTCGCATCTCCCAGTCGGACACCCTACCGTGTGCTATGCAACCACCATCATGGTAGTTTTCTCATGGTTGGTCAGTGTGAAAAGGTAAAGATGCTGTCACGTCAAGCGATTTTACAGTTGTTCGACAACGTAAGGTGGGACCCACTGGTAAGGCCAGCTGTTAGGCGGACTAAAATCCCCTGCTGTCCCATTCTTTCTAGGGGAGGAATACCTTCCGCAACCGAAGTCACTACCAATTTACCGACCCCGAAGGGATAGAAGGCTTGGTTTGCCTCGGAAGAGGAATTGAACTCGGTACCCTACGAATGGTCGGCGGCGTTTTACCCCACTCAGCCATCCCGCCCTAGGTTCAGTGCGATAAACATAAATCAATTATTGGAAGAACGGATCGGAGAAAAGGATTGGGATGAAGGATGAAAAGAAGGGAGAAGGAAGAAGTGGAAGGGAAATCGTTAGAAATGAGTGAGAAAGTCGTGAGATGTTTCGACTAGATATCAACTAGGAGCGGTTAATTGGGCCAGCTAGAAGCTGCCTACGGTCTCAGTCCGGAAACTGATTGCGAAACACTAACGACCGGAAGAAAGATGATGACTCATTAGGGGTCTGAACCCAGGTCCATTACCTCAGAAAACTAGAATTAAAAATGAGAATCTCTGACTTTGGAGTGAGAGAGAGCAATCAAAAATACAGGAATTTCCTTCTACTGATGTAAAACTTGGAACTCGAAGTAACTCACATTTCTCTCAAAGAATATCTGAGCGAGGCAAACAAGTCTTCTCTTCAAGGTCGAACACAGCGAACGTCATCCATCCCAGGAAAATATGTACTATTGCAGTCACAAGCCAGATTGAAATTTAAAAAAAACGTCCAGATCAGAGCATTGCCTGTTGCCTGTTGATGGAACTCGTGATGAACATGTATTTGTTGGGAATGAATGCGAAATTGTGCTCTATGTATGCAATGCTAGAAGCCTACGACATGTTCTGAGTTACTGGGTGAAAGAAGTGAGTTGCATCCAGGCTGTATCTTCGAGGTCTGAGGTTGAGGTTTGGTAGAATAGCCGATGCAGGGTCCATGTTTTCTAGGAGAAATATTAGAAAACATGGTTCCCTTCTATTCTGCAAAGTTTCAAATATTTGACAACCCTGTTCTACTGTTTGTGGTTATTGTTTGTTTCATTTTCCGTTGCATAAATTTTATAGGGAAGGGGAATGAACAGTCTTCCTAATCATAACAATTGTAACAATATCATGCGAGAGTGAAACAAAAAAAGGAGGGCGCTCGGAGAATTTACAATGCATGGTATGACTTTTGATGCAATGCTATCAGCAAACTGAGAGTCGATGATTTCATGCTCTAATCGGATCAGATCGGAGGAAGACCATTGAATAGGAGAGTCATTGATAGGGAAGCCATGGCTATTCGTCATTCAGCCGTTCTCCTTGCGCTACTTATTGTACCCGATATGTCAGAATCGATGGTATTCGAATGACAAATGCTGATGTCACCTGGTATTTTTGAGATGTTGTGTTTACCAAAGCAAAAACATTAGCTTTTATCTTTTTCGATCATTCGCATTGACTCTTCGAAGGTTTTTTAAAATCGTTTTATCATTGCAAAGTGTACCAACCAAAAAATCCTCATAGCATTGATGAATAGAAGGCTAACAATAACTGAGGAAATATGGAGACAGCAATAACTGCCGAGGGCGATGAGATTGGCAACAAACTTGATTAAGAAACTGAAATAAACAGCTTTCACAAATAGCACGCTGGAAACTCACAATTCGTGTTCGAAATAGTAGCCAAACGATTGGATAACTGACAACAAAATCTGAAATCGAGTGCATAACTTCTTGACCAAACCTTTTCACTAACCTTTTAACATAGATTGCAAAAAATCAACAACTTTTCTTCTTCTTGATTGACTTTTAACATAGATTTTAAATTAACAATTCTTCATCTTCATAATTGATCGAATCAATTCATTCTTCGAATGTAGATCGAAGATAGACTGAAAGCAAGCATTAAAAAGCAAAAAAATTCGCGTAAAGTCGTGAAGAATCAAATTGCAACGCGAGGAGTCATCGAATGATGCACAGTCGTAGTGGGTAAGAAGAGAGGGACAGAGAGTGAGCTGATAATGAGGCTATCCATTCCCCTTCCCTGGTCTCTCTTATCAATCGTCACTTTCGCGCCATCCATTGACTAATGACTCGCCTCCTTTCAAGACACACTCTCAGTCTCTCCTGTTCTCCTTATCTCTCTTTCTGTCTTTCCTTCGAAAGAGCGTGTGAAATGGAGTGAGCCATCAACAGCACAGCGCAACAACGGTTGATAGCGAAGCCAATGATATCATGTGATTCTTCTCACATCATTCGCGTGAGATTTGGCAATGATAGAATAGTCAATAGTGATTTCACCTGAGATCTTGGACAATTTGATTCTTGGACTATACACTACACAAATGTCTCGTTATTAACCAGTCTCTAACAGTTGCATCAAGCAAAGAAGTTGAATTATAAAACAATTATTTATCATCAATAGATTGGTGGAATTCCTTCTTCATTGTCAAAGAAGAGCATTGCAAGATCCTGCATAGTTCCGGTCAATACAGTACGGCTGCAATTCGATCATTATCGATAGTTCGCCTAAGACCGTTCTAGACCTAAGACCTAAGACCGTTTTACATCTACTTTTCGGAAGACTAACCTTCTGCACTAAATAGTATGGATTTTTTGTGGTAGCCTATTGCCATAACATCAAAATCCACTGACCTTTTCACATTGAGTAATAATTATTATTTCTTCTACTTCCTCATAGATCGAAACGATTCATTCTGCTAAGGTAGATAGCAGAAACTCTGAAAAGCAAGCAAAAAATTGGCATAAAATTCACATAAAGTCGTGAAGAAACAAATTGCAAAACGAGGACGCATCGACTGAATCACTATTATGTGGGAGAGCGATCCACTCCCCTTCCCACCGCTCTCTTATCACTCGCCACTTTCGCGACATCCATTGACTAATGACTCGCCTCCTTTCAAGGCACAGTCTCAGTCTCTTCTGTTCCCCTTATCTCTCTACCTATCGAGCCTTCGGAAGTGTGTGCGAAATGGGAAGAGCTCAAGAAAGAGTGCATTGAATACAGCCATATCATGTGACGCTTTCTCGCTTATTTTACGTGAGATTTAGGGGCCGTCGAATGACCAATGTTGTTTGCACCAGATCACGTGGACTTTGAATTTGATTCTTGGACCATTCACTACACAAATGCCTCGTTATTCACCAGTCTCTAACAGTTGCATAGAACGAGCAAGTTGAATAATAAAACAATTATTTATCCACAATAGAACTCGGGGAAGTCTTCTTCATTGGCAGAAAGACGAACATGAAGTGGTAATTTTTATCGATACAATATGGGTTGCTGCAATTTCGCCCATTATCGAGACGTTGTCAAAAGTTCGTTCTCATCTATCTTCGGAACACAAGTCTTCTGTACCTACCCATTAATGTGTCTGTACTGAATTGAGTGTACATTGTGTTACGCTTAGAATCATCAAGAGTGAAGGCATAAAAATTGACTAACCTTTTCACATTGATTATTAATTAGTATTTCTCCATCTTCTTTATTAATCGAAAAAATCCATCGTTCGAATGTAGATCGAACAAAGACTGAAAGCAAGCATAAAATTGCAAGAAATTGACACTAAATCGGGTGGAATCAAATTGCAAATCGAGAAGGCATCAAATGATTCACAGTCGTATTGGTGAAGAATGGACAGAGAGGGAAATGATAATGAGGGGATCCACTCCCCTTCCCTCCTCTCTCTTATCACTATGACTAATGACTCGCCTCTTATCACGACACTCCTTCTGTCGTCACTCCTATTCCCTGTATATCTCCATCTGAATGGTCTTCGGAAGAGCATGCGAAATGGAGAGAGCCATCAACAGAAAAGTGCAAGGAGAGTCATAAAATGCAAAGTCAATGCTATCATGTGATGCTTTCTCCCATCATTCACGTGAGATTTCACATGTCCATTCAAATATAAGTAAACTAGTCCAAGGGCATACAAAATCTCAGATCTTGCACTTGTACTATACGACTATTTCCCTATCGTCTCAATAACACACGCGTATTGAAGCTTCATCGTCAGAAGTTCACTTTATTTGCCTGTTCCCTCAGCATAGCGTCAAAACAAAATGCGCACATTTCAAGTACGCGATGGGTACGGGATATAATCTGCAAAATAGAGAAACTCGCATAAGTTCTTGCAAATTTCAAATGTTGCACTTTCCATCTCTTCTCTGTAGTAATCTGTGTGGATTCCCCGTGTGCAGATTGCAAAACATTTTTGCACCATTGGTTTCCGCAGAAGAACACATGTGTTTCACAATCGTTCAAATAAATTACATTGCCTAGTGCAGGTCATGTAGGGATGGAAATGAGATCGCCCAGTGTTCAATACGGCAATGTTCACGATTTACAAAGTCCGTAGCATCAAGCATGAAAACGATTAGGTGAGCCAGTGCGGCAGGAATTTCTTCGCGAAAACACACCTAAAATTTGTTGTTTTGTTTTGTCAGTAGGGAAACAACCAAAACAAGAACCTTCCGAAACAATCCGAGTCGCAAGGGAGTTCGGGGCAGGGAGGGACTGCACAGGTTAGTGTTCCGTCCTCGAGTTTAGTCACAACACACTTATCCGCGCACATTTCAGTGCAGTACTTAAAATCAAATGAAAAGAGTATTCGCATACCCTTATTATCTTGGCAACCCTGCGTGTTGGTATACAGTTCAGCCGAAGCAAAGGAGAGAAACACTAGAAGAATCAGTAGGTGTTGCATGGCGAAAAGTTGGCATCTGACAGGCCAACTCGCATTTTGTTTTGGGGAGCCATCTCGATAAGCCGCTTGTAATTCAATTTAGGATTAGCTAGCGACAAGCGAAAAAATAACTCCAGTAGGATTTCGCTCCTTATTTACACTAAAAAGAATTGTGGTAAATTGCGGTATGTGAGAGTATATGCAGGGTACAATTTTAAAGACCACTTCAACCACGTAAACTAAAAAAAGATAGTAGCATCATGACCATGTGCACAGGGTCGTTGTATGCAAGACCAAAAATGTATTTTTTCAATAGTCAGAAACAGAGTGACACACATGTGCAAAGGAGCAATAGTTCATCATGAATCAGAAGAGTATGACTAGTGAGCTTCTAAATTTGCTTCATTGAATATGTGTTTGAATATTGATTATATAATAGTGTCGTTGAAATATCGAAATCACGCATGAGAGAGCGGTGCCTAAATGCACTTTATGCAGTGTAACAACAATAACAACATCGAGAATAGCGTATGACACTTAACAATGAGCTTGGACAGCAATACTTCACTGCTTCAGCTCATTCATGTCGAAGAATGTGACACTTTCGGCTGTGCAGTGGACCACTGTGTTCAAGTAGTAAGCATGCAGAGTAAATTGGGGAGGATTGACTGAAAAATAATGCTTCGTTGCGTTCTAAACACTCTCAAATAACCATCAATCCCACTGATTAGAATTCCCCCAGGCCCGATTTCCGGTCCACGCCGTTGCTGTCAGGAAAATATAAAAAACTTTGGCCAAATCCTTTTGACTTGCGGACTGCAGTCCTTTGCGATCTGACAATAAAGTTAATAGATTCACATCCATTAGTGTGTACTTCGTACATGTCATCATTCATCGAGAGACAGACATCAACGAGACGATGGAGATTCTCGACACCTCTTACTTCTCGACCGAGTTCAACGATATCGTCGAAAGTTTTGCTGAGAAAACCCACATCATTGGCAAGTTTCAACAGAGAATTGACAATGTGATCAGTATAGCACTGGAAAGAATTCAAATTAATTGTTAACTTACCGCTCCGGGTAACATTCCTTCAAACAACAAAAGACTGCAGCCGAAACTCTTGGAGGAGTTGGAGGAGTTCAGCACATCACGCATGAGCGAGCGGTGCGAAAGTGGACTTTATGCAGTGTAACAACAATGACAACCTCGAGATTAGCGTATGATACTTTACAATGCACTCGAGCAGCATGGCTTCACTGATTCGACACACACTAACACCACACTCTAACACCTCACTGAAAACATCGAGAATGGCCCTTGAAAGATAACACTGCACTGGTAATACATCAATGCTTCACTGATTCAGCGCATTGAAGTCGAAGAATGTCGCACGATTCGCTGTGCTATGAACCATTGTGTTTAAGTAGTAAGCATGCGGAATGAATTCGGGAGGATTGACTGAAAAATACTGCTTCGTTGCGTTCTAAATTCTTTCAATTAGTTTCAATCCCGCTCATTAGAACTCCTACAGACCCCACTTCCGGTCCAATCAGTTGCTGTCTGGCAAATATAACAAACTTTGTCCAAATCCTTTTTGTCGGTACTGTATGTGCCTCGGGTATGACTTACGGACTGCAGTCCTTTGCGATCATACATTGAAGATAATAGTCCATTCGTAGTCCACTCACATCCATTCGTGTGTACTTCATACATGTCATTATTTACTGAGAGACAGATCCTGGATACCTCTTACCTCTCGTTCAACGAGTTGAACGATTTCGACAATTTTTGCTGAAAACCCATATCATTGACAAGTTTCAACAGAGAATTGACCCTATGATTAGTAGGAAGTTGCTCTAATTTATCTTACCGCTCCGGGTAGCTCTCCTTCAAGCAACAAAAAACTGCACTTGAAACTCTTGGAGGAATATGAGGTGTTGCCACGATCATGTTGGAAGGATGGAATGCAGTGCGAGCAGTTCTTTCTTCTCTTTCCTTTTTTATGACAACACCATTCGTGACTCTTCAGGGAGGAACTATCCAGCAAACGCTTGGAAGGAAACGACTGCACTGTTGCAGTGAAACGGGAGAAATAAATGTAGTGTTGTAAGTGAATCTGTGGTCTATGTACACTGAACAAAAGTCCGTAAAGCTTGAATTTTCTCATGTATTTTAGAATTTTTTTTGCTTGATCTGCAGGTTCTTAGTGGAATTCAAGTAATTGATACTAAACAGATCAGCCCTCTCAGCTCAGAATAGACGAGGAAATGAGAATGAAGACAACGAGGCTGGACCATCTGCGCCATATGGAGCATGAAGATCGAAATGATGAAATGTTTCTATGTTGAACGACGGTCGTCCATTCGCAACATCTTTATCACTGTTGCAAACTCTTTTTAACAGTAACGAAGACGAGATCCAATTCCAATGGTCTAAACCGAAGAAGTGATCGTTCCAAGCTGATTCTCATCTTCTGAGTCGAAGGAGATGCGCATGTATCTTGCCTGGGACTGTACTCTGCGATGTCGCACCTGGAAATTGAACGAATGATCTAATTTCTCACACTTTCTTATGTCACAGGCATCAGAAGTATACCGAGCGAAGCGATAGATTTGAATATGACTGAATATCGCCAAATTCTATGTGAAATTATACCAATACTCACAGCCGAGAGAAGGAAGCAGAAGATGAAGAGGACGATGGAGGCAATGTGGGCCCAGATGATGGCAAACGAGTTCGATACCTCAAGATGGAGAATTTTGATAGATTTTAGTAAAAAAGCATCCCTAACTCTCGAAGCTCATCAAACCATACCGAGTAAGGAGAAGTGATGCCAACGTCCTGTGTTCTTTTAGCCTAGTACATGTTGAATATTCTCTCACCTCAGAGTCCTCACGATTCGTCATGACAAGAGGAGCTTCGTTAAAGAGCATCATCTCGAGAAGAGATGAGCAAGAACTGAGAAATGAACCGAGCCTCGGCCTCTCTTTTTAGCCATATGAGGCGCATGCGGAGTGTAAAACCACCTGAATATTGGGTAAATGTGCGCTCGCGCATCTGTTATCTCGGAAAGAGCGAGGGGAGAAAGAGAAAGAAAACTAGGAAGGCCATCTATTCAAGTCCGGATAGAATCATAACGAGTATGAAAGATGCGAAAGATTGTCACTTATGATACTTGAATGCGTGAACGAAGTTTTTCAATGAGCAACACGTTTATCGTTCATGATGTTATAGTATGAGAACGATCTTTCGATTGTTTTAGTCGGAGTTCTTGTGAGTAGAAGTGAGAACATCGTAGTCGTGATCGATCATGAGGACAGTGAACTTCGCCAGTGGCTCTCCACGAGTCGACGACGCTGTGGCTCTGTCTCTGCGACGGTCTGCCTGCAAAATGGAGTTAAGTCTTTGCTACTCAACTGAATTTCTGTTGTTGGGTACTGTAACCGCTAGTAAACAAGAACAAAATAGAAGGATGTTGGCCTTTACAAGTCGATTTCTAGGTGATTCTGACCGACCATCGGGAAAAAACTAAATGCCGCTGTTCACCTTTGCGAGGATCAAGAGGATGAGGTAGAGGACAATGAAGGCAAGGATGACGACGAAAGACGTCGAACCCTCAAGAAGTAAGGTTGATTTTTTGATCGATTTGCCAAATAAAGTTAGGAAATAAAGTTGTCTAAATTTTGCTTCACTAACCAACAACTTCAAGTATCAATGTGAGAAAAATTATCTGGAAGTGGAACGTCAAAGCTTAGTTAAAAATCATCTCACCTCAGCTTGACCAGCAGTGCTGAGGACAGACGAAGCATCGTTGACAGCCACCATATTGAGCTCAGTGAACAAGACGGACTGAGGAGTTGAGTGGGCCTAATCCTCTCTTCCATATATGGTCTCCCTATGGTCATATATGGTCTCCCCATATTCGGCACACGCAAAACATGATAATTGGGTAAATGTGCACGCACACATCTGTCATCTTGGAAAGAGTGAGGATAAAACAGAGTGTCGTCCACAGATGGACAACCCATCTGTGGACAATGGGTAAAATACAAGTCCATTCTCACCGAAATTTTCCATCTCCTTCTGATTCTCCCCCCTTCTTTTTCTCACTGATATTCGTGTCTTTCTCCCTGCCTCTTCTTTCTCAATTAGCCGTACTTTTGGAAGGAACCTCTCGGATTGGCTCGAATCAAGAAGTGAAGAAGTATGAAACGAAGAAAGGATTTATCGATGCATACGAAATCGATAATGCTTTCTGTCTCAATTCTTCGAGCCATCCTTCTTGACTATCGTGATTCTGAACGACAAGTTTTCCTGCTTGTAACAATCGATGCAGTTACACGAATCGTCGTCAGATTCCTCATACTGACGCTCAGTCGGTGGAAGTTCCTCCTGAATTCACCCAATCTCCATCCCCTCCATCCCCTTTTCCTGGTTCACCGAGAAATCGTACATGTAGACAAAACGGACACAAGCGAATGTAAATGGGAGACGAACGAAGAGGATTGCAATCGAAAAAAGAGAGTTCCATGTTCGTTTTTATGCACTCAAGAGACTATCACATCGTTCAATTCTCTAAACTACGTCTATCTGAGGATATTATTTCCCATAAATAAAGAGGAAACTCATCTGTGTTTGTTCATGAAAACGATATCAATGATTTACCTAATCTGATGCAAATTCAACTAGTAATTAAAACGCGTTCTCTGTAAGATTGCAGTTAAATGGGCATCAAAGTGTACAACTCCGTCAAAAACTTCGCCCAGAGTTCATAACTCCCCTTAGGGGATCCTGCACACCAAGTATGAACTCTGGGCGATGTCTCTGAAGGAGTTTTAGACTATCCCCTCAGTTCTTACAGAGAACGTTTTTTAAAACTTCAAACCTTCTCTTTGACGACAACAGGTGAAATCGGTGAAGATTGAGACTGATTCTGGTCCATGGGAACTGAAAATTGTAGGTTTACGGGTAAAAGGTAAAGTTATCCCGTTATTCAAGGCACACGAAGTCCTGCGGGACACCACTGCTAGGTCAGTGAAGAATCAATGCCTATTTAGTCCGGAGGGCCTAATCTTTTCTTCGGACCTACTTTAAAGTAGATTTACGGGAATGAACAAAATTGTGCGTCGAAGGCATATGAGACACGATGGATTACAGAAAGAAGGGAGCGCATTCCCGACAAACAAACTTCCTAGCCTTATTCCCATGATTGGGGTCGGCTGCCCTATTTCATACGTACTGACGCGACGGGGCCTAGCCTGATTTCAATGGCCTCGGGAGCGCATTACCGACGAAGAGAATCTATCCATATTGCAGATGAGGTGCCCAAAATCCGATGAATCAACGCTTGTGTAGAAAATGACCTTTCCGAGACAGAGCAGAGGCAAAAAGGCATGTGGCAAAGTCTCCAATGGGAGGCGGAACAAAAGAAAGAGAAAAGCGGAAAGGATGCACATATAGCGAGCCTCATGTCGCACTCCAACCCGACCCTTCTGGGAAAATTGGGTGGACGAGAGAATTGGCGCGAAGAGGAAGGGAGGAGTAGAAAAGAGAAGGGGAAGGAGCAGAAAAGAGAGATTGACTTCCGAGGGCTCCCCTCTCTACTCGCGTTCTATCTCTCTCGCTCCTCCCTCCTCCCAAATTCCAATAGAATGAGCAAGGAGAAAGGAAGCGCGGGGTCTGGAAGGGAGAAGGCCAACTGAAGCTTCTCAAATGCGCTAAACATCGCATAACTTTAAAAAATAGTGCTATAGTCGCCGTAGTACAATGATTCTGAGAAGGGGTTACGAAATGTTCGAAAACAAATTTTAGCGCAAACTCCGAAGTGAAAGAAACGAAAGTGAAACACGAAAGTGTCAAGACTAACCTATTCTAATATACTAACCAACCCTGTTGACATTTTTATATGCAATTTTTCATATGCATTCTGCCCTGCTATACTACATGCATTACGACCCACCCGTTTCGTCAACGTAATGGAATTGGTCACTCAAGATGATTTCACTCATAGTTTACCGAAATTGCAGATAATGAGTAAGGGATAATATCAGGAGTAGATCAGTCGAACCTCAGTTTGATTAAATGAAGATTACGACGTGAGATATAAACAACTTAACGGTAATCATCCAGAGAATCGTGACAATCGTGTGGTTTAATCGTTCAATTGTGACGAGGAATAAATACACTGAGAATCGTACCGAATAGTTATGCAAAATTACGCTTAGAGGAAGTAATGGAAGTGTTAGGGGGTAGTAATGGGGAGAAACTGAAACTAGGGTTAACGAAGTTTTTACGGGGTCTATAAAAATCGAGATCGAGCACACGACAAATATGAAGGTATTGAAGGTGAATGGATCAAGGGCGCCGAAGGAAGGGTTGGTTGAGGAAGGGTTAAGCTTTCTCATCATATGGCCCAGTCGATGCACTAGTGGTGTAATGAACTAAGTAGCAAAGGAGCTGACAATAGAACGGATGTGCAACTAGAGTACGACAAAATGAATGCGAGAATGTGGTATACTACGAGAGTAAACATGTGAGTTTTCTTTCACTCAGGGAAGTGATAAGTGGGAGATGTTAGATGAGAAATTGAAGAGTTAATATAATAAAATGCAGCCACAAGAGTTGTACAATTTAAAACAAATAGAGCTACTCACAATGCAGCAATAAGAAATCAGGAACTCTTGCTAGGAGAGAAAGATTCAATTACTCAATCGAGCCCATTATTTTTTAGAAGAACTATCCTCAGCATTAGCCTCATCTGCTTCATTGACCGTAGCAATTTGAACAACCTGAGCAACTTCCTTCCTTGCAAAACAAGCCCATTCACTCTAGTAGCCGACCGAGGAGCTGCACCTTCGGACTTTCAAGAATGATATTCAGAGGATATTCTGATTGATCATTTGACTAGATTTGAATAGATTCTTTACCTAAAAGAGTATGCCGAGTTAAGATCATTTTAAGATGATTCCAATATTGTTATTGCTTCTTCTGATGTTGCGTGCAGCGAAACTCAGTTGAGAACTACTTAGTCGTGTGATATGAATATACAACAACAAACGATTATAACAACAAACAAGCTATTTAGCTAGTGAATTCATGATTGATCCTCGAGTTATTTGCGATAGAGTGATGCAGAGCGTGTGCTATATCGAAATAATGCAGAACTATCAAGATTGTAAAAACCAGTAAAGAAGTAGACTTGGAAAGTTATACTCATTTCTTATTCGAAGTAGCAAATTTGAAGAGTCGAGACGCTGATCGAGAAAGCGTCCGTTGAATCCTCTTTCTGCTTGAAGATGAGTCTCTTCCCCTGAGATCGTCCTGAAAAAATGTTGTTTCTTAAACTTGTCCTTGAAACGCTTGTTAAAAATATTTGAACAAAGACTATCAAAAAGCAGAGTACTTACTGAGGAACGATGATGAGAATAATGGGCATTGGGAAGAAATTTACTCGAAGTGGGCCTCGGGTTCTGAAAATGTTTTTCGTAAAACTGTTTATTAAAAATTAGAAATAGAAAGAAGTTAAAAAATGCGGGATTCCATGTAAACAGAGTAAATCAGGTGTCGAGGTGTGTGGGATAACAAAGCAATCATGAACCTCGGGCATTCCGAGCATACTACTCCACTCTTGAAGCGCTTGCTGTAGAGAAAGGTCGATCGAGAGCTCAACAGGTGATATCTGAAAATTGTTTTTGTCATATACCATCATCAAGTTCTTATTTACCGCATTTTCAATTCTGCCCAGGGCATTCATTCTATACATCCTGTCCAATTGCATCACATAGGCAGCACAGAATGCAGCCGCCCTTAAAAAATGTGAGTCTGTGTGTTTGATAGTTTTGATGCTTCATAGCTCTCCACATTTCAACATACTCCAGTTTATTTTTACAAATTCTTTGCATTCGAAACTATTTCTCAAATATTCTTATCGAATGAATACACTCACAAGCTGCCGGCATTTTTAGAGTAGACGAGAACCCTGCTTTCATGAGAAACCTCATACTTCAGCCTCTCAACGAAATTGCGCAGAAGTCTTATGATCTGATTTATTTGTATAAAACAACTTTAGAAATGATAGAAATACCTCATTGTCTGAAATGGCGAAATCTTGATAACTGGATGTCTTAATCTTCGGAACTGCCTGGAATCACAGCGATTTCGATCCAAATCTCGCGCAATATTTTACCATTCTTGTTCGTGTAAGCTTCTCGCCACAAGCACAGGGCACTGTATCGGATAGGTCATCTTGCATGTTGACTAATTCGATACTCGAATGAACTTTGAGCCTAAATAATCATTTTCACGATTTAGAGATAGTTTGAAGATATTGGTGCTTTCTGCAAGATCTTTGTGTGATCTAAGAATCTTTTGAGCAGTGATCAAAATTGCTTACCGACACAGCTCGTGATAGTCTAGATTTTGTTGACCAATGAACACAAATTTATCAAGCCTCCAAATGTCCTTCCCGCACACTACCTGCAGTAAAAATTGTATTGACGTAACAAGATAATCGTCAACTAACAACTTCAGGATTCGGCTCGACCTTCTCTCTTCCTTGTTGAATTGCTTCTTCTATCTGAAAAGTTTGTTTGTTCGTATTGTTTTCGTTTGCCTGCCCAATTGCCAATGAATTTCTCCCTTTTGTCTGGATTATTTTGAAGAATTTAATCTTATACCTTTGAGGATAGAGTTTGTTCTGAGTATTCATTGAAGGCATTCGGCATGACCTGAACTTCATTTTCGATTGGGATAGATGTAGTGGTGGATTCTGCAACAGTATTATCTATTGAGTATTAACAGCATCTCGTACCGATTGGAGTAGAACCACTTTGAGTCGATGGATGCGCAGAAACTTGTTCCTTCGCTTCATTGGGAATCCTCTTCTGAAAAGGTTATTGAACGACTGCGTAAACAAATACGCCACGTCAACCTTTTGCTTGTTGAGATATCGGTTCATAAATGCACTATCATGCTTTGGCAATCGCGGAACAGGTCTAATTCCTGAACGATTCATTACATTTTTCTGAAACATGGAATTTAGAAATACCTTCACTTTTCGAATATGATTGGCCAGAAGAAATGGACAGTCTGCAAAACTTGTGTTTAGTGGTGTGGTGTGGTGTAATCTGTTGATAGTTTCAGAAATCATTGCTTACTTGCTCAAACTGCGAGACTTCACAGATAACGTCTCCACTTTCTCATTTTGAAACAAATCATCTTCATCATCAATTTGATCCACAGTAGCCAGAGACGAGATAGATCCAGAAAGAGCTGAAATAGTTGTTTCAGTTCGCGCTTCTAACTATGCAGTTCAATTCTCGCTTTCTTCTAAGATTTGGTGCATTTAGATGCGAGAAGAATACTAGTATCACGAACCATTGTTTTCATGGGTTGACACTGCTTTCAAAAGAACTTTTTAGAGAGTACTAAGTAATCCATGCAATCCCACTAGTTTCACAAAGATGGACTGAATTTGTCTCACTTCTTGCACAATTTCATGTTTCAGTAGTTCATCCCCGTCTCCACACTACATGTCATTCCTTTGAATAACAACGCAAGCATTCCTATTCAACTATAACGCAGGCACATGATGATTCTTCCCTACTACTCTACTATAAATAACATTTCTGTGAAAGTGCATTAACTCATACCCTCTCAGTCTCTATAATCTGACTTTGCAGTTCGATTATCGTTTTCTTCTTTAATTAGATGCATCAACAATGTAAAAATTTCATTACGTCTATGATTACCAGGAGGAGAGTGTCATCTCCATCTCTGAACCACGACTGAGCATGCGTTGGACAATCATAAACCATGAATGAGTGAAACTGAAATAATCTTCCGGGGAATTATAGAAGCAACATATCTAATCTTTCGCTTAAATCGCTTGTGCACAATTTGATTCAGTAGTTCATCCCCGTCTACCTAGTGCAAGCAATTCCTTCGAATCTCAGCGCGTGTCCCAGCATTCCAGTTCAACTTTGAAGCAGACACATGACGATTCTTTCCTTCTATTCTACTATAAATAGCCTTTCTGATAAACTACGTTACGTCATACCCTTTTGGCCTCTAGAATCTGAATTTTTCACTAGCACATTCAGTTCTCAGTTGTAGTCAGTTGCAATTCCTTTGAATAGCTGCGCATGTGGCAACATCCAAATTCAACTCTAACTCACACGCGTGATGATTCTTCCCTTCTAGTCTGCTATAAATAGCTACTGTGAGTGCGTCGCTTATTGCGTCATAACCTATAATTTCCCTCAAAATATTCTACATGAACTAAAACTCATCCTCGTTAGTTTTACTTGGTCTTACCACATTAGAAAATGGCGTTGTTGCTCTGGAACCGGCTTGAATAACAGTTATTTCAAGTCGCACTCCTGACTATGCAGTCCATCTTTCGCTCAATTTTTCAATGTGACTCTTAGACGCAAGAATAAAAACCATTTCAACGAAGCAAGAATGTCGAAACTGCTCTTCTTCTCCGGGATTACACTAGAAATGAGTGAAACTCAGACATTCTTCAGAGGAACTAGAGAGGTACTGCACTACTTCATGTACCCTGTGTTCTTTCTACTTTCAGAATTATGTTCTAAATTCGTCTCACTTCTTGCACAATATCAAGTTTCAGAAGTTCATCTATTTCTCCATAGTACATCGATTCCTTTGAATAACAGCGCTTGCGACAACATTCCAAGTCTACTCTAACACACACGTGATGATTCTTCCCTACTATTCAACTGTAAATAGATTTCCTGGGCAAACTCCACAAGTACCGCAACTATTTCATGCATGCAATCTAGTTTATCTCTAGGATTCTCTCACTTCTTGTGCAAAACTTGTTTCAGTAGTTCACCGACGACTCTCTAGTAGACGAGATTTCTTTGAATAGCTGCCCATTCGACAACATCCAAATTCAAATCTAACTCTCACACGTGATGATTCTTCCCTACTATCCAAGTATAAATAACCGCGAAAATGCATAGCGTCATACCCTTACGGCTTCTAAAATTGTTATCATGAACTGAAGCACTTACTTCCCTACCTTACCAGATGGTGAATTGACGACGCCTCTCCCCGACACTCTACCATTACTAGGCTTTCTGCGAAACTACGCATTGTCACATCCTTTTAACTACAGAAATTGTCAACTAGTGCTCAATTTTTTGGCACTTGTCTGGTTCTCCGGAAGACCCTATGCAGGAATTGACTGCATCCCCTTGCACCAGTGAGAATTGAGTTTTTCTCCCCTTTCTCCTCTTACTATTGATCATTTCGCACCCTCTTTATCATTGCAGGAGAATAATTCTGCAATCTTAAGGCAAATTTTGTGCAGGATCTTCAGGAGAACTAGACAAGTACCAGTTTTTCGCCTTACCAGATGAGTAATTAACAGTGCTTCTGTGGATCCGGCTTGAGGACATCTGAGGGTCTGACCGAATCGAAACGGTCGAGCGAGAAGAAGCGCTGTGAATGAATCATTTGACTTCGAGTTTATTTGTGTTCAAGGGGAAATCGTCAAAATAGCCTACAACAATAATGGGCGCTCCCGCCTATTCCAACCGTCTATTATATTGTGTTAAGGAGATCACTGCAACTCATTTCATTACCACCGTACTGTCCGGGGTAGTGCAGGAGCGCGCAAAACTGCTATAAATTTGTGGTGATGCAATACCTGATTCCTCGAGTTGCAGGCGTGCCCGGAAGCAACGATATGCTGGCCTTTCGCGAGAAGCTCTGCAATCATTCATCACATTTTTTTCTGCTCTTGTTAGACTCAAAATGTATACTTTTTGCCATAAATAAGCAAACAACTAACTCCTTTAGACAGTGAGGTGCCAGGACGAGTGAGCGTTCTGTCATCGTCGAATAGCTCTTGCATGGTAGATTCCGTCGAGTCACGCCTAGAATAGGTCATTCTGTCACGTTAACGCTATTTCTACCGTTTTTGGAAGCTCTGCAACAGAAAACTGACCTGCTCCTCACAATGAATCGCCGAACTCCAGACGATGTCATGGGCCGCTCGTGTTCGCTGTCCATGTTCGAAAAGTATCAACGAGATTTGTATCTCTGCAAAGTTTTCGCGATATTATTGCAAATAAGCGGGAAAAGAGCAACACGTCGAGAAGAAGGGAGGATGAGGAGAAGAAGAAGATTCATGATGGTTAGGAGGCGAAACTAGGTGCTAATGAGGGGGCGTCTGTGACGACTGTGAAAGCACTTGAGACTACAGCAATGAGTAATTCCAACGGAAATAGCGAGAAACTTCCAAGCCATGACGTCTTCTCCCAAATCAGGCATACAAACAGCCTAACCGCCCCGAGCCAGTTTCCAAGACCGTTCCAATTTCGCTAAGCATTGACTTTAGCGCGACTATACGAAAATTTATGTGCAAAGAGACTCCCGGTAAAGTTGATCTCACAGATGTTCGCTTGCGTGATAACCTAACCTGACTTTCCACAAAGCGGCCTTACAAAGGGTACAAACTTGGAGAGATTCACTGTCACACGTCATACTTCCCTCAAAATTTGTCAAACTTCGCCTTAATTCTATTTTTTGAAACGTATGACACATCTAGATGAATTGGTCATAATAAAACATTGAAAAAAATACAGACAAATGAGGCAAAACGAAATAAAAATTCTCGTTTTTTACTCGAATTTCTAAAGCGTAGTGATGCGGCTGAAGAAAAAAGGTAGCACTGCGCGATAATTGCGGGGACGTGCTAGGAAAAGAAGAAACTTTTATTTAGACAGTTGCAATTATGGCCGAGACGCGAAGTTTACACATTTCGCAACTATTTCTATGATTTTTTACTTTTTAAATGCGTTTCATGGCATACAGTACACAGGATGTTACGAAAGAAGCCACCGACCCATTTTTTGCCGCGACGCGTCGCCGCGACGACGCGACGCGTGGGTTCCCGGGCGTTTTACCGTTCAAATAGAGTGACAAGGTTGCTTCACATGGTACCGAAGTGCCACGTTTCGCAACGATTTCACTCCCCTTTCGCAATATTTCCCAAGGCTATGTATAGCTAGCGTGCACTCTAGGCGCGACGGGGAGGGTACCTGGGGCGCTTTCGCAATCACGCGTCGCGGTCTTTGCACGGGCACTCGTAGCGGGCCGTGAGTAAAGGAAAAGGTGAAAGTAGTTCCGTTTTCAGCTTTTTTTGGACCTTCAAAACAGGCGCAAATTTCTTTTGATCGGGGTGCACGCTTCTATAGCTTATAGTTTTCATAGTCTTCACTCAATTTCCAGCCAAACTACCCCTTTACTCTATTGGACCAGGCTTGGTGAGCCTGGTGGTTCCGACAAGAGGCATGTCGAGCGCGGGATTCGAATAGGGGACCTCGCCTCTCCCATGATTCCCTACCGATTGCGCAATGCAACCACCATCATGGTAGTTTTCTCATGGTTGGTCAGTGTAAAAAGGTAAAGGTGCTGACACGTCAAGCGATTTTGCAGTCGTACGATAACGTAAGGTGGGACCCACTGGTAAGGCCAGCTGTTACACGGACTACAATCCCCTGCTGTCCCATGCTTTCTAGGGGAGGAATACCTTCCGCAACCGAAGTCACTACCAATTTACCGACCCCGAAGGGATAGAAGGCTTGGTTTGCCTCGGAAGAGGACATGAACTCGGTACCCTACGAATGGTCGTCGGCGTTTTACCCCACTCAGCCATCCCGCCCTAGGTTCAGTGCGATAAACATAAATCAATTATTGGAAGAACGGATCTGAGAAAAGGATTGGGATGAAGGATGAAAAAGAAGGGAGAAGGAAGAAGTGGAAGGGAAATCGTTAGAAATGAGTGAGAAAGTCGTGAGATGTTTCGACTAGATATCAGAGGAGGAGCGGTTAATTGGGCCAGCTAGAAGCTGCCTACGGTCTCAGTCCGGAAACTGATTGCGAAACACTAACGACCGGAAGAAAGATGATGACTCATTAGGGGTCTGAACCCAGGTCCATTACCTCAGAAAACTAGAATTAAAAATGAGAATCTCTGACTTTGGAGTGAGAGAGAGAGCAATAAAAAAAACAGGAATTTCCTTCTACTGATGTAAAAGTTGGAACTCGAAGTAACTCACATTTCTCTCAAAGAATATCTGAGCGAGGCAAACAAGTCTTCTCTTCAAGGTCGAACACAGCGAACGTCATCCATCCCAGGAAAATATGTACTATTGCAGTCACAAGCCAGATTGAAATTTAAAAAACGTCCAGATCAGAGCATTGCCTGTTGCCTGTTGATGGAACTCCTGATGAACATGTATTTGTTGGGAATGAATGCGAAATTGTGTTCTATGTATGTAATGCTAGAAGCCTACGACATGTTCTGAGTTACTGGGTGAAAGAAGTGAGTTGCATCCAGGTTTTATCTTCGAGATCTGAGGTTGAGGTTTGGTAGAATAGGCGATGCAGGGTTCCATGTTTTCTAGGAGAAATATTAGAAAACATGGAACACTTCTATTATGCAAAGTTTCAATTATTTGACAATCATGTTCTACTGTTTGTGGTTATTGTTTGTTTCATTTTCCTTTGCATGAATTTTATAGGGAAGGGGAATGAACAGTCTTCCTAATCAACAAACAATTGTGACAATATTATGCGAGAGTGAAAGGAAAACAGAGGAGGGCGCTCGGCGAATTTGCAATGCATGGTATGACTTTTGATACAATGCATGTTATCAGCAAACTGAGAGTCGATGATTTCATGCTCTAATCAGATTAGATCGGAGGGAGACCATTGAATAGAAGACTCATTGATAGGGAAGCCATGGCTATTCATCATTCAGCCATTCACCATGCGCTACTTATTGTACTCGATATCTCAGAATCGATGGAATTCTAATGACAAATGCTGATGAAACCAGGTATTTTGGCGATGTTGTGTAAGCCAAACTAAAAACGTTTGCTTCTACCCTTTTCGATCATTCGCATTGACTCTTCGAAGGTTTTTAAAATCTTTTTATCATTGCAAACTGTACAAACCAAATAATACTCATAGCATTGATGAATAGAAGGCTAACAATAACTGAGCAAATATGAATGATAGCAATAAATGCCAAGGGCAATAAGATTGCCAACAAACTTGATCGAGAATGGACTGAAATAAATAGCTTTCACAAATCGCACGTTGGAAACTCACCATTCATGTTCGAAATAGTACCCAAACGATTGGATAACTGACAACAAAATCTGAAATCGAGTGCATAACTTCTTGACCAAAATTCACTTACCTTTTAACATAGATTTTAAATTAACAATTCTTCATCTTCATAATTGATCGAATCAATCCATTCTTCGAATATAGGTCGAAGACACTGAAAATCTTAGATACAATTGCGAGCAAACTCACTTGAAAGTAAAACAAATAGTGAGGAATCAAATTTCTCATCGACGAGGCATCGAATGATTCACAGTGTGGAAGAGTGGACCGAGTGGCGCTGATAATGAGGCGATCCACTCCCCTTCCCTCCTCTCTTACATCGCCGTACTCCCTCACCCAATCTGCAAGCACCACGATATCACTCATACTGATGCGATTCATTTTCCTCCCCTTCCTTCTCTTATCACTCGTCACTTTCACGACATCCATTGACTGGTCTGACTAATGACTCGCCTCCTTTCTCGGCACACAGTCTCTTCTGTTCCCCTTATCTCTTTTTCTGTCTGTCTTTCAAAGAGTATCCGAAGTGGAGAGAGCCATCAACAGCAAAGCGCAACAACGGTTGATAGCGAAGACAATACTATCATGTGATTCTTCCCGTACCATCCGTGTGTGATTTAGCGATGATCGAAAAATCGTCGGAGTTCTCACCGGGTTTGTTGGAGTTTGACTGCGGTTCATACACCGTACGAATTCAAGTACCCTTTTATTCACCCATCTCGAACATTTGCATCAAACAAAGAAGTTGAATTATATAATAATTATTTATCATCAATAGATTGGTGGAATTCCTTCTTAAAGTCAAAGAGAAACATTGCGAAGTCCTGCATAGTTTCTGTCGATACAATAGGGAGGGCTGCAATTTTAATCATTATTCAGGCTTTGACGTAAGACCGCTCCTCATCTCTGTTTCGAATGGTCAACCATTTGTACCAACTGATAAATACCTTTGTGGTACTGAATTAGTCTGACTCTGATGTTGGCTAACAATTAGCGAGCTTGATAACATCAAAATTCACTGACCTTTTCACATCGATTATTAATTAGTATTTCAATAATTCCTTGATTGATCGAATCAATCCATTCTTCGAGTGTAGATCGAAGATAGACTGAAAAGCAAGCATGAAATTGCAAGAAATTTACGCAAAGTTGAAGGATGTGCAAGAGCATAGAGACATCGACAGATCCACAACGTGGAAGAGTGGACAGAGAGGGAACTGATAATGAGGCGATCCACTCCCCTCCCTTGCTCTCTTATCTTTTGCGACATCCATCGTACCATCTGACTAATGGCTCGTTTCCTTGTCCCTCTGTCTCTTCTATTCCCCTTATCTCTCCATCTGAATGATCAGAATGGCCGAATTGGAGAGAGCCCACAACGAGAAAGTGCAACAACGGTTGATAGCGAAGCCAATGCTATCATGTGATACGCGTGAGATTTGGCGATAATAGAATGATAGAGTCAATGGTGATTTCATCACAGATCTTGGACTTTGTATTTGATTATTGGACTCTGTATTACACAAATGTCTCGTTATTCACCCATCTTGAACAGTTGCATAGAACAAGCAAGTTGAATAATAAAACAATTATTTATCCACAATGGATCTCGGGAATTCCTTCTTCATTGGTATGAAAACGAACATAAAGTGGTAATTTTTGTCGATGCAATATGGATGGCTGCAATTTTGCTCATTAGTGAGGCGTAGTCCTAAGACCGTTCTACATCGACTTTTCGAAAAGCTTACCCTCTGCAACAACTCATCCAAATAATTGGGCGGAATTTATAGACTTTGTGATAGGCTAACAAGTATCGAGTGGATAACATCAAAATTCACTGACCTTTTCACATTGATTATTAATTATTATTTCAATATATTCTTGATTGATCGAATCAATCCGTCCTTCGAGTGTAGATCGAAGACACTGAAAAGCAGGCATAAAATTGCGAGCAAACTGAAAGTGAAGAAATCGAGAGGAATCAAATTGCAAAGCGAGGAGGCATCGAATGATTCACAGTTTGGAAGAGTGGACCGAGTGGCGCTGATAATGAGGCGATCCACTCCCTTCCCTCCGCTTTCTTATCATTCGTCACTTTCGCGACGTGTCATCTGACTAATGACTCTCTTCCTTTCATGGGACACATGATACTTCTTCATTCCCCTTATCTGGCCTTCGAAAGAGTGCGCAAAATGGAGAGATTCCTCAACAGCAAATGAGTAAAGAGTCATGCAATGCAAAGCCAATGTTATCGCATCATTCACTTTTCTTCACAGAGAGGTTTCACAAGTCCCAAAAAAGTAAACTCTGATTTCATGGATTGCTATGGTTCTGGGATGAATTCCGGCAGGGAATGCGATTCCACTGTCAAACTAATTCTCAGAATCTGTTTTGTTTTTTCGTATCAATCACGTGAACTCGACTAGAAAAGCGAAGATCTTTGTCAGAAGTTCACTTTGTTTGATTGTTACGCCGTTAAATCGAGAAATGCTAGATCAATTTCATCTTTACCGTTTCAATATAATCTGCAATGTGAAGAAACTCGCATAAATTTTGCAAAATTCGACTGTTGCTTTTGCCATCTCTTCTCTGTAGTAATCTGCGTGAATACCCAGTGTGCAGATAGTAAAACTTTTTTGCACGATTGGTTTCCGCAGAAGAACGGATATGTTTCACACTCGTTCAATATAATAGATTGCCAAACGCAGGTGTGGGGAAGGGGGGAATGGAAATCACTGATATTGCCCAATGCGATTCAAAACGTGAACAGCAATGGCCTTTTCGGCTATGACTAGTATAAACCACTCAGAACATATCAGAATGACTTCAGTTAGTGTTTATTTTCAACAATATGAGAAAGCCAGTTAGATTTTATTCACAGCAACTTCAACTTTTACAACGTTCAGGAATATGAAAATGTTTACAATGTCCGTTGTAACCAGCAGTAAGAAGATTAGGTTAGCCAGTGCGGCAGGAATTTCTTCGCGAAAGTGCATCTGAAATGCTTTGTCAAAATTTTTTTAGATTTGTCAAAGGCAACAACCAAAACAAGTACCTTCCGAAACAATCCGAGTCGCAAGGGAGTTCGGGACAGGGAGGCACTGCACAGGTCAGTGTTCCGTCCCCGAGTTTAGTCACAACGCACTTATCCTCGCACATTCGAGTGCAGTACTTAGCCAGAGCCACTGCAATTAGTATTTCATTGCCTTGAAATCAAATGAAACGAGTATTCACATACCCTTAGTGTCTTTGTAACCCTGCGTGTCGGTATATAGTTCTGCCGAAGAAAAGGTGAGGAACACTAGAAGAATCAGTAGGTGTTGCATGGCGAAAAGTTGGCATCTGACAGGCCAATTCGCATTTTTGTTTTCAAGAGCCTTCTGGATAAGCCGGTTATAATCCGATTTAGGATTAGCAAACGACAAGGGAAAAAATAACTTCAGCAAGATTGCATTCCATTTTTTGCTGAAGTGAATTGTTGTTATCAGCGTGATTTCAGCGTATAGCAAATTTAAGGTAATAATTTTAAAGACCGTTTTAGCAAAGTAACCTAAAATAGAATGTACAATAAAGAAACTCGGTCGGAGAACATTCCGATGATGAAACCAGCCGCATATTCCGTCTATGTAATAACAGTTGTTTTCTCAGCCTCATGGTCAGTAGTTATCCGTACTTGCGGAATCATGCGCATGTGCAGAGGCTCGTTGTATGCAAGACCAAGAATGTACTTTTTCAATAGTCAGCAACAGAGTGACACACATGTGAAAAGAAGCGATAATTCATCATGAATCAGAAGCGTATGACTAGTGAGCTTCCAAATTTGCCTCATTGAATATGTGTTTGAATATTGATTATATAATAGTGTCGTTGAAATACCGACAGTTTATGCAGTGAAACAACAATAACAACACCGAGAATAGCATACGACACTTAACAATGTACTCTTCTTCCAGCATCACTTCACTGATTCAGCTCATTGAATTCGAAGAATGTCACACGCTCCACAGTGCAATGACCATTGTGTTCAAGTAGTATGCATGCAGAGTGAATTCTGGAGGACTTACTGCAAAATACTGCTTCGTTGCGTTCTAAATACTTTCAAATAGTAATCAATCCCGCTCATTTGAACTCCTACAGAGCCGACTTCCGGTCCAATCGCTGTCGGGCAAATATAAAAATGCTGTCGGGCAAATAAAAAAAAACTTTGGCCATATCCTTTTTTCGGCACTGTATGTCCCTCGGATATGACTTCCGATCTCATTCCTTTGCGATCTGACAATACAGATAATCGACTCACATCCATTCGTGTGTACTTCGTACATGTAGTCATTCATTGAGAGACAGACATCAACGAGACGATGGAGATTCTCGATTTCACGCACTTCTCGTCCAACTATTTGAACGATTTCTGCCAGCGTTTTGCTAAAAAAAAGCATTGACACAGAGAATATGCTTAGTAGGGAGTTGCTCTTTGCGATTTATATCTTACCGCTCTGGGTAGCTCAAGCAACAAAATACTGCTGCCGAAATTCGAGGAGGAGTTGGAGGTGTTGTGAGGAGGGGCATTGCCGTGTTGGAAGGAATGGATGCAGTTTGAGAATTGTTCTTCTCTCTCCTCTTTAAGATGCTTCACCACTTATGCACTCGAGGAAAAATTAGGATACAATTACTATCCAGCAAACGCTTAGAAGGAAACGCTTGTGGAATTGCAGTGGTGGAAGTAAGAGCATGTTGTAAGTGAATCTCCGGAGTTGTGATATGATTGCTAATTATAATAAATTAGCTAGTTAGAAGAAAGATTTATAAATTTTGAGCATTGTGATATAATCACAGTTTTCGCCCGATAGTCGTGTGAATAGTTCAAGCAATTGAGATTGAATAAACGAGAAAACGTTATTTTCAGTTCACACTTTTCGGCAGAAATCGCTCACTGCTGCTTCAAATTAAGGGGATTCACACAATTAGCGGATGTTGTTTGCGACGCCGCAATGAAGGAGGTGTCTGAACATCACAGCGGCGTAATGAGAGAGGTCAGGGGCTACAGATTGCGGAAAATGTTTACCTTTCTGCTGCGAATATGCACTATTACTAAGTGGTTTCCCATGAAGGGCGTTTTTCATTGCCGTCATCATCTTGTATTCAGTACCATCCCTTTTTTTGAATAAGTGATCACTCAGCCAAGCCCTCAATTCCTGCCCATATGTGGCGCATGAGGCAAGCACAACCATCTGATCATTGTGTTAATGTACTCGCGCGGATCTCATACGGCAGGAAACCGGGCTGAAATGAGAGACGGACCTTTCGGATGAGCCATCTGTGCCATATCATATGTCCATATGGATGTTGGGCAAACTCATAAAAAGAGATTCGAAATGATGAAATGCTCGTATCTCGAACGATCTGTTCCAATTTACAACAATTATATCACTGTTCCGCTCTTTTTTATCCATGACGAAATCCAAATCGAACATTCTACTCCAACTGGGAAGAAGTGATCGCTCCAAGCAGATCGTGATCATCTGATTCGTAGGAGATGCGCATGTATCTCGCATTCGACTGTCCTCTGCGATGTCGCGCCTGGAAATTTAATGAATGATATCATTTCACGCGCTTTCTCTTGCTGTCGCATGTATTACCATTGTCAATAACGAGACAATATATTCGAAAATGACCGAATATCGGCAAACTATTGTGACATTGCATCAATACTCACAGCAAGGAGAAGAAACCAGAAGATGGAGAGGATGATGAAGGCAATGATGGTAAAAATGATGGTGAATGTCATCGAAACCTTACGATGCAATAATTCGGTTGATTTGAGTTGATATCACATCATCCTTTCGGAACTAATTAGATTGTGCCATAAATTTTAGTAATCAACCATACCGAGCAAACACATCTTGAGAGGTGCAGGTAGTACAGTCGTGGTTCAAGCCTAGTATTATTTAAATATTCTCTCACCTCAGTATCTTTAACGACGGAGATGGCCGGGGTCTCGTTGTAGATCCTCTTCTTGATCCGAGCTACAACTGAGGAACAACAACTGAGGAAAATACCGAGCCTCGCCCTCTCTTCATGACCATATGAGACACATGCGGAATGGAAAAACACATGATAATGGGCTGGATGAACGAGCAATGTGCTCTAGCGCATCTGTAATCTTGGAAAAAAAACGATGGGAACGAGAGAAGGGAGACGAGGAACGTCCATCAATTCCAGATGGTAGACAGACGAGACTGTCGAAATTGGAAATAGTTGAATAGTGAGCGATGTTTGAATGTCATTGCGTAAAGGAAGTTCTTCAATATGCAATAAGTTTATCGTTCATGATGTTATAATATGAGAGTGATCTTCCGATTGTCTTAGTCGGAATTCTTGTGAGTTGAAGTGAGTACATCGAAATCAGTGTCGATTTGGATGTGAGTGAACTTCGCCGGTTGTTCACCACCATTCGGTGACACTGCTCTTCTTCCTCTGCGGCGTTCAGCCTGTGAAAGATTGAATTTGATCCGATAATGAACTGAATAGTGTTTGATTTCTCACAGTGATTTGAACATACTGAAATAATACGTAGATGATTAGCTGTGAGAGTCATTGTCAAGCACGAAAGGAAATGCAAATATGCTCGACCATTCGAAAACACAAAATGCGCATATCTCACCATAGCAGTAACGGCGAGGATGAGGCAGAGAAGAGCCAGAATGATCACGAGCTGCATCTAAAAAGAATAAAATTAGATCAGCTTGACCAGCAAGAATCCTCCTCTGTGAAACTCTCTAAAGTACGTTTCACTAAACAACACCTACGATATGGGCATTTTCAGCCGAGTGAAATGTGTGTACGTTCTCACCTTAGCCTCTCCATCGTTGGTCAGAACAGACGCAGCGTCGATGTTCACCATATTGGATACAGCGAACAAGATAGACTGAGGAATGGATTGGCCCTCTCCCTCCCTTCCATATTCCATATGTGGCACATGAGGGGAGGGGGCGCAAAACATGATAATTGGGTAAATGATCACTCACACATCTGTCATCTTGGAAAGAGTGAGGATAAAACAGAGTGTCGTCCACAGATGGACAACTCATCTGTGGACAATGGGTAAAATACAAGTCCATTCTCACCGAAATCATTTTCAATCTCCTTCTGATTCTTCCCCCTTCTTTTTCTCACTGATATTCGTCTCTTTCTCCCTGCCTCTTCTTTCTCTATTAGCCATACTTTTGGAAGGAACCTCTCGGATTGGCTCGAATCAAGAAGTGGAGAAGTGTGAAACAACAAGCGGATTTATCGATGCATACGAAATCGATATCGATCTCAGTCTCAATTCTTCGAGACATCGTTCTTCACTACCGTGATTCTGAACGAAAAGTTGTCCTGCTTGTAACAGTCGAGGCAATTGCAAGCATCGTCGTCGGATTCATCATTCTGTCGCTCAGTCGGAGTAGTTTCCACCTGAATTAGGCGGTTGGTCTCACCCAACATCAATCCCTTCAATCCCCTCAATCCCTCCCGGTTTACGAAGAAACCGTACACATAGAAATCGACAGAACGGACACAAGTGCTCATGTAAATGTGATACGAACGAAGAGGATTATAATCGGGAAAAGAGAGTTCCATGTTCTTTTTTATGCACTCAAGAGTGATTGATACTCTAATCCTATTTACTTGAACATCGCAATCGTTTTATTCTTCAAACTATAGTTCTATCGGACAGTATAGGTTTATTGCAAACCTTCTCTTGGCCGGCAGCAGGTGAAATCGGCTGAGTTTGAGGCTCTTTCTTGTCCATGGTAACTGCAAATTGTAGGTTGGCGAGATTGCGAGTGCAGTGAGGATACGAGTTGAGTAACATTCGAAACAAGCCAGACAACGAACATAATTGGGCACTTTCTGTTTTTTGACCCCACCTATTCCTACAGAGTATTTTCCATTCTACCATTCCTATTCCTACACTTTACTTGTGGTTGGAGCGGTGCAGTGTGGGCCAAAACAGGAAAGTTCCCGTAATTGCATAATTCAGGATGATTGTTTTTCCGAATAGAACACAACTCGCGAATAAATAGTATCGAGTGAAAGAAGATGAAGAAGATGCGAGAATGGCATGAAACAGAGGCGTCAATGGGTGGCGCAACCTATAAAAACGCGAGGGAAAGCTGAAGAGGAAAGGCTGCACATAGCGCGCACACCACATGGCATGTTCTACTCCCATCCGGCCCTTCTTGAAAAATGGATGGACGAGACAATTGACGAGAAGAGGAAGGGAGGGAGCAGAAAAGAGAGAGAGAAAGGAGAAGAGAGATTGGCTTCCGGGCACCCGTCTCTCATCGAGTTCTGTCTCTCTCGCTCCTCCCTCCTCCCAAATTCCAATAGAATGAGAAAGGAGAAAGGAAGCTCGGGGTCTGGAAGGGAGAATGTCAACTAAAGCTTCACAGCTGCGCTTGAACATTGCAAAAGTTCGCAAAAGTAATATCAAAACTACAAATTACTGAAATTAATATGACGAGTTGCTTTATTTTCTCTTGCGGGTAGTAACACACTTCTCACCGTGGCTGATACGAGGGTTAAAGTGTTTGTGAAAGTGTGAGATTAGATATCGTGAGAATGCAGGTGTACTTCCCAAACAAAGTGTTCTTTTGAACAGTCGTTATTACGAAAGCTCTCTCCATTTAACACACTCTCTCACATGGTCAGAAAAGTGAGAGAGAAGAGGGAAATCAGAGAGTCAGGCAATTTCTAGAAGAAAGACTGATCATCCGTTCTTCAAGTGACTCCTGATAAGGCTAAGCATCAAGAGCATGTGTTCACTCAAACCTAGCAATTTGTTCACAGGAATGGGTCCAGACACTCACCGCCTGCGCATGGTTAGTTGATTCCTCTCGAGATTCATGAATAGAGTCGTTGTCACCGAGGTCTGAGAGAGAAGACGAAGCAGCATCAAGAGCAGGGGTGTTGTCACTCAAGAGAGGCTTTCTGACGGCCGAGAGAATAGCCGAGGTCTGAAATCTAAGGTTCATTATATAAAAACGCCTCAAACCTGGCAATTCGTTCACTGGAATGGGTCCAGACACTGACCGCCTGCGCATGGTTAGTTGATTCCTCTCGAGATTCATGAATAGAGTCGTTGTCACCGAGGTCTAAGAGAGAAGACGAAGTAGCATCAAGAGCAGGGGTATCGTCACTCAAGAGAGGCTTTCTGACGGCCGAGAGAATAGCCGAGGTCTGAAATCTAAGGTTCATTGTATAAAAACGCCTCAAACCTGGCAATTCGTTCACAGGAATGGGTCCAGACACTGACCGCCTGCGCATGGTTAGTTGATTCCTCTCGAGATTCATGAATAGAGTCGTTGTCACCGAGGTCTGAGAGAGAAGACGAAGGAGCATCAAGTGCAGGGGTATCGTCACTCAATAGAGGCTTTCTGGCGGCCGAGAGAATAGCCGAGGTCTGAAATCAAAGGTTCATTATATAAAAAAGGCAATTTGTTCACTCAAACCTAGAAATTTGTTCACTGGAATGGGTACAGATACTGAGCGCCTGCACATGGTTAGTTGATTCCTCTCGAGATTCATGAATAGAGTCGTTGTCACCGAGGTCTGAGAGAGAAGACGAAGGAGCATCAAGAGCAGGGGTATCGTCACTCAAGAGAGGCTTTCTGACGGCCGAGAGAATAGCCGAGGTCTGAAATGTAAGGTTCATTATATAAAAAAGCAATTTGTTCACTCAAACCTAGCAAT
>LS507784.1:69522-91121 GCA_900490845.1 Pristionchus japonicus
CGTTTTTGCATCCTGGGCCGATTTACTAGGCACTCGCAGTCAGGAATACGTAGAAGGCTTTCCCCCTCAACTAATCCTCATCTCTTAAAATAATTTGATATTCTCTCTCTCCCCCCGTACCGTTTTTTGCATCCTGGGACGATTTACTTGGCACTCGCAGTCAGGAATACGTAGAAGGCTCGCTTTCCCCCTCAACTAATCCTCATCTCTTCAATCCGTATTTATCTTTCAGATCTGGTAATCTCGATGTTCGTTCCTTCCCTTGTTAAACACTCCAAATAAAGAGACAAAAGACAGGCGGTGCTGCGTGCGATCCTAAACGTTCAATCTGCTAAATCGCTCACCATCGATCCCGTTGTCGCTTCTCTCTTCTTCTTCATTGCTGGTCTTCCTTCCATTCCATCTTCGTTCTGGGCTGATCTGCAATACACGACATCATTAATTGAGAAATGGAGAAAATCGCTATCGATTGGTACTCTGTTTCGATTATTCGTGCACATCATTCTTTGAATCTTTCCGTAACCCTACCGTACCATACCGCATCCCTACCGAAACCATATCGTGCCCTACCGTAACCCTAGCATTCCCCACCGTAACACGACAGCACCTTTCCGTAACCTAATCGTGATCGTACCGAAATCATACCATAATCCTACTGTAACAAACCGTAACCCTTCCTTACCCTATCGTAATCCGACCGTACTCTCACGTGCTCATATCGTACCCCTATCGAGAACCTACCGTAACCCTACCGTACCCTACCGTAACCCTATCGAAACCATACCAAAACCCAATCGTACTCTACAATACTAAACTTTATCCCTTACGAAACCCTACCATAACCCCAAATCCTACGGTAGCCGTACCGTACCTTTTCGTACCCCACCTTAACCCTGCCGTGATCGTGCCGTTACCCTACCATAACCCTACCGTACTCCACCCAGCTTTTCCTTGACCTACCGTAACCCTACGGTAGCCATCACTCTACAGTAACACTTCCACAACTCTACCGTACCATACCGTAACCATACTTTAAGTTCTACCGTTTTCCTATCGAACCCTACCCTGATCCGCACGTAGCCCTACGCTATTTCTACCGTGACCGTACCCTACCAAACCTCTACCGTACCGTACAGTATTCCTATCATTACCGGAACGTTACCGTTTACTCACCGATTCTGTTCACATTCAAGAAAGAGTCCAACAGATCAAAGTAAAACACTTACGGAACGTTCTGCTGCTCTGTTCCCTGATCGCCGATTCCTCCCGCGATTCCTCCCGTCTGATCGCCCGGTTCGAAGTCGAAATGCCGCTCATCCTCGTTCTGTCGCTTGCCCAACTAAATATTAGTGATCATTAAGTACTTGCTGAGTGGAAAGTTGACGAACCCCGATGTAATTGCAGACGGAGTTCCAGAAGCCCATGATCGAGGAATTTCTCTTGAAATAGCTGCAATTTTCACGATTGGAATCGAATAATCGGAGCAAATCGCGGGGTAGCAAGACAGTCTAGCAGAACGCCTGCGTGGAGCCGATTATATCTCAATAGCCTCCCTGTCATCTGATAGGGGTTTCTTCAGCAAAAGGTCAGAACAAGAGACCACAGCAAGAGAAGAGAGTGCAGAGGAAAAAGGAGGACGAGAGAGTAGGTGATTTCGGTAGAGTGAGAGGGGAGACCCGAGGGGAGAGAGGGAGAGTGAGAATGACCCTCCATCGACCTTACGAGAGTGATGGATGGGGTGAGATTAGATCTGGGAGGTAGCTGAATGCTCTTGAGAATGGAGTAGGAACGGATGGACTCTTGATGGGAGCGAGTACTCACATGGTTTGCGTTGGGTTCGGTTAGAAACTGTGAACAGAAAAGAAGGGCTCGTTCTTGACTCGGGTTTGAACGAGAAGGAGATTCACACTTTCAGGGCGATGTGAGAGTCTAATGAAAGCGCGACAGCGCCGGGGGTGAAACGAATGAGTTGCGAAGAGGGAGGAGATAGCAGGCCTCTCTAAGGAGCGAAAGGTACACGTTCCATCAAAAATACTCTGTTAGCCCACTAAAAAGGACACAACCAGAGGAGGAGGAGAAAGTCCCTGTAAGATAGATGGAAAGTTAGAATGCTGAGGGGGATGAGAAGGAAGAAGAGAGGAATAGGAAGATGGGAGGGAGAATGAGAGGGGCGAACATCTGCCTAACTTGCGCAATCGCTCTATGCTTTCCGAATTGTCTCTCGGTGGTCAGACAGGGCGAGTGTGCGCGCAGATTGGAGGGAGGCAAGCATCTAGGATGGTCACTCGCTTTCCCATCCTATATTTTAGGGGTGGTTGTGAGAAAGGGAAGGAGGGAACCACAAGAACGAGGCACGCCTCTTGACGCTCTTGAAGACAATGAGACATAATAGGAAGGGGGCTTGGTTGGGATGGGAACGGGGAGATGTGGTGGTGTGCTCGCACCTAATTCCCTCTCTTCCTCTTCTCATTCACTCCTCATGGAGAGAGAGAGGTGAGTGGCTGCTATTGGGCACGTCAAAAGTTTGATCATGAGCGCGCAACGGAGATGAGAAGGTTGCTGTCAATGAAACGGAAGGCGAATGGAAGCGCGGAAAAGGACAAGCAAGGGTCGAAGGAGGAGGAAGGAGTATGGAGATTGAAAAGGGAAGCGTATAGTGCGAAGCTATGGGAGGTTTCAGATCAGGGATGATTTCAGAACATTACTCATAGGGGAAGGGACAGAGAGGGGACGCCAAGTTTGAATATGGATGGCGCGTAATGGAGATGAGAAGGAGAGAGAAGTTGGGGTGAGCAGGGGGGAGAAGTGGAGACCAGATGCTCACCCTCTCTCCACTCTGCCTAGTCTCTCGACGGTCAGACAAAGCGAGAGAGCGCGCGGATTGGAGAGAGCGAAAGTTCTGGCGTAGAGAGCGTATTGCGAGGGTGAATGGAAGAGGGGCGGGATTGGTCACTCGAACCTTCTCTCCTAGCCATATTTGAATGGGTGGGGGAGGAGGAACGAGGGGAGGAAGGAGGAAGAGGGAGGAAAGGTGACGATCTGGGAGCAAGAACGGCCCTAATAATTCGACGTGTTTTGTCGCTAGTCAGAGAGAGGTGAGAAAGAGGGCGCTCTGCAGAACTTTTGCGGTGGGCTTTTCGCTTCTCTCTGTAGAGAAAATGATTTACGGGAGTCATCCACCTTCCTTCTTCTTGTTTATATTTGAACGGTTGGTGGAGGGGAAGGAAGGATCGGAAGGATGGAGAGCTACGCAGCGAATGAGAGAGAGTATCTCAATTTCACGTACTCTCCCTCCAGGTGAGGAGATGCCTACCGGATAATGTCGGAAGAGATTCGCCGACCCAGTCGATCTAGATAAGGGTGTTCGGGGAAGGGATAAGTAAAATACGTTATCGTCCTAAGAGGTCGTACATCTCTGTACAGGTCTTTCATTGGTCCTAAAGACTACAAAGAAGACACTAATTTACTAATGGACCACGCGTAATCACTTTGTTTCCTCTCTTACTTCTCCAAGCACGCATTCACTCCTCCGGTTTCTGATAGTGAACTGTACGATTGATAGTAGATGCGGCTTGATAGTGAGCCTTTCCGACTGTTTCCTCTCCTTTCTCCCCTAGTATAGTACCTCCGAGATAGTGTGATCCCTTGTCAAGCGAGGGGAGGTACAGGGAGAGATGGATGGATGGATGAACGAGCAACGAGGGCTTGATGAGAACACACCGGGGATATCATATTTTAACCACAGATAGCAAAAAGAAACAGAAGTGGCAGAGACACCCGGAAGTGGAGCAACATCGAAACGTTTGCATTTTGAGGACCTCTTCTCTTCTTTTCTTCCATTCTCTCACTCGTTCTATCTCAGCTCCACGATCTGATTGGTGTTGTTCACTCCATCATTGCATGCAACCTAGAGGGACAGAGGGACACACACCCTTGAAGTATTGAAGGCTGGTTAAAACTAAAATGAACCGGCCCATCTCATTCAATCTACCCCCGTCCCCTCGTCAGACAAGAGCATAGTGCGAGTGAACTTGGAATGCTTAGCGAGTGGGCAAGAAAGCGGTTCGGGTTACGGTACTGCGGGGAGGGAGGGAGGTAATGACAGGTGCCAATCACTCTCTCTCTCTCTCTCTCTATTACGTATAATCCTCTACTGGCCAGACAGCAGGATCGAGAGGCCATTTGAGATAACTGATCGAAGGAGGAGACGAGTGAGTGATCATATTTCTCCCCCTTCTTCGTTTCTCTCCCCGTTGTCAACCGTTCCTTCTCCTTCTCAACCTCCCCTCGTGAATCGAGAGTGGTATGATCCCGTGTTGAGGGAGGGTATGCACCGGGGGAGAGGGATGGACGAGAAAGCTGACCAGGATTTAGCTTTTGGCTTCTCTAGGTAGAGAATAGTGAGATGGACTGGTGAAGCAGCTTGAATGGATTGCGTCATTTACATCCCTTCTTCTTCTTTCGTTGTTTTAAGACTCAGATAGAGGGGAAGAGTGAAGGAGGGCCGGAAGAGGTGCAAAAGGATAGAGAGCTAAGCAGCGAATGTGGAACACTCTCTGCATTTCCTTCTCGATGTTCCTGGCAGGTGAGAGGGAGTACAAAGAAAGTTTCGCCCTCAAGCTCTGGTGTCTATCGGCGGAGAATGTGGGAAGAGATTAGCCCCTCCTTCCTTCCTCTTTATAGTTAATGAAATGACCAATTCTTGAGGTGAATGGGAAAAGGAAGGAGGGAGAACGGAGGAAGGTCGATATGAAGTGAGATGTTCCCCTCGAGTATTCTCAACTTCACTGTACCGGACGGGCTAAAGAGGAGTAATAACGAGAAATTGTGAATAAAGGCGTCTTTAATTTTGGTATTCATGATCTGGCTGAACTTTTTTCGAATGATCTCCTAAAAAATACTTCAAACATCCCCTCTCTTTCTCAGTCTATCATCTTTGAAGTGGCAGTGACCTCACATCAGATCACGAAGAGAGGGGAACAAAGAGGGAGTGAAAAAGGAAGAGAAACACCACGAAGTTGAGGTTCATCTTATCGTTCTGGTTCCTGTTATCGCGGAAAGTTAGTGAGACATAGATACGCCTGTTCATTGAGCTGCTTCAACCCCTCTCTCCCCTTATCCATACGCTTCCACTGTAATATGATCCCTTCGAGAGATGTAAGCCATAAGAGGGAGAGGGAGGAAAGAATACGAATGGATTTGATGAGAACAGAACTTGCATTTCAATAAATTCATTATTAAACTCGTAGAATATAACAAATTGGTGAGAGAACAGTAATTGTTGAGAGATGGAACTACTTTTTGGCCCAGGTCCATTTCTCTATGAACCGCTTTGAGTGAGGGGAGAGGCGGGAAATGATATTGGTTGCGGTAGTGTGTTAGTGAAGGGGGCCAAAACGTACAGAAGTGCAGACAGTTCTATCCGGAGCGAGAAACGTGTTTAAAGGTGCCAGTTCGGACTTCGGGTTCTTCGAAGGCCTCATCTCCTTTCTGCTCCTCCCATTCTCTCTTGGCCTGTTTGATCCTTCCACTTAGATCGGGTTGCTTCGAACAATCGCAGCAATTGCAGCTTTCATCCTCTTCCTCCTCTTCTACTTTCGTCGCCACTTGATTTCCAGTTGTGACGAGACCCTGAAGCAAATTAAGACTTCGAGGAGCCCGAAAACGTCAGTTGATCTCATTTGAAGGACTTTTTCGGTGATTTCATCAGAAGAGTGAATGCCCAATTCGAAGGAAGCCTACGGAAACGCACGACAAAGTTACGATAAGTCCAAACCTCGTCAACGGGTTGATCAGGCAAGGCGATCACTTCGTAGAAAGTGGGCTCTTCAGCTTGATCCATAGCACCTGAAAACGTCCCGGTTTGCTTATGAAACAACGAAATTACGCAGTTTTCGAGCAACCGAAACGGATTAAATCACCTTAAAGTAGCGCGAATGACAGGCACTGGACAACTTCAAGAAAGTAAGCAAGCAAAGGAAGATTGCATGTACGAATCACCTACCTAAACAGTCATTTTCGAAACTACGCGGTTTCTGGCAATACAGCGCGAATGAATGCAATGGACGAGAAAGCGATAGGCGACTGGCGAGGAAGGAAGAAGGGAGGAGAAAGACACAGCTAGCCAAGGCGACTGAGAGAGGGGACAACTGATTACAATCGCTCTGTCTGCATTCTACCTGATCTCTTTTCGGTCAGACAGAGCGAGAGTGTACGTGAGAGGGAGAGAGTCAGACAGTGTAAGGGAGTGTGGAAATGGGTGAGAGTACGATGGAGAGATAAGAGAGGGAGAGGAGAGCAGACGGGGCGGACTCCCCTGTCCTTCCCCCCCCCCGTCCTTTGATCTTCCGACTGTGGTTATAGCAAAGGAGGGGAGAGGGGAAGAGGGAAAGGGAGATAGCTCATAATCTGTTCAGCATTGTCCGGTGGATTGGAGAGCAGATGGAACACTCTACTCTAGATTGTTTTCGAGACGTGCGAGAAAAGAGATAGAAGGAGGCGTCCCGAGGCCTCTTGCCTCCCTTTATTGTCTCTCTCCACCTGGTCGTCTCATATATCGTTTGATCTTCCGAATACAGTGGGTAAGATCAGGAGGGGATAAAAGGAGGTAATCATAATCTGTCTTGCTATGTCTGGTCGATGAGAAAGCAGATGTGACCCTCTGGTCGGAATTTTAATCAGTACTTACCCCGTAATGGATGAGGGAGCGGAGGATAAAAGAGGGAAGGATAAACAGCCCGTCTCATAATCTGTTCAGCTCTGTCCAGACAATTAGAAATCAGACTCTTGTTATGGATAAGAAGACAAGGGGAAAAGGGACGGAGGGGTTAAAGGGGGAAAGGAGCCCTGCTCATAGTCAGACCAGCTGCTTCCGGCCGTTTAGAATGCAGATGTGACCATACTTCAATCAGTACTTCAATCAGCACTTACTCCAAACTACCTATGCAAGCATCACTGGCTCGCCCTTCATTGTAGCTCTCCCTCTGGTCTTCTCATCTATCGTTTGATCTTCCGACTACAGTCATGGATGGATGACGGAGGGTGAGGAGAGGGCAGAAAGGAGTCCGGCTCATAATCTGTTCGGCTCGGTCCGGTCGATTCTCCCTTCTCTGATCTATACTCACTACCCGTGGAGACTACTGATAGGTCACTATAGGAAAAGATGAAGAGAGGGAGGAAGGAGGAGGAGGTGGGGAGGAAAAGTAGAAAGGAACCCGTCTCACAATCTGTACAGAAGTGTCCGGCAGATCAGAAAGCAGGTGAGAAGCAGAAAGCTGAAAGGTCACTCTCGCTCTTCATTGTTTCTTCCCTTCTGGTCTACTCCCTCGTCTGTGGAACTTCCGAATGCAGGACGAGGTGAAGAGAGGGGGAAAGGAAGAAGGAGGAGGTGCGGAGGAGTGAGAAAGAGAGGAGCATCCTCATAATCTGGTCAGCCGTGAGAGATAGGTCAAATCATATGACTAGGAGACTCTCTGTTCAAACTCCGTGATCCGGTGATTTCGGAGCCATGGCCCTAAATAGTTACCGTTCTATTAGAGATACTGAAAGATGAAACAAGAGTGGACAAAAGAGGGACATGTGCCACCACTTCCCTCATCCATCCATCCATCCATCTTAGAGTGTGAAGAGGGATCAACTCAGGAAGAGTCTCCGCTTGGGTGTCACGCTTGGTTCATCATCTCTCATTCCGTGCTCCCTCATTCAATTCTCCTTCTTAAGCTGCTGCTGAATAGCTTCTGATTTGCGTGGGAACAAATGAGTGCGGAGGAGGTGAATTATCAAACTGGAGTATTCATCTTTCAATCTACGATAGACTATTCATAATCGATAGTGCTTTTAAAGGCTGCAGTGGCGACTTCAGCACTCTCGAAGCCATTTCTTCTCCCATTAGAGATCAGATGAATCTGTTCTCGTGACAGTTCACACCGAAACAATCTTTCTTTATCGAGGAAACGAAATTCAGGCCTTTCATTCTTTGAATAACTTCAGTTAAATGCCTTCAAATCTGGAGAGAGAAGAGAATGGTGACAAATTTCGGAATGAAGATTTAATTAAATTAAATAATTACAATTATTTTGTTAGAAATGTGAACTCATAGAAAGATTCTTGGCAATCATCGCTCGATTATCACTTGCTATCAGCCCCGTTCTCTGGAAAAATAATCTTTTATCAAACGGGAAATCAAATTGAGGATATTTTTAGCCAAGTTGTACAACAACAGCAGCTAGAGTCCTCTCTGACTGCATGATGGTTACCGAGGAACACACGTGCTATTCAGAAGCCGCTTTGTTTTGTGCTGACACCTCACTTTTCTCTACGCTTGCGCGCACACGTCATCTATCTTTGCAAGGAGGGACGGGGAGCATGTGAAACCAAGTGAGATGATCACTACACAGCACTGAGGCCTAGGCCAAATACAAAAAACTAGATGCTGACACTGGTTAACAAAGCAGTCAGACCTAGCAGGAGCACAAAGTAACTAAGAATAGTCACTCCTTTTCCTTAACACTGAGACCTTGGAGGGACAGGAAACTTAGCAACAAGGGTAATCTCTCTCACCTCATTTCAAGCAAGAATTCCTCGCTCCGGATTCTTCTCGATTGGCTCACATCTCATTCTGAAGAAAGAATCGATCTCTCCTTTAGATGACACGTAATCTATTTCTCATCTATTATGCGAATTGTATGGAAGAGGAATGGCTCATTTTTGCTCTTAGTTTGTGAAATGGATAAACGCAGAGCTAAAATCAACCAACTTGCAGCAGCGACAATAACAATAGATTGCAGGGCATCCGAAAGTGACGAATGCAAGAATAATGTGGAAAGCAAGGCGGAACGGGCTTTCAAGGAGGAAGTCTCCTAAGGAAATGCCCTGGATTTAGTCAATATTTTGATCACAAATTGTGCGACAGATTCCGTTCCCGTGACAAAAATAGTTGTACGAACCTCGAACTTCTTCGTCCGAGCACAATGGAACATCCTACGGTCTGCCGCATAAAATAACGTCACCTGACAATCGATTATTTCTATATTCTCGACAAATTTGACCGTGAATTTCAAAGGTGCAAAACTGAGAGAATATTGAACACGTCAGCAATTTCTTTTATATTTCCGCCCAATTCTCTCAGAAGCATTACATTTCGAAAAGAAGAAGAAGAATACTCACAACAGTTTCAGTGCAGTTCACCAGACATCTTTCAGTGCATATTCGCATGGTCGTGAATGTGCGAGAAGGTTCTGATCGATCAATAATAAGAGAAATGAGTTCAAATATTACCCGGAATCGTCGTCGAGGTCTCATTAAACCCATCCTGAGGTTGCCCATCCGAAATTGAGACGAGGAACAGTAAAAGAGAAGCGGAAACCGGAAGAAACCGCATCGTGGAGTGTTGGAGCGAAAGTAGACGTGTTGTACAAATGAGAGGAGGGGAAGTGGGATGGAGAAGATGAATCAGAGGAAGAGAAAAGAGAAGAAACGGAAGGCGAGAGCACGAACAGGCACAATCAGCGTGATTCATGATCTTTGATCCATTATTAGTGCATGGAATGCAAAAGCTCCACGTTCTCTGACTGTTCAGAGAGAAAAGGAACGATTTCTATTCGTAATTGCAGACAATTAGCTGATTGTTAGACAACGATTTCGCAAATTCCCTTCAATTCCCTATACCGGCACTTGTGCAATACGAATTACTGATCGGAAAATGGACTCACTGTTTGTGAATTGCTTTCGGGCTGCTCAGACTATCGAGACTATCATCTTTATCAGCAACAAAACATAGAGTACCTGAGAGACAAAGAACGAATGTAGGGATAGATGAAGAGAGGGAGGAAGGGAAGAAGGAGGATTAAAAAGAAGAAAGAATAGCCGTCTCATAATCTTTTCCGCTGTGACGGATAGGTCAAAACAGATGAATAGACGACATTCTGATCAGAATTCACTCTACATTGCATTTCTACGACTGCTGTATCGTCATCACACAAATCCCGTCGCCGGGTGTTTGCGGAGCCATGATTACACAGCGTGGATCGATATTGTTCTATGAAGATGAGTCAAGAAAGGACAAGAGATCTCTTAAAAATGATCCATATTGTGTAATGACTCCGCAATCACTCAACAACGGAAATTGTTCTTAACCAAATAAATAATTGTTGTCGTAGAACTGCAGTTTGGAAACCAGAAACCAGAGAGTTCACTTTTCGACAACTTTGACCTGTTTTTCACAGCAGATTTCGAGACTGGGTCGTTCCTTTCTTTCCGTTTCCTCTCCTCTGCTCATCCACACGTGTTCCAACCGCTCCCCCATCACTTTACTGATAAGAGAATGGGAAGATCGGGGAAAGCATTGAAGACGGTAATTTGAGTATCTAGAGGGCTGATCAAGCCAGTAAGAGTCTTCGCTGCCTGGATCTCACATGTCCCGCTCTTTGATGTTCTATCTTCACTAATCCGCGCACTTGTTACAGTTGAGTGTGAACAGCCAAAGCAGATGTATAGATGGCATACTGTCAGTTACTCACACTTCCTGAATCAAACTCCGTCGTCGGGTTATTGCGTAACCGGGTGCTGAGACATGATACAAGAGTGGACAAGAGAATGAGGTGTTCCCCCTTCTATCCCCTAATAAGAGAGTGGGATTAGCACGGGATGGTATTGGAGGCGATAATTGAGTGTCCAGGGGGCTGATCAAGCCAGTAAGAGTCTTCGCTGCCTGGATCTCACATACCCCCGCTCTTGGATCTTCTATCCTCACTAATCCGCGCACCTGATAAAGTTGAAAGGAATCAGCTGAGTGCGGATGAACTGAGGTGAAGAGGGAAGAGGGGCAAAGAAGGAAATGGGCCCGGCTCATAATTAGCAGAGACAACTAGATGGGTAAATAACACTCTGCATTTCTACGACGACAACCTATAGTCAACCTCCGTCATTGGGTGACTGCGGAGCCATGAGTAAGGCCCTGAATCGTTTTCGTTCAATTAGTTGTGCCGGGAGAAGAGACAAGAGCGGACAAAAAATGGAGCAGCTCCAGCTGTTCCCTCATCCATCCTTCTTAGAGTGTGAAGAGGGAGAAAGAAGAGGCGTGACACGAGTGTGGATCACGAGGGAGGAACAGTCTAGGGAGAGCCTCAGCTAGTGTGTAAATCATCATCACTCATTCCATGCTCCCTCATTCAATTCTCCTTCTTAAGCTGCACCTTCAAAGCTTCTGATTTGTGTGGGAAAAATGAGTGCGGAGGGGAATGATCAAACTGCAGTGTTCATCTTTCAATTCCGATAGATTACTCATAAGCGATAGTGCTCTTCTATGATGAGGAACTCGGTTCCAACGATTCCTGCAACAGTTCACACCAACGTAATCACCATTTATACGAAATTCAGGCCTTTCGTTCAAACTTTACACAATGAACTATGGACAATTAGAGGTAAATGCCTTCAAATCTGGAGAGAGAGAAGTTGATGGCCGGAATACAAATTGAACTATGAGAGCGAAAACAAGCTTATAGATATAGAAAAGTTGATAGAGACTGGCTAATTTGGGGTGTTTCCTAATGAGGTTGAACGTTCCTGTTTATTGGTCAATGTATTATTTAGAAATATGAACTCATAGATTGACTATTTCCCAGCATACCGAGATGATCTCTTGCAATGATCTTCGCTCTCTGAAAAAACATGATCTTTTATCAATCTGGAAATAACTTTTTTGAAAAGTTTCTTAGAAAGCTGTGCAACAACATCAGCTAGTGTCCGCATTTAGCAAACTTTCTCGCCCTGTCCTACGTCTGACATTATGACTACTGTTTATGCGAGCAGCAGTTCAGAAGCCACCTTGTTTTCGGGTTGACACCTATGCACGAGTGAGCACACAGCCCAGCAGAAGAATAGGGGGCTATCTCAGTTATTCCTTCTCGTTCAGAAAAAAAACGAAGGATGGAACATGCTCCATCAAGAGAGTCAGATCAGGCTCCTTTCTTCCTATGATCGCTACAAAACACGGATGCTTAGGCTGATCACAAAGCACCGCAAACTGAGCACACGCTCTAGTTTGCGGTGCACTAGTTTCTAGGATGAGCACAAAGCAAGCTTCTTACCTCATTCAAGCATTCCATGCTCCGGCCTCTTCTCTGCAGTCTCTCGTCTCTTTCTGAAGAACGAACGGTTCTCCCCCTTAGATGACACGTCATCTATTTCTCTTCCATTTTGTGATAATAATCAATGGAATCTTATCGAAAATGGTTAATTTTGCAGTAATCGTCAAAGAAGTGCACGGAATGGAGAGTCACAGAACAAAAATCAACAAACTTGCAACAGACACAGCATCCAAAGATTGCCGAGGAGAGAATGAAACAAATAACAACGATCGAGAGAATTATGATGAGTCCAAGGAGGAAGGGACTCTCGGCGATCACAACGAAGGAAGGTCTGCCCTGGAATCAGTCAACATTGCGTCAGTTTGATCGAAAAAAGCAGGAAAGATTCTATTTTCGGAGCAAAATCGGTTGTACGAACCTCGATCTTCTTCGTCCGAGTGCAGTGGAACATGTCACGAACTGTATCATCGTTGAACGTCACCTGAGATTCTGCTTATTCTTGATTTTCGCAAAATTTGGCCATAAATTGGAGCGGAAAGATGAAAAATCACAGCAAAAAGGCAACCAAATAGAACACGTCATCAATTTCCCAATTTCGATCGATCATTTATTCCACAAACAACGAATTTCGAAAATGAAAGTGCTCACAACAGTGTCTGTGCAGCTCACTTGACATCTTTCAGTGCAGATTTCCATGGTGGTGAATGTACCCGACCTCTCTGATCGATCGATAATTAGATGTAATCGAGCTTAAATGTTACCTGGAACACTTGCTGAGGTCTCTTCAACTCCATCCTGAGATTGTCCATCCGAAAGCGACAGGAAGAACAGTAAAAGTGGAGCGAAAAGCGGAAGAAACCGCATCATAGAAGGTCGACTAGTTGTACAAAGGAGAAGAGGAGAAGCGGGAAGGAGAAGATGAATCAGAGGAAGAGAAGAGAGAGAAGAATGGGAACGAGAAAGAGCATATGAGGAGTAACAGTTTGATTCATGATCTTTGTTGCGATTAGTAGCCAGCGAGCACGGGAGAAGAGAAGCGCCCTCCCCAATTCCTAATCATGATTGTGAACCGCCTCTTGTAGACTCTTGTTCACGGCATTTGTGCTTATTTCTTGAGCTTTCTTTCGAGTCTCTGCATCCCCAAACTGGTTCCTATCATCCCACCCCAAGGGTAAAATGTGTAATGCTGATCACAGAACGCACGTGATGTCACAGAGTCGTGAATTGTTGCCAAACAGCTATGTTTATCTTGATCATTATCTTTATCAGAAACGAGTAGTTTATCGGTAACAAAGAAGAGCACCTGTGAGATCATTGAAATGTACATGATGGGAGAAACTAATGGCTCTACCGAGATACATATTAGGTGTTAATGTTGATAGATGGGGAAAACGCATCTAAAAAGGAATAGAACGATGAACAATACTGCGTTCAGCATTAAAATGTACAAATTGAGCATGTGGATGTAGAAGGGGACGCTGAAAAGAAAGAAGTGATTCTTAGATACTCATAGAGTGTGCAATGAAGACTTTGAATGGAACAGGATAAGCACACTATTGAAGAACAAGAACTAACAGGTTGGTTGTCATTCTGAGTGGACTTTTGAGAGGCTAAGAACAAAGCTTGGGGTGCTAACTATGGTAAAGATTCTAGGTCGGATGAGAACATTTGGATGATAACCTACGGTATGAGCACCTAATGAGGGCAAGGCAACTGGCATATAATAGATGGAATATGCAAACCAGTAGGTCATCATCCGAATGTTCTCATCCGGCCTAGTGCCACGGTAGAACAAGACGAGTCTATGGCTTACTCGTCTATCGAGTGCAGGTTTCCCATGGACGCGGCCGGAGTGATGAACTCTCCCTCCTCTCCCTCCTCTCCCTCCTCTGCCTCCTCTCTCTCATCGATCTCGTCGTTGCGTCCAATCACGCCCATTTCCACTGCCTCCTCGAGATCCCTGCAGAGAATATGATAATTATGATGCCTATTGTGACTCTCATTGGCTTCATTAGTCGATGATTAGAACTATTATGAATGAAATGCTAAAAATGGGCGCTCGTTGTTACGTGAAAGAACGGTCAGTGCCGCTGCGTCATCCTAGAGAGATGAGACGACAAGACTCTCCGGTAAGGAGAGGAATGAGTCACGGTTTCTTTGTTCGCCCTCCCTATTCTCACGCAACATCTGGTGTTCCAACTACTACTAGGGAAAGGACGCCGCGCGATGATCTCATTGCTCATCTAATCGTAGTTGCATTGTTTTCGCACGGTTCATTGTTTCCCCCCTCATCTTCAACCCATTCACACACCAGAAAGCGCCCCTTTGATCTCACTCAACAACTCGTGCTGCTCTGATCACTCCCCGACCTCATTCACACCTTTTCGAATGTTCTTTGTTCTCCCTCTCCTCCTGTTCAAGCCGATTCACTGGAAACTGCGACTAGGAACTCACTCGTCAGCCCTTCTTCCTCTTCTTCCTCCTCTTCCTCCTCTGATCATCTTGACGGTGAAGACAATTGCGACGATCAGGCAGCCGAAGATTACCACGAAGAGGAGTGCCACGCCCGCGTAGTACCACGGCCAGTGAGCGAGGCGCTCCGAGAGAGTGAGCTCCTGGAAAGGAATTGGCGACTACGGTTGATAATATCACTCCATTTCAGTGAAATTCAAGAATTAGTGAGGAGAAGAATCAGAGAGAGAGAGAGGGAGGGAGAGAGAAAGATTGAGAAGAGAAGAATTGTGAGTAGTCAATAATTCGTACCTGCTCCATCTTCTCACAGCGATACGTGGGCTTGTCCCATAAATATTCGAGATCCTGAGAAGGAACAAGATTTGGCCGAATTTTCGTCAGATCATCACTCAGAAACCGAGAACACAAAACCGGATATGAATTGCCCTCGAGATTTCAGCGATCCTTCCCCATAAAATGCTCTTTCTACTTGCTCGCTCAATCTTACGCGTCGAAATGAGAGAGATAGAACGAAATAACAGACTGAATTTCAGAGGTCAAAGTTCAACTCGCGCTTGTCGATTTCGACTGTCGATCCCTGTTCGTTCATTACTCCCTTCTTCCCTCACTCCTACTTTGTGCCTGCAACACATGTCAAGACTGCCTTTGTTGTGATCTGAACACTGTCTGGGGAAGAGGCACTGTCTCGAGAAACAAGGGATGACTCATAAAGGAATTGAGAGTCCATCTCCCATTTTTCGAGTCGACTGACCATAAATTTGCCCCCATTAGAGAATGCATATACATATTATTTTGACGCAGTTTCATAATGTTGTGATCTCATTTCCCCGCTCGGTTGCATCCCTTTCTATGGAAGTAACGGAGACAGCATCGATATCAGAGTGGGAGAGAAGTCACATGAATCGAAATCCCGCTTTTTGTTGCACAAACCATGACTTATACAGTTCACTCTTGATATGAGAGCAGATCGCTGGTTAGAGAAGCAAGAAATAAGGAGACTCACGTCCAATCGTTCACACTCCACGGCACACTTCAGTTCGCACTCCACATGGTGGTGGAAAAGGGGGCTTGCTGCAAGACAGAAATGGTCACGATCTGACTCTCTCCATTCCCCCCACTCTCTCACTCCGTCTAACAGGGGAGAGAGTAGTGGGGAATGGAGAGTGCACCCGCATATTACCACCCGGATCATGTTTCACAGTCACTCAGTGCATCGAGTATATCACCCTGTTTTCGGCAGAAGAAACTGATGAATGGGGAGGAAACTCTGTCAATGGAAGTGAGAAAGTGGGGGCAATCTGTCGAGAAACTGGACTCACGCTTTCTCTTGGCTGGCTTGGCAGTCGTGGCAGTCGTGGGCGGGATCGCGGTCGTGGTTGTGGTCGTGATGGGATCATGGAGAGGACGAGTCGGGAGAGTCGGAGAGAAGGCGGCGGCTCTCTGCAATGAGTTATATCTGTAAATTGTCTCTCTTTTTCTGCTTGGAAGCTGAAAGGGGGCGCAAAAGAACACGGTTCAAGTCCATAAACAGGCCCTGGAGATGCAGCAAGAACAGAAGGAAGTCTCAATTCTTACCGTAGTCAATCTCTCGATCACCGCATGGAGGGGCAGGTTCTCCCACCTTCCCTTGGATTGAGTGACGGGCGCGGGCGTAGTTGTGGTAGTAGTCGGCGCGTCCGGCCAGAGGCCGATCTGCTCCCTGGTCTCGGTGGGGACTACGGCCATGATCGCTTTGCCGGTCCAGTGGACAAAGTCCGACCAAGTGTCGTCCGCAGAGGCGACGCGCGCCGAGAACAGGAAGAGGAGGACGAGATGACGTATCATCCTGCAAGGATACTGGCTGACTCTCTCCGATGCACACACTATCTCGCGGAATGGAGAAACGGCGTCAACGTGAAGCACAGAGGGGGAGAGATTTCAGAAGCTACAATAACAAGGGTAAGTCAAGTGCAGAACAAGGTGGTACAGCATCCTGTCAGAAAGAAAGAGATTCTAGGAAGGCAGAGGGAGAGATTATGCCTTACTCTCTCCGATTCACACACTATCTCACTCTCTCTAACTGGGGATAGAGAGAGGCACAGAGAGGTGGCAACTACAACGCGGAAAAGGGGCGAAAAGTGATCAGGAGCAACAACAACTGGGGTTTTCTTACTTGCAAGTCAAAGAACACTTGTTGTTGGTAGGTCAAAGTTGACAGAAAGCTATCGAGGATCAGACAGGGATATCAAATGGCTCGATCCTCTTCCTTTCAGGCTCTAAATGCACGGTAGCGTGGGAATACGGTGTAGACGAAGCTAGGTCCCTATGACGAAACAGTATTCGCTGGTAGATCACAGGGGTGAAAGTAGGAAGAAGCGGCTTTGGAGAGGAAGAGAGGGACAGTCTAATGAATAGAATGAAGAAGGGGACTCTGTGATGAAAGGAGGCGAGAGAGACTGTGCGGATCGGGGAGAGACAAAATATGGCGAAATGGACGAGGGAGTCCGAAGAGAGATGGGTCAAGACAATACGAGGAGTAAAAGTGCAACAATTTGCGATCAAAGTGCAAGAATAGATGAATCTGAGAATGAGTAACGATGACCTTATGGCAGGCAAAAAAGGAGAAGTGACCAGGGAACGACACCGAGGGCCCTGCACTTTCATGGTCGCTTTCCTATTTCAGAGTGCAAGGCATCAGACAAGAATACGATTGGAGTACGGTAGCCGGAAGAAGCCGGTGGAAGAGGTACCGTAAAGGATCGTTAGGAAACGGGATCTTCGTACGGTAGAGGGCGGGAATACGGTAGTATTCGAGAGGAGAGGAACGGTTTGTGCTGGTAGGTCATCTGGGGATGAGAATAGAAGTTGTACAAGAAGATGGATGGGAGGGACTGTCCAATGAATAGGAGGAAGAAGGCACTCCCCTCCGATGATGAGAAAGTGAGAGAGAAGGCGAATCGGGGGAGAGACAAACTGTTATGGAAGCACTCTGAAGTGAGAAGGACGGGAGAAACCAATGGAAAGTGAACAAGTAAGGGCAGAGAGGACTCCGACCTTTCTTGCAGACTTTTCTATTAATTAATGCAGAATATCAGCAAATCCAACAGTTGGAATACGGTACCCTGATCAGGTCGAGGTACCGTACTCGAGACGTGACCATCACACGGTAGGGGAAATACGGTAGGAAGGTGAGGAACGGTTACTGCGGGTAGGTCAAAGCTAGAAGGAGGAAAGCGTGTAGAAGTTGAAGAGAGGAAGCAGGGTCTGTCTAACGAATGGACAGCTATTGTATTTCTGCCAAAAGGGGGGATCAAGCTCCCCCCCCATTGGATAGGGACCATTGGGAGGTTCTGCTCTCCCCGCGCAATAGATAATCCTCCCTTCCCCGACGGAATACCTAACCGTGCCCCTCAATGGTCCCCCAGATCGTTACCCATTGGAGGAGATTGGTCCACCAGTAGAAGTTGTAGGATGAAGAGAGTGAGGGAGAGACAGTCTAATGAATAGGGAGGAAGAAGAGGCTTCCGATGAATAGAGAGTGAGAGACTGCGCGGATCGGGGAGAGTCAAACTATGGCGAAATGGAAGAGGGAGTCCGAAGAGAGATGGGTGGAAACAATGGATGGGGTAAAAGTGCAACAATTTGCGATCAAAGTGCAAGAGTAGAAGAATCTGAGAATAAGTAACGATGGCCTTATGGCAGGCAACAAATGAGAAGTGACCAGAGAACGACACCGAGGGCTATGTACTTTCATGTTCGCTTTCCTATTTCAGAGTGCAAGGAATCGGAGATGAATACGATAGGAGTACGGTAGCCGGCAGAAGCCGGTGGAAGAGATACCGTAGCCGATCGTTAGAAAACATGATCTTCGTACGGTAGAGGGCGGGAATACGGTAGTATTCGAGAAGAGAGAGCTTCCTCCTTTTCATTTGGCAATCTCTGGAAGAGAGAGAATGAATAAAAGGAAGAAGGGAGACTGAATGGAAGTGAAAGACTGCGCGAATCGGGGAGGGAAGAGACAATGTGAGGAGAAGTAGGAAGGAAGTCGAATGGTAGAGAGAGATGAGTGAAGACAATAGATGGGGTAAAAAAAGCAACAGTTCGCGATCAAAATGCAAGTATAGATGAGCCGCGGAACGAGTAGGATAGCAATAGCCAGATATCAAGCTCAATCCAGCGAGAATGATGCTGTCGCGTGAAGGGGAAGGTGAGGGACGGCTTAGGGAAATCAACAAAGAGGAACTGGAGAAGGAAGGTCAATGTGGGCGCTGTCCGCTCTTATTCTTCACTCTTTTTGAGAATGGAATGAGTCGGTAGTAGCTAGAGCCGCAACCATTCGATAGGAGACGTACCCATCACACGGCAGGGGCAGGAATACGGCAGGGGGTAAAGTGTGGAACGGTTACTGCGGGTAGGTCAACGAGAAGGAAGAACGAGGAAACTGTTATTTGATGCAGAGATACTGTCTAATGAATGGAAAGGAGAAGCGGGCAGGGTCTTTCAATGGAAGCAAGAGAGTGGGGCAGGTCAGAGAGGGAGAAGAGACAGCACGACGACTTGCCAAGACAGTACAACGGGAGAGAGAGATGAGTGAAAACAATGGAAAGAAGTGCAAGGAAGATCAAAGTGCAAAAAAGTTGAGAAGAGTTTAAGAAGGAGTAGGGTAACGATAGTCAGACTTGAACCGCGTATCAGGGAGAGAGAAACTGCCGCGGGAAGATAGAAAAGTCAGCAGAGGGAACTCGACAAGGAAGGGCAGCGGGGACTCTGTACCTTCTTCTACTCTTTCCTATTTGAGACCAGATCCGTAACTGTCTATTAGGAGATGTGACCCTCGCCCGGTGGGGGACAGGAATACGGTAGGATTCGAAAGATGAGTAACGGTTTCCCCTTGTAGGTCAAAGTTGGAAGGAAGAAGGATACGACAGGTTGTATTATGAAGAAAAGGAGGGGCAGACTGTCTAATCAATAGAGGGAAGTGACAAGGAGGGTCTTGGAATGGTAGTCAGAGAGAGGGGGATCAGAGAGGGTGATGAGAAACGACGAGGGATTTAGATGAGAGAGGCTGTCCAAAGGGAGAGAGAGGTGAAAACAATGGGAGGAGCAAAAGTACAACAATTCGCGACCAAAGACTAAGTACAGAAGAATGGGAGAGGGAGTAGGGTAACGATATCTGGGCATAAAACCGGGAATCAGCGTTCTCCCTGTCAAACTGTCGCGAGGAGGGGAAGGGATGCCGGAGAGACGGCATTTGGCCAACAACAAATGAGAAGTGAACAAGGGAAGGACAACGAGGGCACTGTCCTCTCTTCTACTTTCCCCACTTTGAAAGTGCAACGTAGTGGTTGCAGTTGAAGCCAGAGCCGTGACCGTTCTTTAGGAGACCTGACCGTCACACGGTAGGGGGCAGGGATACGGTAGGATTCGAAAATTGAGGGGTGGTTAGTCACAGGAGGAGAGGAGAAGTTGGAGGATGAAGGGAGGAAGAAGGGACTGTCTGATGAATAGGATGAAGAAGCGAGGTGTCTCTGAATGGGAATTGCGAGAGAGTCCAAGAATCGGAGAGGGAGATGAGACCTTAGAAGAGAGAGACAGTCTCAGAGGGGGAGTTGACAACAAAAGAAATGCAGCTGCAAAGTGCAAGGGACACTAGGATGAGATGAGGGAGAGATTCTGAAAGTGGGAAGATGTGTGAAGACAACGGAAAGGGGATCACAAAGTGCTTGAAAGTGCATGTATCGAGTCATGTAAGACGGAGAGCGATCAAATCAGAACAGAATCTGAAATCGGCTGCGTGAAAGCAAAGTAATCAATCATCGAATCGAGAGATGATTCTTTATTCAATCGTAGATATGTACAACAAATAAGTGTAAGCAATTACAAGATTAAATGAGACCTACAGAAAAACTTCAATACCTCTCAACGAATAATGACAAGGCTCAATTAGAATAGGAAAGGCAACTTCAGGCACTTAACGCTCAATAGGCAAATGCAAATGCATCATCTTAAATATACTGCACATTAATAAAGAAAGAATATGGCCGGCAGAACAAAGAATTCACGGAATCAATGGGGGTAATCCAGGGAGATCAGCATCAGACCAGAAAGAGAATCGGAAAGAGCATCAGATCATCAGAGAATTATCGAATTGTATAAGGTCGAAATCGGCTCTGAATGATTATCGGGAGAGGATGGGGAGATCCTTTCGGAGAGTTCAGCTTGAGATCAAAATCGGTATTGCGATCAAGCGTTCGCAGGGGGAAACATCGCAGTGGTTGGGACTTGAACGATCGATAGAATGGCTGATCATGACAAATCGATATTACAATAAAGCATTAGGAGACGTGAACATCACATGGGCAAAGTGAAGCTCTGCATGATCTTCGACAGAAGGAAGAAACGAATGGGAGGGAAATGGAGTGGAAGGATCGAAGGAATGAGATGCTGGATGAGTGGAGAGAGGGATCAGTGGCAATGGTCGTCGTCGTTGTGGTGATCACCAGTGGAGTGCGAATGCCTGTAGATCAATAAATCATTCTCACAGATGGAACTTCTATGAGAATCGAGAACTCTATTTTCCATGGTGGTGTCATAGCAAAGTAGGTTGCCCGACTATGTGACGAGAGGTTCCGAGATCGAAACCCGATCCGAAGACTCCTTCCGCACGTTGAGAAATGCGACGGAACCACCTTTACCTGTTTCATTCCGAGAGCACTTATGAACTAGAGCAGAACGTACCCAAAGAAATACGCCACGACAGAGATGAGAAGGAAGCCGAACAGGACCGCGGAAACCTTCCAGAGAGAGTCCTTGCGCTTCCTCATCTCGGGCACGAGAATCTGACAGAGTTTGATGTGGAATGAGGGAGGATACGGTAATTGTCGTGGTGGGATCGATAACCAAAAATGATTCCTGTTTCAAGAGGCTCGAATGAAGTAGCGGAATGAAATAGCAAAATTTGCCGAATCGATCGCCGTACCTCCAGGGTAATCAGGTAGAACAGCGAACCGCACGACAGTCCCTCCATGGTAACAATTGTGCCCAGCTTGAATCCAGAGTTGA
>LS507784.1:97152-132286 GCA_900490845.1 Pristionchus japonicus
CCTCCCGTACTACGTCCCCTCATTCTACCGTACCTTCGAGCAAATTACGGCTCAAAATCAATCGATACCTTCCTACCGTACTCTTTCCCCTCATTCTACCGTACCTTTGAGCAAAAGACGGCTCAAGATCAATCAATTCCTTCCTACCGTACTCTTTCCCCTCATTCTACCGTACCTTTGAGCAAAAGACGGCTCTAGATCAATCGATTCATTCCCCTCGTACTCCTTCCCCTCATTCTACCGTACTTTCGAGCAAAAGACGGCTCAAGAACAATCGATTCCTTCCGCCCGTACTCCTTCCCCTCATTCTACCGTACCTTTGAGCAAAAGACGGCTCATGATCAATCGATACCTTCCTACCGTACTCTTTTCCCTCATTCTACCGTACCTTTGTGCAAAACACGGTTCGAGATCAGTTGATACCTTCCTATTCATAGTTCATGGTACTTTCATAACCTTTTCCCTTGCTCATGAAATGTTTCCTTTCTTCATCCACTGAACAGTACTCGCTTCTCCAGTCTCACTCGCTGTATTTCGTAACCGTGCTCTCTCCGATTCCTTCACTCGCTACATTTTCCATTCAGACAAAGGGCCGCTTCGCTTCTTCCTCCCCTATTCATTAGACAGTCCCTTCTTCCCTAAACTAGTGACCACAACTTCTCCTCTCCGATTTTGACCTACCATCCGAGGGACGGAAATGGTGTTGTTGATCGCGAAAACTCGCGCGAATCGCTTAGCCCGCGCATCTGTTTACGGCTTTCCTCTTCTGTTCTCTTATGACTCAAAAGCTGATCGGGATTTCACTTGTTTCGACTGATTTTGCGCATCTGATGACACGATATCAGTGTCTTTCAGCCTAGGATCATCAGCGTTCCTCGCTCTGAACTTCCTTTTGAACTTTCCTTCTCCCGCCCGTGTTATTTGCGCCCTAACTGTCCCGAAATCACAGATTTAGCAAACTTTTAGAAGCGTTTCGTTGCTTCCTTGGGTATTCTCGTGTGACTCGTTCATTTTTCTTATTTATGGCGACTCTGCTGCTACAACATCACATTTTTCGTCCTTTTGGACACGTTTCCACGCTTTCCTGGCTATTCTGGCTATTCTATTCGCACCCCTAACGTCTCGAAATCACTGATTCTACATCCTTTCCTTTGCGTGTCCTCGCTATCTTTGGTCACAGTCACCTTCGAAGACACAAAATCACTTATTTCCACGCTTTCTCTTCGTTTCACCCCCTGTTTTGGTTCCAATTGTTCACGCTCGCGCCCTGAGCCCTCACAACACTTTCAGATGCGTCTCATCACCTTCTTCGGCCTTCTTCTCCATCTTCTCCTTCTCCTCCTCACCTGCGTCTCCGCCCATGACGATTACGAGGTGGCTTCTTCCTCCGCCAATCATTAGACAGTCCCTTCACAGGTGGCAGTGGACGAGATCATGATGCCCGTCCCCGTCTCTGACGACTCTCCCTCTCGTCCCGTCCAGTTCCTCACCTCGACTCCTCCTCCTATCGAGTCTCACCACTCCAGTGAGTTTGCGAAGCATTCCTTGTTGATTTGGCACCATGGATCGGGTTGATACCGTGGATCAGAAAGATCCTCACTCAAACTCCTTCCCAGTGCGGCGGACATGCTTCTTCCCTTGTCAACTCATCGCCTTTCAGTCTTCGACAAGCAGGACGATTGCCAGGAGCAGTGCCTGACGGAGTGCAACCACACAGTGAGTTTCTTCTCGAAATCCCCCCTGTTCAAGCCAAGTAAGGGTGCTGCGAGGTTAGACCATTCCCCACCACCACACAACACTGTGGAAGTGAGAGAATGGAGAGGGGGAGAGTGATCACTTCCCTTCCTCGGATTGAGACGTTGACTCGTGGGGGAACTAGGCACGGGTGTTGTTTAGGTGATCTGTTCCTTGGATTGGAACGGACCGAGACAGAGAAGGAGATTGCTTCTCACCACATGTGTGACCTTTAGACAAAGCCAGGGTGCGCTCTAGAAGAAGAGTCTTCCTTTGAGTAATCTATCATCCACCTAGTAGTAGAAGAATGAGACAGTTCCAAAGGCTTCTTGCAGTCATCGAGAGAGAGAGAGAGAGAGAGAGAGAGAGAGAGAGAGAGAGAGAGGGGAAGAAGGAAGGCGGGGACCAAAATATTTACCCACGTGTTCAGCAGAATTACGGTTGATTGATCTAGACAACTGGCCCTCCTTTGAGTAATCAGTCATCGAGATAATAATGGGAGAGAAAGATAGTTCCTCGGGCTACTTTTAGTAGTCTTGGCGAAGGGGGAGAGAAGGGAAGAAGGGACCAAACAATTTTGGATGACTGATCTAGGCAACAATAGAAGGAAAGAGAGATTATTTAATCTGATCACCTCCCTCGTCCTTGCCTCATGTTGCGTACCCTGTTGGGAGAGAGAAGGGGACAGGGAGAGAGAGGGGGGAGCGGGAGAGGAGAGAGGAGGAGAAGAGGTGAACTCTCGAATAGCCCCATCTCCGGGCACCTCTCCTCTTTCCGTTTACGAAATAGCATGTGAGACATCAACTTGAGAGATTATTCGAGCAAGTTTCGAACTATCTCCTAGGAGCAGAGCGCGAATAGTTGAGTGTGACGAGGAAATCAGGTGTTCGAAGCAGTGATTCTGAGCTGGGAAGTGATCTAGAAGACGGTACAGTCTTTGATCCAGCCAGTTGTGAGAGAGAAACAGTACCAGATATCTCTTCCTCGTCATAACGAGGTTGCATGGGAGGAGCAATACGTGCAGAGAGAAATGTGATTCTTCCCCAAGAGGGCTTGGACAGAATGGGCACGTCATTTAACTTCTTCCTTTCTTCCTTTGTAAACACAAAGGGAAAATGCCCGGGAAGGGAGTTGAGAGTCTAACATCTGGCATCTCCCGTTCACTACCTTTGATTGCCTTCCTTTCGTGTTTCTTGACCGAAAACACTGGAATAGTAGTGAAACTTTGCGTCAACTAACTTCTTCCTTTGTGATTCTTCCTTTCTAGGCATTCGTGGATGACGAGGACGACCTCGACCATCTGCCCTCATCATCGACTGCTTTATTCGTGTGCCGGGACCCTAAGCCGGTACATATTCCAAAATTACACTTTTTTGCTTGCTAGGGAGCAATGTTTCACTACAATTCCTGTGTTTACTATCTATAGGCTCGAAAAGGAACGAAATCAAAGTATGAGTGAAACCGATACTGAAAGTGAACGAGAGGGTACCAGATGTGTCCACTCTCAGACTAGTCCCATCCCGTACAACTCTTTTGTGCTTATAATGAAACAGAGTGAGATCAAAGAACGAAAAGAAGAATGATCTCAACCATTCCAGACTCCCCCGTTCTCCCCTCAGACGGTCATCATCGCGGTCACTGTGGGCGGGTTCTGCTCCATCCTCCTTTTCCTCTACATCCTCGCTAGATGGGCATTCATCAAGGAGGAGTGAGTGCATTTCGAAATGTATCCTTTATGAGGCTCTTTACTAGAATGTGTCTCTAGGTGATATCATTAGCCAGATTGAGCGTAGGCGGACAACAGTAATAAATGAACCAGCAATGCAGTTCTCATTACACTATCTCCATTCTTCCTGCTCTCTCCTAGGTCAGAGAGGGCGAGAGAGTGCGCGAAAGGAGGAGAGTCTGAGATGTTCTTGATAGGATCCTCATCATTTTCAGGACCGCGAGATCCGTCGATCCGGACGTGGAGATGGCCGAGATGCCGACTGCTCAGGGAAACTGAAACGATTGCTACTTCCCCTCCCCCTTCCCCCGATGAATACAAACTGTTCCCTCCATTGCTAATCTCACCTATTCAATAATCTGCTCAGGAGCAGTAACTGCAAACGAATATTAATCCCTCTTCTAGTCCTTCGATCATGAACGATTCCCACGATTACAATATCCTCCATTCAATAGTCTGCTCATTAACATTGAAGAGATTCGATGAGTAATACTTCTTTTCCCCTTCATTCATGAACGATTTCCATTCTCTTCCTATTCAATAATCTGCTAAGAAACAATAACGAGAATCTAGGACTACTCCCTATTCTTCCCTCTTCCCCCTCCCTCTTTTTGCACAAACGGTTCCCCCGATTCAATATCGTCCCACACCAATCATCTGCTCTGCAACACTGAACGAGAAACTACTCTTCCCCTCTTACAAACGGTTCCCCCGCATCAACATCCTCCCACTTCAATAATGTGCTTTATTGACTGCAGATAGCACTCTTTATGAGTGCTGTCCCATCAAATTGTCTTCCCATGACGTTGTTTAGCTTCCAGATCAGTGTATATAATGCATCTCAACCCAAAATATCAGTCTTTTCACTCCCTATATCCACGTATTACCTTACTTTTTTGTTGTTGTTCGTCATCCAATTATTCAATTAGCTCCTAGCGCGAATTGACCAATAAATGTTAACTCGTTAGGTCGTCGTTAAAATCACTGCAATTTAAGATCAAAGTGAGATTCGTGGTACTGAATTGAGATTGACCGACTGTATATGGACCATTTGGTCATCATTTTAGGTGCAAATGCGTGGTATCTGAGTGCATTCCTCTGAATCATATGGATATCTCAGAAATATCCCAGAGATATCTCACATTTTCGATCTTTCGGTTGCTAGGAAGTGTCCCACGCTCAGCTTTTTTGGTGACTAAAGCAGTGTACGAATTCGAGGAAAATTGCTAAAGAAGCGGCTCCAATTATTGGTCCAACCCTTTTATAGTTCTGATGGTACTCCTCGGAGTAACATCGAGAGCAAATTCTGAACTCATCGTGAGCTGAGTAGATATTGGTCGATACGGGCTTTTAGAGAAAGCGATTGAACCATACATATACAGATACAGATACAGATATTTATCCTGACATCAGGCAATGGGCCTGCAGAACGGCAACTTGAGGAAGGGGATTGGGATTTTCATACTCAAAGCGTCGTTAGGTCAAGGGATGGAATCTTCTTTCATTTATCTTCTGAATTGATAGTTGCACTTGAATGAGATTATTTGAGGCATGAAGTAGATCATCCAGCCGCCGAAGTCCACATTTTGCGTGGTTTAGAGCAAACTCACGAAGCAGGCTTCTTGAATGAGACTTTTCTTGACGGTTGATCACTTGAGACAATAGGGATCCATCTTGGGTCCTCCTCTTGAAGTTACCATGCCGATTGAACCATGCCGTTCATCATTCTAGGTGCACATGCGGGGTATCTGAGTACATTCCTCTGAATCATGTGGCTATCTCTCAAATATCCCGGAGATATCTCACCTTTTTTGAGTAGTCTGCAGCCTTTCGGTTGCTAGGAAGTGTCCCACGCTCAGCTTTTTTGGTGACTAAAGGTGCGTACGAATTCGGGGAAAATGGCTGAAGAAGCGGCTCCAATTCATGGTAGTCATGCAGTATCACTCCCCATTCTCTGTTATCTCTCTAAACAGTGAACGCCATAGATTGGGAAAAGGAAGGAAGTCAGCTCACAGCTTCCTTTTTGATCATATCTCCATGGAGCAATGTACCGCGCAGCCTCTAGATTTGGTTAAAAGGAGATAGGAAAGACCTCGTGATGCCAGAGCCACTCTGAAGCTGTAACCTACTGTACTTTCCGCTTCCATTGACTCATCATGCCTTTGATAACTCATCTTTTGACAGCTCTAGCCTACTGTACTTTCTATTTGTTTAAACTCATCTTACCATTGACAATTCATCCTTTGACAGCTCTAACCTACTGTACTTTCCATTGACTCATATTACTCCTTCGTGCTAGCGCTACTAAATCTAAATCTCAATCTTCCAGGGTACAAAATGATGAAATGGCTGGTCGCCTTCCTTCTCATCTCTGGTGGAATCTTCTTCTACTCGCAGAGTGGATCGAGATCGAAGAGGGCACTCGCGGGCGTAAGTCAATCAATATTTTACTAGGAAAAATGACGTTTGGTCTGTGCTGACTATTCAACTACAATGAATTACGGTATCGATACGGTAGAATCAAAGGGAGCAAGGGGATGCTCAGAACGATCCTCTAGGGGTGATTTCGAAGGAGAGAGGACTCTTTGGAGAAAGGGGAGTGAAAAGATTGAATGGATAATGGAGTGGTGATTAAGGTAAAAGTCTAAATTTTCAGACGAACGAAGAGTTCTGTAAGAAATGGGCCAACTACGGAGAATCGAAGAGAGTGAGCTTGTTATTTTTTAATAATTCGTTATTTAGTAAAAAAAACCCCGAAATAACCGTAATATTCAGCATTGCGGTCTCAAAGCGCCCGAACTCGCTGCAAAAGCTGAGACGCACTGCAAAGAAAGGAAGACGGGCATGTATCGACAACAAGTGAAGATCACTGACGTATGCTGTCTGAAGCCCTGCACTGAGCGACAGTTGCAGGTGAGATAATGTTGTAACAACTGTTCATGTTCTGTGTGGTTGAGCGAGAAATGGAGAGAAGGGTGGCGATGAATCTTTTTATCATCATAGAGGCGTTTTGAGCATCGGATGATAAAATATCCATCATCACTCCTTCCCGCTTAATCACATGCTATACTAAGAACAACTGGGTGTTCAGGGAATCTTAACTGTTGAGAAAAGAGTACGATAGATAACGGGAGTCATTCTTATTCGAGAAAAGTGAGATAGTCAGAAATGACTTGTTTCAGTGCTTCCTCTGTGACAACTGATGAGAAGACAAGGACGACGACTGATGTCTTCTCATCAGTAGTTTCTCCCCGTCGTCTCCATCATCTCTTCGTCTCTTCTCTCCATCCATCTCCATCTCTACATCAATTCCCATTGTCTTCTCTCCACTCTTACTCTACCATCCTTCTTAACCCGTGTTGATTAACCATCCTTGTACTGATAAAGTACCTGTTACTCCGAGCTTTTCTGGGTCACATTCCACGGAACTTAATACAGTCCACAGCAAGGTAATGTAATACTGGTGTCGTAGGGAGCAAACAACGGATCATTGAGATTGACTTCATTTCCATCATCAATTCCCGAAGAAGCGGAAGTCAACTCGTCATTGACGCAAGAGAGACTTTTTAAATACAAATTCACACACTGCGAGTGCAGATTCATGCGAACATGAGAGAGAACAGAACGTCAGAAATGAGATGAATCATGGCTAAACTCATTGGTAGAAATGTGATGACTGAAGAACATCATGGTTTTGAAAGACAGAGTGAATTAAAGTGAATTATTTAGTAACAATCCAATTATCAGCCAACTTGTTTCTGAGACTGTCCATTCAGGTGTTCCTTCACTCATGAACTGTGATGTTCACGTTGCATGGAACTTAATCAGCCTTACCGAATTGGTTGACGTTGCAAAACGACCGTAATAATAGCCAGCACGGACCTGAATTGCAGTTGCGATTGGCCCAAGGTAGTTCAATACGTGCGGAGCGGTATTTCTGCGTCTCTCTTGAGAATATGCATCGGATATATCAAGTTCTTCGTGATTCATTTCCTTGTGAAAGAACGCTCTCTGATTATGCAATATTCATGAATTCTCCTTGAAACTTGGAAAGCTAGTCGTACTTCGTCAACTATGCAGAAAATCAGAAGCTCATTCTTCATGTCACTCGTGGCACAAATTTATTAAACTCAAGAATTTGGATGTGTATTTTGGACGCTTCAACTGTACCATTAGTTCATTCAACAAGTTCGCATCTTATCACAAAAGATCCCAGTTGGTAAAGACATCGCGAGATAACTGCTGGGACTGAATCGAGATATTACAAGGTTGGAAATGAGAGCCGGAGAGAAAGAATTAGTGTGTGAATTGCAAGTCTCTCCTCTCTAGAAGGCTACGATGTTTTGGAAAATGCTGGTGGAAGGCAGGCTTGATGAACACTTTCCGATATGATTCTACTGTTTCGGACCATCCAGCTTACAATAGATGCATAAGGGAGGTCCAGATTTAGAGATGAATCGAAGAATAACGTTGGGAAACGAGGAAATAGCAAGAGCCTGATTCATCTGAACGGATATGACTTAAGTCAAGTCGATTTCACAATGGAAACTTGAGGATCTTTGACAGGAGGCGGGGGAATGACACTGGGAGACCACCAAGGACGTATGGAACACCAGATCGGATGAGAACTATTTCGCAAAACCGTCATTGACTTCCGACTATCTAAGTTCTCATCTGCTGTAATGCCAAACGTCGGTTGATTGTAGGGAGAAGTCGTTCATAGGAAGATTTCAGACACTGATATGGAAAGGAGAGGAATCAATGGACTGGAATCAACGGGGTTTATCTAGAAAGCGCTACGAAGGGAGAACTAGTACATGGAACGAAGAGAGATCGTTCACAGAAGATGGAAATCAGAAGGAAAGGGACACACAAAAAACAATGGAACAACCAGGATAGTGCAATTTGTGTGAGACAAAAAAGAGTAACGAAGTGTAAGGATGATCGAAGGGTAAGAATACCTAAGGATGGCTGATCAGGGACGAATACGGTAGGGTACGGAAGAGATCAGGGCAGCAAACAGCGGATGTACGCCAGATTTGCGCTAACTTACTACCTGTAGGAATGACTTTTAAAGAGGACGGATGGAAAGCTTGAAGGGAAGAAGAACAAAGGAAGCGTTTATGTAAAAACGATTGGAGGAATGCTAAAGACGATATAAAAAAAGATTGGAGGAAGACTAAAGATTATGGGAAGGGAAGGGCCAGTTCAAAGATGATGTAAATCAAAATGAGGGGGAATCTCAGTCAGGCAGTGATCACGCTTCTATAAAAAACAGCTTGCCCCTCTCCTTCCCATTATCTGCTTTCATTCCATATCCGTGACTCTAGTCATTCTCTGATCGCTTCTACTCCTCCCTCCATTCAAAAGAAGCATTCCATTTGTCATTTGTCTGTGATCTTTAATAGTCCTCTACAGCTCCGCTCAGTAATTTGAAGGTGTCATCAGTAAAATACACAAATGTGACGAACCTCCGCTTATTTCCATCGATCTATTCCTCGCCTCTTCATCATAGTGTCTCGAGCTTTCCTTCCAGCGCATCCACAGCCAGGAGGAGATAACACACAACGAGACAGAAGAGCGAAGTGGGAATGCGCTCTTCCAATGGATGAACAGTGAGTGAGAGGGTCATTCGGGATGAGAAACGGTGATGAAATTGGAGAAGGGAATCCAAAGGGATGGCCTAAACAATAATAAAAGGAAAGAAGTAGAGACAAGTAGCAATGAAAGTGCATGGATCAGAGGGAAGAAGAGGGTAGACATGCCCTAGAGGCCTGACCCGTTGGAATATGCAGCACGGTAGCATTCCCGCGTGTAATGCAATGAGTTGTCGACGCGAGACGCAATACGGCAGTAGAAATGGCGATCACTGACATGAATTGCAGTTGCGATTGGACAACATCCCCGTATTTACGTGAGGAGCTGTGTTTGCGCGTCCCTTATGAGCTTCGAATGAGTATCAGTGAGTCAGGGAGAGGAGCGGTGATGAAAGGAGAGAATGGAGTCCAAAGGGATGGCTACAAACTACGACGAAGGAAGAAAGTGGAGAGAAATTCCGAAGATATTGCATGGATCAAGGGAAAGTTGACTGGCAACCAATTGTAGATCTGCCCTAGAGACATGACTAGTAAGGAATTCATAGGAAATCAATGCCTCACCGGTTCGCCCCATCTAGAGTAGACGCAAAATGGAAGTAGAATTGGTTCGAACTGACCTGAAAGGCCTCTCCATCTTGTGATTCTAACATCCACTTGTATATTTGTCGAGTTGTGTGCATCGAATTCAGCCGAGTTCTTCATGAATAGTAACTTTAAAAAATCTATTTCTATTCTCAATCCAAAATCCTCTCGAAGCGAGACGATTCGTTCAGATTATGCAATGTTCATCACTTCTACTTGAAACTTGGATGGCTTTTCGTACTTCATGAACTATGTAGCAGCATGCAGGAGCATCCGTGGCTCTAATTTATTAAACTCAATAGATTTGGATGTGTAATTTGGATATATTAATTGCAACATTAGTTTACTCAACAAGTTCGTATCACAGAATACATCACAATGATCACAGTTGGTGATGAAATCGCCAGAGAACTGCTGGAACTAAATTGAGAATGGTTATTACTAGGTTTGAGACGAGAAAAGGGTCGAAAAGAGGAAAACTCTTTCGTATGGGACTGGTCTGGGTGAGAATCTAAAGTTTGAATTGAATGTTTTGTTGGTTTTACTTTTTGTTTTGATGATTTTGTTTCGAATCAGACAACTAATAATACATTTGTGAGGTCCAGATCAAGAGGTGAATTGAATTGCAAGGTCGGAGAAGGCGGGGGAATGGAAGTTAGTGCAGGGGCAAGAAACATGTGAACTGCATAGAGGGAGAGAAGAAGCGGGAGGGGGGAGGGTAAAGGGGAGAAAGTAGGAGCCCTATTCACGAAAACGGCTCCGACTGTGTGTGATTGAACTAGGACGGGGGAGTGGTAGAGGAAGGGGCGATTGAACTAGGGCGGGGGAGTGGTCGCAGGAGCCAAGTTCGAAGTAGAGGGGGTCTCAACGACTCATACTGCGTTGAATAGGGATCAATAGGGGGATTGGTCGCAGGAGGCGTTTACTGCATAGAGGGAGAGAAGAATTGGAGGGAGGGAGGGTGGAGGGGGAAGTATGAGCCCTATTGCAAATTCAGAAGCCAAGGTAGAAGGGCTCTCACTGCGTTGAATGGATAGAGCAAGAGAAAAGAAGGAAAGCAGGGGCAAGAATCACGTGAACTGCCTCAACTGCTTGGGAGAACGAGTGAACAGCATAAGGTGAGGGGATGGAGAGGGGAAATGATTGCAAATGTAGAAGCCAAGTTAGAAGGGGGAGGCTCTCACTGGGTGGAATACATAGGGGAGGAGATACTAGAGAAAAGACGGAACGAGGGAAACAGGAGCCAGATTCACATGAGCGGCCTCGACTGCGTGAGGGGGACGAGAGAAGGGGGACTTCTTTAGAGACGAAGCCAAGTTCGAAGACGGGATGAATGAACGGCTCTAACTGCAGGGATTGAGGGAAGGGAATGGAGAAGAGCGTGAAATCATCTAGAGAGAAGTCTCATCTGTTTCGGTGGTTCTAATGGAGGATTGGGAAGTGGATTTCCTTCTTTCTCCATCCCAGAAGATGGACAGAGTCGAGAAGTAGATGGCTCTTTCCTCTTCGATGTCTCGATTAGCACATTGCTTGCGGAGAGACTTGGCTTTGTAGTCCATGTATTTGAAGCTGAGTAGAATGACGGAGGGAGAGAGGAGACATTCGAGAGCGATTAGCTGAAGTAAATAGGTGAGAATGATCATGGACTCTCTCAATTCCCCATGCTCTCTCGTCAATCTGGGAATCAGTCTACCGTAGGTTTCTCTTTCTGCTCTTGTGCCTTTCTTTTGCAAATGCCAAAATCTACCGAGACTCAGCAGAAATTGCTAGTTTCTTTGCTTCTAGACCAAAGTAACGTTGAGAAAGGAAAGCTCACCAGGCCGAAACCATTATTGCTGATGAGGACGGCATTTCCAATCTTGTTTAGCTGCAAAGATGCATTGGAATCGCGAGATGGACGGAACCTCCTCTCCACATTGGGGTGAAGGGGGAGGAGTCTCTGACTTTCTGAGTCTGAGAGTGAGTCTGGGTGAGTTGCAAAAAGTTCGCAAGTTAAGGTACTGCGAGGAAGTTGATTCGTCACTAGAAATGTTTATTGTTCCCACCTGGAAGTGAATCAGCATAATTCTTCCTGCACTGCACAAGTTGACGAGAGTCATGAGGGGAAGAACAGTCAATATACCCTGAAAGATCAACGAATTGGCTCCGAACAGCCAAAATCTAAAAATAGATAAACGATAGTGAAACTCACATGCATATTAATCTCAAATTCACACTTTGCTACGAGAGATTTGTGCAGTTTCGTCGTTCTCCACTTGCGGTTCTTCCAATAGAGAAAGCCCAGAATCTGAAATGACCAGGGAAAGTTAAAGGATGGGTACCATAAAAGTTTAGATGACCAACGGACAACTGTAGCTATCAGAAATCATGTCAGAATTTCGAAAACAGCATGTTTGCATTCTTTGTTTGAACAATTTTGGAACCAGTTGACTATTCGTTTCGCATACCGGAGATGTGATGCCGAAGGTTCCGATCTGTACGTAGAGTACAGCGATATCCTGGCACCAAACGGAGAGACAGAGGGATGAGGCGAGCTGAAACATTGGTGGAACTACCGTAGTCAGTAGGGTTGCGGCCTCGGTATCAACTTTGCACGCTCGTTGGTGGTGTTTTCTTTCTCGGGTGTTTTAGAGAAAGCATAACGTAACGTAACGAACCATAACGAAGACCATCAGAGCGAGGGTGTAGTTACTGTTGATGACAGCAGCAACTTTAGTGCGGTAGTAAGTGGCCAGGAGACGTTCAATGCACAATATAATCGAAGAGAAGCAGATGATATACCAGGAGAAGTAGGTGATAGTGTTGTTGAGAGCCTGTGAGTCAGACTTTGAACCTATTTTCATGGCCATTTCCTCATATTGTACCTCGAAATAAAGCGAAGCCTCCTCTCCAATGAAGAATATACGTTCACTCAGAATAATGGATCGCCGAATAGCATTGATTATGTCTCGAAGAAAGATAATGCAGAGAAGAACACTGCAAAAATCGGATTTGCAAAGATGATATGAGCAACTTACCGAAGGCATTGCGTCATCAACTGGCATTTGACGATTCTCCCGAAACTGCGCACCGTCGGGTACAGCGAAGCTGGGTAAAAGATCAGCTCGACGATGGATAGAAAGGTGCCGAAACCCATCTTGGCCTAGGCCCAAGTCTGCAAAATGGTGTAAATTTAGGAAAGTGAAAGCAAAAATCAATGCGAAGTTGCGAGACGCGCGTTTGCTAGGCGAAAAGTTGCGAAAATGGACAAGAAAAAGGGAGACTACCCAGCCATTATCGCTTACGCATGCAGCCCTAGTAAAACCGATGGCTAACTGCGAATTACTGAGGCTGGAAATGGAAAAAGAAAAGGAGATGTTTCGGAATTATCATTCTTTGATTTATGATCTTGATGATATCTACCTATAGTTCCAGTTTTTGACTGTGTACCTAAGGTTCGCTCGTATTTTGTTCCCCACGTAAGTAATACAGATAAACGAAACAATCGAAATCTATCAAGGTACGAAAAAAGGAACGCAGTGGCGATTGTGAATGTGAATGAGGCGAAATCCAAGCTAAAGTATGAGCAGCACGATAATGTGACGAAAATACTAATTTGGGATGGGATACGATACTACTGACGTAACCAGCCATAGTAGCTCCGCCCTTTCCATATAGCTGCCATACCTCACACAAAAATTAGAAGATGTACACAGTTATTTTCAGATGAAGAGGAGTACACGCGATCGGATAACAAGTGACGTGTCGAGACTGAAATTTCATGCGTTCAAGGAGTCAAAACTAGAGTGGCAAATCCGGGTCAACGGGTCACTGATTTGGAGAGATCGGACGGGTCAGAGACGGGTCAGACGGTTAACCGTTCCCTCTCGTGTTTACGACCACCTCTTTCCGATGAGCTGTTTCCGACCCGTGTGAGACGGGTCGAAAACAGCTCATCGCCTCTTATCTCAGCTCTCCGTTGATCGAATGAAATAATTCAAACGCAGAACTGCTCAACTCGATAACGGCTCTCGAAAGAATGCCGATTCAGTTCTGCGTTTGAATCATTCAATTTGGTCCACTGAGAGCCGAGAAAGGAGGCAATGAGCTGTTTTCGACCCGTCTCACACGGGTCGAAACAGCTCATGTTTACCCACTGGCATAACAGACGGTTGACCCGTGGAAAGCGGGGTTGGAAACCCGCCTCTCGCGGTTAACCGTCTGAGAGGGAAGCGAGGGACGGTTAACCGTGATCCGGATTCGCCACTCTAGTCAAAACGTCGACGCCTCGACATTAATTGGGTACGATAGTATGCAAGACCCGGAAGCTCAGGAGCTAATTGCTCTTCCTTTGACATTCCCGGTGGTTGCGTCAAGTTCTCTCCTGATCCTCCAGCCCCCGGGGACCTTCGGACTCGTCGGATCCGCTGGGCAGACCCGGATACAAGGGGCGCTGGGAAGCCCGGAGCTCCCGGAGACCGTGTAAACGGAAGACCGGAAACGCCGGATTCCCCAGTCGAGAGGGAGTCACATACACTATCATCTACAATCGCGGACTCCGTCATGGAAGCAACACATTGCTTGCAAAACTACTCTCTTGGCATGATATTCAACACAAGCAATACTACCTAAGACCTATTTAGAGTCATCCACGTCATCTTTTGATCAAGTCGTGCAAGTACTAGGAAATTATATAAATTGGGCGCGATTTTAGGAGCAGATGAGGAAGTAGGGCCTATCTAAAGGCTGGAAGAGTTGCAAATAACATGTTCGTGAAAGCACTCTGCAGTGACTACAAAGTGAGATGAAGTCTTGTTATCGACGAATCTGCTGTATTCAAGGGAAAAAACGGGTGGATGATCACAGTTGAGTTATTTTTGACCACACGAACGTCCATGTGACTAGATAACAACCATGACGCGTTGTGGAGACAGCATTCTTCCCATATCCAAAGAGACTGAAAGTCGTAGGAATGAAAAGGCTTTCGACAGAACACTTTTGACCTTGCTGAACGCAGGGAACACAAGCATGCGCAAATGTATCCTTCAGAGAAGAAAAAAAAAATAGCATTCTAATTTTTGTGCAAAGATGCGCTTAGAATATTGCAAAGCAACCGAAGCATATTACAGTTCCAGCCGAAGCCAAATAATAGACGAGAGCACCGAAAATCACAAGCTATATTAGCGCGAGATGGAAAAACGCTGATTGGGAGCAAGTCCATGGAAGTTTCGAAACTTCATTAGCGTTTCTTCGTGGACAACGTCAAAAGGTTTGACGCACATCGAATTCGTGAATATCTGCATGAAATGCGAGGTTTGTCATCAATCCAGGGTACTTTTGCTGGCTCATTGAGCTGACAATCGTACATGCACCTCAAATAAATTATGTTTGTTTCAATGAGATGTCACTCTAAAAAAGTCACATGATTTGCCTGGCCGACGAGGTACATGTGCTTTGATGTACGAAAAGTGAGAAAATATTGTTTGCGAAACACATTTGCTACATAAAACCGTCTTTTGTTGTCACCAACGTAAATAGACATTCAAAAGAGCCGCTATTTGCACTGCATGTTAATAACATGTTCATGAAACAAGATTCATCGCTCTCTACTACCAAATAAGCATACATACAACCGTACTCCTGGATGTGCTAAATGAAAGCGCTTCTGCGTTAGTATTGGGTATGCTAATCAGAAGTTCGACTATCCTCATGAACTTTAGCAACAGGAAGGTGAATCAGACAGAGTGTAACAGTGAGTTCTCTTCTTCATCTCTTCTCTATCTTTGATTCATCTTCTTCCACTTCTTCATTTCCCTTCAGTTCAACCACTTGATGTTAGGATGGGTCACCAGCTTTATTACTCCGTTCTCTTGCTGTTTTTCCTCTCGATTTTTGTTGCAAGCGATACTCACACGGATGTTACCAATGAACCAGGCGAGATCTCTATGGCTTTCTTCAATTCAAATGACCGATTCTCCAGAATACACTACCGCAACGTTTGACACCCGTGAGAAGTGCACTCTCAAATGTGAAGTTGACTGTGAGATCATGACTGTGAGCATATCTTCCCTACACTTCTTCTCCTTTTTCCCCTCTCTCACATTCCCAGTCCGACTGGGCAGTCACTCTGCTTCCGTCCCTAAGGTGCAATTTGACTTCAGATTGTAGCGGATAGCGAGAAAGGGAAGGAGAAGTTTCATTGTGCGAAGATTTCCGTTGTGCAGGTTCGTAATCACTGTTTTTCGATCAAGGGGCCCTAGGCCGGATGAGAACATCAGGATGGTAACCTACTAGATGACGGAACATGCAAAGGGTTCTCATCCAATAGGTTATCGTCCGCATGTTCTCATACGACCTAGTTCCGTTCAACGGACGCTAATTCCAGTGCAAGCCCCTCGCATCCCTCATCTACGAGAATCACCTCCTATTCGCATTCGCTGTTCTCTTCCTTTTGGCCATCACGGGATTGATTCTTGCCTCTTCTATGCTGCTGCATCTGCTGTTCCCATCGACATCACTTGGTTAGTTTCACCTTCTTTTCTAATGAAGATGTTTATGTCTTGTTAGTTTTTATGAGAAGTCACGAAAAAGTTTTGAACGAACGGACGAGAAACTCTTGATCGCTGAAGTGATAAGAATGCATTGCAGAGAGCGATCGAGAAGAGGTGATCAGGGATATTCGATAGAGAGAGAATGTGTCATCATTGTTTGACTCAGTTGAACCGAACTCAAAGTGTGCAACGTTGATCATTATATTCTTCAAATATTCTCAATTCATTAAATATCAACAATCTCGGATAAAATCGTATTCAGAAACAGTAGATATCGTTCTGTGAGACTATGCAAAATGCAACTAATGAGGTGCTGGATTCTGGGAAACAACGAAGTAAGGGATTCCATGCTTGAACGGCACAAACCGATCTTGCTACAGTAACTCGTTTCACTTCCCTCTCGTCCCTTCCCTTCCGCCTAAATCTGGTTTCTTTGATTTTCGGGAGCAAGTCAGCCTTATTATATGAATTCTTTATCGATGCCTATAATTTCGGAAGCACTCGTACAAAAAACTACACTATACTCGAGAAGTGACGAAGTAAATAAAGTAGAAGTCAAGTAGAAGTCGTGTGACAACGGTGAACTATATCATGTGACTACATAAGCGTAATAGGTTGTAAACTGGTATCATATGGTCAAAGACAGAAATCTATTGGAACATCTGAATCGACACACGTTCGGATCTATGTGACACAGGCTTGATCTTCTTGCGCCCTATTTTGTCCTCAAAATCCACCCTGGTCAAGAAACGGACTCGCGGATCCAATAAATGTAGGAGAATGAGAAGGACGAAAGAGAAGAGCTCCCCTCTCGACTCGAGGAGGAATGGAATCCAAAGCTGCTCTCGAACTGTAATTTAATTTATACTGATTATCCATATAGAGTTAGGTTTATGTGCTTGAATCTCGCATCTCCACTTATTGATCGACAATAACTCACGTGGGAGAGAAGCTTCGAACGACCCGGCCATAAACTGAGGAACGGAGGCGGCAGAAAAGAAGACGAGAGACATTGGAACGATGGGTTCGAAACCTGGAAAACACTGCGTCATAAATATCATGACAACTCACCACGCTCATTCAAAACTGAGAGGAAACGGATCTCCAAAAAGTTTGGAGTGAACAAACGAACTAGTTGATCGTTCCATGGCGCATAGATTGAGAGCTATCATGAGAATGAGGATGACAAGTTGACCGCGAGATGTGACCTGCAACGGAATAATTAATTAATTATTAATTCGATAATTTATTATCATTTATTCTCCAAAAGGAACAACAGAAGCTATGTCTCATTGCTAAATCTTAGACAAAATTCGTCACTCGTACAATGACTGAACCAACAGCCAGCGAGTGACACTCACCGTGTATACTTCTCTGCTTACGGGAACAAATTGACAACTGCGAAGGGCGATCGGATTACCCAGTACAATGTGCAGAGTTGTGACGACGAGCTGAATTAGGATTAGTATTGATCTTTTGGCACTTCTGCTCTTCTCCGGATCCCTGATTTATCCCTGACCATCAACCGAGCGACGATTCCATAAGAGAACACAGAAAGGGACAAAAAGGGAGAATGCCCTATGAATCTGAGGAATAGGCTGGTTCACTATGAAAACCGAAAGGATTGGTCTACCCCACTGCGTTTCATTCAGAAATTTCACAAGGGAGATATGTAGTTGCTGAACTGTCTATAAAAAGACGAGAATGAGTGAAATGGCAACTAAATCAAACGATGACCTACCGCGAGTAGAGAGGAACCGAGCAGCCACCACTTTATAGAGAAAATCCGTCCATTTCGTGCAGATTGATAGCATTCCAACGACATGAACTGGAATGAGAACCATGAACATTTGATTATTACTAATCATCCACTAATCCCTTCTCGGCCACGTACTGTTTGATCACTACCACGACGAAATCTCAAACCCTCGTACAGACTGCATCGAACAATATTTACTCACTATGGCAAAGGATGAGACCAGATGGTCGACTGCAGCGAGTCCGTAGTTGAGAGAAGGGCAGAATAGCGCAGATACGGGGAAACGCACTTCCTCAATTTGAAGGATTTGAGGTTATTACTCATTCAAACGGTCTCAATGAACATGATCTGGTATTTTGAAGCTGCATCAATTTCGTGAAACTCATTGGTTGACCGACACACTCAAAATGTGATCGTTATCAGGCTCAAAATAGACAAGGATCACTTCGAGGTTAGATAACGATCATGGAGTGGAATGGGTCAGCAATGACTGAGAAATGTGCGACAAAATACCTCTCTGAGCGCTGATTGTATAAAGTCGCGAGCGAAGTGAATCATGCGCGATGAGAGAATGATCTTTACGAATATGATGAGTCTCTGCAAATATCCATTCAAATCTGTATACCAGCAGCGCAGCTTTCCGGAGGGGGATAAATCAAAGAGAGGGAGGAAGGTCCACTTTTGTGGAGAATCAGCCAAAAAAAGAGAAGTTTCGACCACAATCAAAACGATTTGACTATTGTCTTGCGACGGCGATGCCTGGTGGGGACCACCGGTAAGTCTGGGTACCTTGGATCAGCCGTACTTCATCTATCAAAGACTCAAATCAACGAACCCCGTACTGCTGACGCAAGAGAGGGTCGGACAGCAGGTCAAGTATCGCAAGAACGATGAATATCCCAAACAGATCGCGAGCGACGTTCAAATCGGAGTACGGGTGGTAGCCAATGGAGTAGAGGGCTGAAAGGACTGGTATTATTAGTCAAAATCTAAAATTTATTGGCTAAAACTCCTCTCCAAGCATGATATGATAACGATATGCTACGCGTACCTGATTCGACGTTTAACGAAGCATTTCCATCCATTGCACCCGTCGAGAGTCACTACAATGATGTCATGGTTGGTCGAAAAGTGAGCAAAGTTCATTGGATTAGAAACGAAAGTCTTGATTTAGGCAGGAAAAGACAGGCGTTATGTCAGGAAAGCAGCGTTACTCATTACTGGCTCTGATTACTAATCTAGGCTAAGTATTCTACTGGCGAGCGAGAACTATAAAGAGACCCTACCCTATTGAGAACTCGACCTCTGCAAATAGTGAGTTCCAAAACGGGTGGTGGTCTCTTCCTCTCTGCCACACTCTCGCTCACACTCGTCACTAATCGCTCTTTCGAGTTGGAGAACGCTAAAAAAGCGAAGTGCTACTCTGACTCTTTCGATTCCCAATGCTGTCTCAACAGTGGGGAACGAAAGAGCACGGAACTCAAATAGAGAAAGACCATTGATCACCGTCCCTAAAAACGACTCCCAAAGTGGAAAGAGATACTAGTTAATCGGATGAGCGCTATTTCCCTATCGAGGGAAGAGTAATTCAGAGCTTTGAATGAGGGTACGAAATGTTCACTCGGCGAGTAAATTCGAGCACAACCTGATAATTTGTCTTGTGCAGCCATGAATTGCCCTTTACCAGTCAGAGATACCGTCTGAAGTCGGTAATGTTAAATTAAATTAATAACAAACAGGCTAAGACAGGGGAAAACAATTCCTGTTCAAGGGATGATCGGTACGCAACGCGACCGCGTCGCGTGTCCGTCTGATCGACGTCTTTTGCATCAAAACTCGTCGAATTGCATTAAATTAATAAATTTGAGCATTATGAAATAGAGAAAACTCCCGACAGAAGCGATATTTAATGTAAAGAATAAATAAATCAGTCCTCGACTGCCTTTCTTGACAAGGTTTTGTAGTAGTCATATTACACATGGCAGAACTTTCACGCGCACGCGCGTGGTGTGGTAACAAAGTCTGATGATGCCGACGATAATTAACTATATTTCAATTAATTTTATGTTGTTTTATCACTCGCAATCGATCCTCCGACCACCGGGGCACATTCGTGTCTTTGATTTACGCCGATCCGTTGACTTTGCCCCTTCTTATAGCGATTTCGCCGTTTTTACCCCGATTTCGAGTTGGTTTATCGCTGTTTTCGCAGGCATGGACAGTCAGGACGTGTCGCTGTTCAGTCTCTCGCGTGAAGGACAACTCGGCGATGTCTTAGTGCCCTTTGAATACGTAAGCTACCCAATTTCAACTGCAACTGGCGCTTTTCCGTGGCGTAAACGTCACTCATTCGTTGTTTATGCTTGCATAAACCGATCAAGAGCCTATTGATTGGCTAGGAATCGCTGATTCAGCGTTCAATTGAGTCATGCTAATCGTTTTTTAACTAGTTTCATTCAATTTCTATTAAAATTGATCGTTTAGGTGCTGTCAGTCACAGCCAGAGCCTCAACTCTCTTCGCGCTTACAAGCAACGGCCGAATTCTGACTCTGGATGAGGAATTCAAGGTTACCGGAGAGGCGAAACTGCCTCCACAGGTGTGTTACGTGCACTTGCCGTTCAGTTAGGGCCTCTAGGCCGGTTTTAAACGACTGGATGTTGCCAAATCAATGACTTTAGTAGTGGAAACCAGTAACGAGGAAGGCGTTATGGGCTGTTCTTTCCTTTTCGAGGGACTGAACTCAGTTCCATTCCAGAAGAAGCAGACAACAGACCACGCAAGGATCGAATACGTCGATATTTCGGGAGTTCTCATCGTTCTCTTCAACAATATCCTCTACTTCTTCAGGATTGAGGACAAGAAAGCTGAGGTCAGAACTTCAGTTGTTTGCACCAGTTGGTCATGGTAAAAGATTCCCTGGTCGGTAGAGTCTTAGGCTCGCCAAGTGAGACGAGAGCGACCCATATGGTTGTCCTTTCTCGCTCGCATGCTCTGTGTAGTCGCACTAGAGAAGGGCTCAAAGTGAGGCAGAAAAGAGCACAAACGAGACACTCTCTGTCCACGAGACACTCTCTGTCCTAGGTGTGAGTGAGAGCAGCGACCTCCAGATCTACTGACCTCATTCGTTTCAGCTGCTCTACTCGAAGACCGACGTTCACCGATTCGATCTGTCCACTACAGGAACACAACAGTACTTCCCCGATCATGATCTCGTTGTGGTCACGACGAGAAATCAGGTTAAGAGGCATCGTACAGCATAGAATCAGCCTAATACTTTACGCGATCGCACGTACGAGTTCTAGAATTTTGAGAAGAAGGTAATAGTGATGGTTCTGCGCAAAAGCAAAGTGAATACGGGCGGATAGCTGCAAGATTGCTTATGCTTAGCACGGAAGTGTGGCAGACTACTGATCTAATTGACAAACCAAGTAGATGTTTGACACTCGAATGCCCGCCCAACCTGAGTAATGCTATTTCCAAACTGGTGAATGGTTTCCGCTCTGATCGAGTCAGTTCCGTTCTCTTGCAATCTATTTCTTCCCCTCTACTAAACAGATCAAAGGCCGATCTTCTCCCCTGTTCGATGCAGATCACTTTATAATCGCATAGAGCTCCCGAAAAAGACGCGCCCATTTGAACTTTTGGCTTTTGGAACACCCAAAACCATCTCTATCTCTGCACCCAACAGTTCAAAGGCCGAATGACGCCATCTCTCCTCCAGTTAGGTGCAGATCACTCTATATTCGCAGAGAAATCCCGAAAATGACGCACCCATTTGAACTTTTGGCTTTTGGAACACCCAAAACCATTTCTATCCCTGCACCCAACAGTTCAAAGGCCGAATGACGCGAGTTCTCTCCCCTGTTCGGTGCAGATCACTCTATACTCGCATAGATTTCCCGAAAAAGACGCACCCATTTGAACTTTTGGCACGCCGGAAATTCGCAGTATTCGCCCAATCGAAGTGGAGGGCCATAAAAAGCATGCTCTGAATGTCGCTCTCTCATTTTCACATGGTCTCTCATCAGGCAGAGAGTAAAGAACAGGTGTCCCAAAGCTCTAATCGGTAAAGTGATATGGAATCTCTCCAAAATATTGCCTCGATAGAAGGAGGAAGTGAGAGGTTCAACATGGGGGTTTCTAATCGCGGACATTGGGAGTTAACTTCCTCAATTCCCCTACTCTCGTACACATGCTGACAGACGATGGAGCGAAGAGAATTGAGGCACATGCTGACAGACGATGGAGCGAAGAGAATTGAGGAGTGATGGCACAGTTCCGGTCTATGAATTGGAATGAGAGAGAACTGCCACCACCAATCGTGGGATCAGGCCCTTTTTGATCCACGGAAGAGACCCATAAAAAGGGAAAAGAGAACACTTTCTCAATATAGAGAACACGGTCAAGATAACCTGAGGCATTGTAATTAAAAACGTTGTGAGAAGATTTTGTGAGAAAAAAAAAGTGATTAAAAACGTTGTGAGAAAAAGTAGTGAAAAATGAGGAAGTGTCACAGGGCTAGGCAAGAAAGATCTAAAATATAACAAATAAGGTAGCTGGAAGACAATTTTTTTGTTAAAAACTTACTTTTTTAGGTTCAACGAATCCTTCTCTCACTGGGCGAACAAAGCAGGGAAAAAGTGGTGTGGAAGTGGAGAGCAGATTCGATCGTATCGGCCATTTCTTTTGATGGGTAAGGCCCTTTTTGCCACTTCTTTTCACTAAAACTCACTACACAACTTGCACTACTACTACTTTTCGATACGAGAAGACCGAATGGGGATTAACTTGAGAGAAAGATGAGCTCAAAGAAGTGAACATTGCATCAGACTGTGATGGAAGAAGTTGAGCGGCTGGTAGAACAGAGAAAACGAAAGGGCTAACACAAGGGAACAAGGATCAAGTTCTACTGTAGATTCCGGATTCCGGGACTTCCGGGGATAGAAAGGTCGTGAAAACTCTTCAAATTGGTTGAGTGGTCCAGTGATATCAAAATAATTCATACTTCAGATCCGCCGTCTGTCTGACAACCCAGTCTGGTTGCTTCGTGCATCCCTTCGATGATACAGTTTCCGACCCGATTCTCGCCTTCCCCTTCGATCGAGCTGTCCTCCCACTCAATGCACCTCCACCCTCCATCTGTCACGTGAATGAGGTGAGTAGAGAGGAGGATTAACGCGTGCGCTCTTATGGCCTACTGGTATGTACGGCTGTTTATAAAACAGGTAGTCGCTGGTTCGAATCCCCTGCAATAAACCCTACTTTTGTCGACTTTTGTTGACATTCTGGCTTATTAGAATCAATCCATTCTCCAGGGTCATTTCGTCGTGGCCGGTTGCCTGCCAGACATGGCTCTCTTCGTGGACGGAAGTGGATCGGCTGCTCGTCCTCCTCTCATCTGGAGTGGAGAACATCCAAGGAGTGTCGTCAAGACGGATAGTAGTCTCGTTGTGATTGGAGAGACGAAGTTGTTCGTGTTCGAGTGAGTTTACTGGAATGGATGGTTGCTCCCGTGTCTGGTTGTAACTAGAGACGACAATAGTTCCCTTAGAGTAAATCCTCCCTCGGTTATCCATAATGATTGTTCCTTGTATAGAAAAGTCGTTGCTTGTTCAGGTAGAGACCAGAAGGAGGTCATTTATGAGCCCCATCTTGTCGGAGCATAGACGGACGAGTGCGTATGAGTGCAAACCCTTCCAGCAATTCCTCTGTTGGTCGAATGCGTCAGTCACTCGCTCTTCCCTCTCATCCCTGCGCTGCGGGACTTCTTGGAGAGCATGTTGTCATCTTCACAAGAGCGGCCGATGCGGATGTGTACTGCGTGAGACAGCTGAGCTGGGCGCAGAAGGTGGGTACTTGTTCGAATAACGCAGTGAATTGAATATAAATGTAAATAATTAGAGAAAATTGAACATAAATTAATACAAATTACATAAAGTCGCCGAATTGGCATTGGTAATTAAAAATTAATTTAAAATATTAAAAATTCAGGCCAATGATCTTCTCGAGAAGGGCGAGCTCGACAGTGCACTTTACGTCGTGTCTAACAATGAAATCAAGTCTGACGAGGATCTTATTGTCAGTTATGATTGACTTTTGTCAGATTAAGGCACGGTTTCACTGCAGGGAGTAAAATATTCGAGCAAATATGAGAAGCCGAGCGAGGCGCACATTTCATTCGATATTAGTGCAGACAGACTACTACTCCCTACTTGTGAAAGCTAACAGGAAATTCAAAAGGAAATTGTAGCCATAAGAAAGGACAGCTTGGGGAGATGAAAAGCAGCGCGTCTGTCAGTTTCTATGGGCAATAAATTGCAGACCTACCAGCAAGTTCACATTCGGGCCGGATTCGAGAAGATTTCTGCGAAAGACGAGGAGGAAGGGATCAAATTGTTGCTGAAAGGACAAGTATCTCCTTTTGATGTGAGTTCCAAACCCACGCATATCTAAATAATCATGTAATTTGAGGTCAACACCCACTACTCTGCTATTTTCGACAAGATGGACTCTCCTGCTGATCAGATTTCGGATGTTATTCTAGTGGAGAAACTGATCTCTCGAGTTCTGGAGAAGCAATGGTCCGAGGATCAGTCAAAGGTACGTATTTGTGTCCCTGATTGATAATGGCTTTGTTATGGAGCACAAACATCCCTTGTTTACTCGTACCGTTATCTCACTCCCTTTAAAATCCGTCTTCTTACACTATCCAAGTTTGAGGAGTTCACACGGATACCGTAACCCATCCTTCGAGATTAAAGGGCGAAGACAGCGCATTACATTGAGAGCATGCCCGCTGGCCAAACCCGACTTGGGTAGCCCTTAGTAGACAGGCCGGGAAAGCACCCTCTGGGTCTAACTGCTCCTTAATCTCTAACTGCCCGCTAGTTCAGGACTGGGCTACTCTCCTAACCATCGTTCGAATGCGATTGATCGAATCTCCCGTCGATCTAATCGAAGTTCTCGGAAATAAGGAAGGATTCGATGAGCAAGCAGTGAAAGATTACGTGGAGGGAAGAAAGGTGAGAATCTCAAAGAGAGACAGTAGCGTCAGAGGGAACCACGGACTGCAAGACCGGCCAGAGGATCATCGGCTATGATTCAAAAGACCGGATATGTCAGCTAGGAAGAGATGAATCCCATATATTTCCAGATTGTCAACGCTCAACTCGTTCTTCACGCCCACGCCGGTCCCCTCTCAGAAGCTCTCTCGATGGATTGGCTGGACGTCTCATTGCATCCACTTATCGATCGAGTCCTTCTAGTGACATTGATGCAGAAGTATGCCTTTAATATCCAATACAGAGAATTATCGTCATCAGACACTCATTCCTTTTCTAGTTCAATGAATTTTCAGTTATGGATTCTCATTGTTCTTTCCTTTTCTAATTCAACTCCAAATATATTCAGTATCGACTCAACTGGAATTCCAATCGTCATTAAGTGGGCTGAATATCTCAAGGAGAATGAAGAATCGGAGGATCTTCTGGTTGAATTGGTCCAGAAACGATCGAATTGGTTCAAAGAAGAATTCGTTCTAAATCTCGTCAAAGGAAGGGACAATGAACTTGAGGTACTTCCAATTCTTTCATTGAAGTCTTCAACTTTGAGTATGTTTCACAACATTGTAAGCGCTTCTCGCAATTGACCGCACTTATGGAAAAATCCTAGCACAAGTATCACGGAATATCTAAAAAAAAGGAAATTGAATCTCTGGGTGGGGAGTAGAGTAAGTAGAGTGATAAAAAAGGACCGTGAAGAAATACTAACTGTTACAAACAACAAAATGTCAGGTGCTTCTCAGCCTCTATCTCAGCGAAGGTGCTACAACATCCGATCTGAAGAGTAGACTCGTTCAACTTATGACCGGTTGGTGCTGTTTGCTTATTTCTATCACCTTTTATTAGTTCGGGATTTCAAAATCTACAAGCATCCATTCAGATCGCCTCTCGCCCTCTCACGAAGATCTTCCAGCCGAGGAGAATGCGAGACTCCGGAAGCTGCTCATTGAGATCATTCTAACAGAGAAGGACATCCAAGTCGAGGAGTGTATCTCTGGAGATTATCTCACTGTGGAGAGAGTGGTTGCAGAGAATAGGGTGAGTGTTGAGGATTGTAGCCCCCTCTGGCTCTCCCTGAGCGCATTCTCAAGATAAGAGTTGCCGAAAGGTGCCAGATCTCTTATTGGAATCTCGGATTCGGGTTTTATTATGTCATACTTTCAGAAGAATCCCGAGAAGGCAATCCAAGCAGTCATCGAGAGTGTGCAGTACCCAGGAGCGCTTCAGGCCATACAACAGGTTCGCATGTTACTCTGGTTTCTTCTTAGAAGTGATGCTCTACAATACAGTACTCATTCAGATCATCCATCACTTCTCCTCCTCGCACTCTTCTCTTTCCACTCATTTCCTGCAGCAATTGAAGAGGAAATGGTGAGGAATTCGATCTAGTAGACCTCTTATTGAGAGGCAGTCATCCACGTCATTCAAAAGCAATGACAGTTTCTATTCAAATGCTACAAGAAGTAGCTACTATTGTGGTATTGAATGAGTATGACGTTTTCTGATACTTTACTGCACTAATTCCAGTGAATCCGACCCCTCCGCTGCCGATTCTCTTCGACTGCCAGAGGTGATGAGGACAGTAATCGAGGCCTCTCCTGCCCTTATCGAGTCCGGAGCCATCAAGTTCATCCCGGATAACTCGGCTCTCGTGAGTTACAAACAACAATCCCTACTCTCTCTCTCTCTCTCTCTCTCTCTCTCTCTCTCTCTCTCTAGTGCACAATGCGGTTCGCTTTTATGATCCCTATTCCTACTCTCTAGGATCCTCATTCGTACCCTGTGGCTCTCCTTTGTACCCTCTGGAATCCCTCCATGATCGCCTACCGTACCCTTTTGGTACAGTTCCCCAGTGTGATCTATGATCAATCAATTATTTATCATGGAAAAGCATTATAACAATATTAGAAGTGATCAAGATTTCTAATGGCACTTGGTATTACGAAGTCACATCAGGGTGTCAAAGGCAAATAATGATGATCCCAAACCTCTCGATCACCCCGCTCCCTTCTCCTTCCAATACTTCCGTCCAGGACTCATTCGCTCCTCTGATCTTCCGCGAACTTCAAGCAGTCAACGACGGAAGTGTCGCGAATCGACTGAAGAAGGCGTTCAGTGAGACCACGAAGGCATCAATGTACGATCGATCCTCGACCAGCTGCTTTACAGTCAGTTTTCTATTCTATCTATTGCAAAGTGACTATTCATCGAGGCTACACCCGTTACCCGCGTGTTCTTGACGTATTTTGTCTCGTGAAACACAACTGCGAGCCTCCATCGTTAAAAGGAGTTATCTAGTCCCTGATTGAATCAATGGCTTCGTTTCAGGTAACTGACTCGTCAAAGTGCGGAGTGTGCTCGAAAAGATTCGATCCGTGCTCTGCAATTCACTACCTTCCCTCGGGAAAAATCGTCCACTCTGCATGTCATCCCCACATCAACATTTGCCCAATAACTAACCAGATATTCAAAGCATAATTCAGCCTATTTCCATTGATAAGTTATTGTGTCTTAATTAATTAATTACTTATCTAAAATTAACTAATTTCCTAAATTATTATCTGTACATCGAGTGTGAGCAGTTATGTGCTGATAAAGTATTGCGTGTTTCACTCTCGTTGTTCTATGATCCAATGGAATGTCATCGTCGTTGACAATACCTCAGTGAAAACTTGCAAATCGAGGGTTCCTCAAGCCCCAATTTCAGGAACAATGTCAGCTTCGTTCAATGAGTCGCTCGAACTCATCAACGCTTGGAAGAATGAGGTGAGAAAGACGAATATTCTTGACCATACGCCGAATGGGTCTCGTTTTTTTTCCCTCAATTTGCATAGATATCAGCTAATGAATGCAAATTGTGGGATAAGAAGTGTATTATTTGACATATTTTTTGCAATTCTCGCATCTCGTGAAACACAACTGCAGGCCTCGATCGTTCAAGAGGACGCGCCCTTTCGCAATCTGATGGTGGCAGTTTTCGAAGCGCTCAAGGCCGTGAATCAAGAGGAAGTTGAGGTGATCGATCACTCATTGACCAACCTCTAGTTGAAACAGTTGAAACATAGTTGAAACAAATTGGACTGTTCAGGACCTCGAATTCCACATCGCAATGCTGCATTCAGTGAGGGAAATCGGACTCAAGTACGACGATCAACTCGCGTGAGTTTAACAATCCTTCTCTGTGTGCAAAGCATCGCGTTTGGAGTTGTGTTTCACAGAAATCTTGGAATGTTGATTTCATTGATCCAAATTCAGAATGGATCCTCTCCGTTCATATTTCTACGGTTTCGCCGAGACAATCGAGAAGACAATGGAGAATCTTCTGGCGAAACTGCGCGGGTCTGAAGGAGTTAATGATTCTTCCGGCAGTGGCAGCGACGTCGCTGAGCCTATCTTGGCTCTGAATATGAATCCACTTGCGATCTCTCCCTCTCGCGGTTGCCATCTACCTCAACCTCTCTAATGCCAATTCTAATCAATACTATTCAATGCTCTACTGTATCCCTGCTATTTGCGATATTGTTTTCCTGGAATTTCCTTGACGTTTCCGCCGATTTCGCCGATTTTTACCGACTTTCTGCAGTTATTGATGTGGAAATAAAATGATTGTACGTGAATTGTTTGCAGTTGTTATCTGAAACGGTTTCTGTATCCGTTGAATACTTGCTGGACTTCCCAATTGAGTCTATTGCAGAAAACTCCAATAATACTTTCAGATGGCAATCAACTACTCTAATCCTCGTCTCATTCTTGACCCCAACATTGCTGATAGAGCGCGGGATGAGATCTTCGATTGCATCCAAAGACTGGCACGAAGAGGGCACCCTCACGACGTAAGATAATATTATCCATGGCTCATCGGAAGAGTCTTACCCCATTTTAAAATAAGTTTTTGGGAATGTGTGTAACTCTTCCGGGGAACTAGACAAGAGCCGATTATTCAGCGATATGTTTCACTAATAACTGAATATTCAGAGAGATCGTTTCCTGGTCAGCATCTTCAACCTCTTCCAATACAGAAGACAGGAGATCATCACAGAACACAACATCACTCAAGCAGAACTGGCGGTTAGAATCTCGTGATATGAGCTTGATTTGACGCATAATTAATTCAGATACTGAACAGAGATCTTGATGCAGCGCTGTTCGAGATATCTTACACAAGATACCACAAAACTGTTCATAATGATCACATACGGTTAGACTTATGCATCTCACCAAAACTAAAAAGTAGTTGCACGTAGAGTTAGGATACATGGTGATCTCACGTTGTGGTTAATTTTACAACGAAGCGAGTAGAATTCGTCACATTTGATTGCTTAGAAACATTGAATAGGAAAGATGATTAGAAGGCTTTATTTATGAATCAGAATGAACCCAATTTTAAGAAAAAAGTTCGGAATAATGCCGGTTTACTTGTAGACAGGTGATATCGGGAGCAGTTTTCTTTCGTACAGAGGTGCTGCCGGATTTCTTACGAGTGGTGACTGCCCATGTACACATGGTAATATTTCATCTATTTGTGAATTTGCAAATCAATGTTAAATTATGTTTATTCGTTCAGGACGTTCCGCAACACGTACCCTCATTATTTAGGGAGTGTGAACTGAAGAAGATGTTGCTACGCAGAATGCAGGCTAATGAACCGATGGTAAGAAGTGATCTTGAGAAGGCGAGTATCAGCAAATTACAGCCCGATATTGGTGCCAATCAAGTTGTCCCTCTTGGACATACATGGTGGAACAAAGATGAATTCATCAAGGAGAATGCGGAAATCTCCTTAGATGACACTCGCCAGAATTTATTCAATGAGCACCATCTAACTGATTAGTCTAATGAGATGGCTAAAGAACTCCTTTCCCTTTCGTATTCAACCAATTCAATCGCATCGAATTAGCTACATCAACATTTGGAACTATACGTGAATTTGTGTCTTGCATTCTTCATTATCGTCGCGTATTATCGTCTTTTTTATTATCTTCGAATTCTCATGACTTGTTTGCATTGGGAGCAACGAACGATAAATACTTCCGATTTGCTGTGTTCAATGATCTTATGATAATGGTCGTATGATCCATTGAATTCCTGAATGACTGTGCCTCGAAAGCTCACTCAAGACGCTTTTCTGTTCTTGCCATGACCATGACGCATCCTTTGCTGGTGGCTTGGCAGGAATAGGCTCTGAAACCAATTTAAAACAGTCGTTTTACAGATATTTCGTCATGTGGATGGCGAACGCCGTTGAAAACCGCCGTTCCCCTCTCATTCTCGCCGAGGATTGCAAAGAGAGGGCAAGGGACAAGATCTTCGACTACATCCAATTGCTCGATCAACATGGAAGCAAGGACGATGTAAGATTATTTAAAAACTGTTACTCGCTAGCAAGGTGAAAAAGATGACACGTTCTCCGATCTTCATGAGTGCGCTAAGCAGTCCAAGCTGATTTCAAATTGTTTTCAAAATCTGCCAACGGTGGTCATTACTTTTTTCCTTTACCGCATTTCTATGTTTCGGCAGGGGCAATCGCCTTCAAAGGTATTCCACAAAAACATGTTGTCACCCATCGGGGTAGAGTAGTTTACTCTATGGAGACGGGCCAGAGGGTTTTTTAATCTATCGAGACGGACCAGAGGGGTCATGCTTTGAACTAAATGTTTAGTAGAAACACCGATTTGAGAACATTTGCGAAGGTTTTTTGCACGATATCCAACATAAAAAAATCGTGAAAAAGGTGAAATCGAGGACACATTATCCGATCTTCATGAGTATATTTCTCAAATTGTTTTCATAATCTCCTATTGAAGGTCATTACATTTTTCTTTCGTCGAATTTTTATGTTTAAAAAAAAAAGAAAAAGATAAAAAGTCTGATTTTCAACTCGACGACTCGGCTCGATGATTTTTAAAACGGTTTTTTCTTAGAAACAAACATTAAAATCAGAGAATGTTTATCAAATTTGGGCGCTCCTGCTGTTGGGGGGGTCTCCCACATTTCCCCTATCCCCTCCCTCTCATTCCCTCTCCCTCGCAAGGGAGAGGGCGGTCTCTCCTCTCGGAGGAGACCAAGTCCGCGGGGGCGAATGCTCCCCTCCCCCTCCTCCGATAGGAGGGCGATGGACTGAACCAGAAAAGTGGGAATCAGCACTTATATAGGCTGAGGCGGGATGTAAATGAGAAATGCGAGAGAGTGCTGTTTTTGAGAGACATAATCTGGTCTGAGTGAGTGACTTAATTGAGTTTCGAGCAAATTGATTTTCATTCTCACTCATTCGTGCTCGAGACGACCGTGCGGAGTGAGCCGAGGGAGAGGGAATGAGAGGGAGGGGATAGGGGAAATGTGGGAGACCCCTCCAACAGCAGGAGCGCCCAAATTTGTTCAGAGATATCGTCTGTACATAAGCATCTTTAACCTTTACGTCTATGAAAAGCAAGAAATCTTCACTGAGGAGAACATCAGCGAGCACGAGAAAGAGGTGCATGTTTTGATTCCATTCGCCTTAAACACACTGTAAATTCAGATTCTTGAACAACGCTTGGACAGTATTTGCAGAGGAGATCATTTGGAAATCGGATACGACTTGCGTCGTCAAGATTTCATCGCGAACGATCATATCCGGTACGAGTTTTTACCAGATCTTTAAGCATTACAACACTAACTTGCAGCCAAGTGCTCTCTGGGATAGTCATGATGCTAGTTGAAGTGTTACCCGTCTTCATTCGAGTCCTCGATCGACCTGTTCAAGGTAAGAATTGTCCCGATTACCTAGTTTTGCCAGTGCCGAATGCTGTCTTTTAGGAATTCCGAACCGTCTCCGAGTAACATTGCCGTGGACCGAGACTCTTTTGAAACGAGAAATTCGATGCAGGATGAAGAACAACGAGCGATTGGTATGCATGATTACAACGAACTCGAATGATATCTACTTCAGCCCGCCCTGGACGGTGTTGCTCCTGCCGGCCATAATTGGTGGTCGGACTCATTTGTGAACGATTCCATGAAAGAGTGTAACTTCTGGCAGATTACTAGTGAACATGATCTAGACGATTAAATAGATCTTGCAGTCCTTTACCCATTTCCATCTTTGATTCTCCTTAGTCAAACCAAACCGTAGCAGCCACATCAACATTTAGGTTACGCTTTCTTTCTCTGTATCAGTCGTTGTTGCTCCTTTTCTGTTTACCTGGCTCGATTATTGATTGAAATGCTCGATAAATCCTTGTATCTTAATTTGCTTATTGATCTGATGTGAATGGTTAAATATTCCATTTAATTCCTGTTGGGCGTTGATTCAGGTTGGTCAAAGCCAATTCATGCAAATTGTTTTTTTTATTACAGATGGCAATCGATTACTCCAACCCTCGTCTCGAACTCGACAAAGATGTCAAGGAAAGAGCGAGGCAGGAAATATTCGACTCGATCAGCATGCTCGCTCAACGATTCCACAGACACGATGTGAGATCTTGTGAAAGTAGTGGTTCACTAAAAAAACTTTATTCAGCGAGATCGGTTGCTCATCAGTGTATTCAATCTCTACGTGTATGGAAGGCAAGAGATCTTCACGGAGGAGAATGTGACGCAAGAAGAGAAAGAGGTACTTGATTTGGCTGGCTGTCGGCTGTCAGTCCTCCCTCCCTCCCCTCACTCGCTTGAGCTGCCATCCCGCCCCCAGCCCCTTGTCCATTCCTCGTTTCTTGATTTGAAAGTGCGGCAGGTTCGAACGCGCAGAGCGTGAGCGTCTCCCCTAAGTCACGCCCGCCTCCATCTCTTTCTCACAATCACTCCACACTGCCCAGCGAATAAGGAAATGCCGCACTTACAATTCAAGAATCGAGTGAGCGTGTCTGTTCAGATTCTGAATCGAGACTTGGACAGCGTATGCGAAGCAGGTGATTTGTTCTTTGGAAGGCCCGATGACCCTAGTGATGATCGTGATTTCATCGAGAACCAACATATCAGGTACCAATTAGTCAATGAAAAATACAATTTTAATTCCTTAAAATTATTCCTTAAAATTAATATTAAAATTAATAAAAAGGTATTCCTTAAAAGGAATAACCTCTTTGTAGGGAAGTTCTCTCTGGGATGTTTATTCTCAGAACCGAGGTTCTGCCCATCTTCAGTCGAGCGCGTGGAAGAGAACTCAGACTGGTAAGATTTCACCGATTTGGAAGATGGGTTATAATATGACACTATTGAATCCTAGCATTCTTTTAGGACCCTCCTCAATCGCACATCTATGCCAGATTACTTCATAGTGAGTACACGCTAAAGGACGCAATACTTCGAAGAATGCAGCGTAATGAGACTATGGTATGCATTTTTTTCAATGAACTCGAATAACGACAAATTCAGCCCAATCTGGAGGTTGGCGTCCCTGCAAGCCATGATTGGTGGTTTTGTGACTCGTCATTCTCCAGCATGTCAATTCAAGAAAATCTTGCTGTTAACTTGGAAAAAGCGCGGGAGTATTACCTAGGAGATTAAATTGATGTCCATATTCTATTTTAACCTCTCACAATTTTGATCACAACTTCATTAACTTTCACTGTAAGAGTTTTATTTCGAATCACATCGTCATAAAAAAGTGACACCAAATTAGAAACGTATTACGCTATTATCTTCGTTTTTTTCTGTATTTTAAGAATGAATTCTATATAAATACTAGCAACCTACGGTTGCTACGTTGTACGCCGGGGGGTGTATTATGGTTATCATAGATTCACTTGCATTGCAAGCCGCATCCTCCCTTGCAAAAGGCTCGAGAGGCTTTTCTCACGACTCCGCCACTTCGTAGCTCCATCGCAACTTTTTTCGATTCGCTCTCAGTCTCACAAGCCTTTCGCAAGCGCATCGCAGGTTGGGCCATTCATTAAGGTCGCCATTTGGCAGGTTTGGACATGCATTTGCGTTATTTTTATAACATTGTATATGAACCAGCGTAAAGGAGGAGGACGATCCGGCTCTAGAGGGCGGGGTGAATCGGTTAGCTACGTAAGTCTAGAGGGCGGAGCGGGCAGGGTGCCTACATAAGTCTTGGGGAGGGTATTGTCTCGTATAGCAATGTGAAAGGTTCGCGTGGATAGCAGTGTCCGAAAAAGTTGCGACTCCGCCACTTCGTGGCTCCGTCGTAACTTTTTCTCCCACTGCTATCCACACGAACCTGTCGCATTACTAAAGAAGTAATATATCTTAGTGTCTGTCTGTCTGTCTGTCTGTCTGTCTGTCTGTCTGTCTGTCTGTATGTAACGTGTGTCACGCTTTTGAAAAATCGCTATAACTGGCCTAAAAATGATCGCCCAAGTCCATACTCGGTACCATTCGAATCCCCACGAAAAACTTTTCCAAAAAATTTGCATATTACATAATGATGACGCAATATGATGAAATCTCTTTTCACGCCGTTTTCACCTGAATCTCAACCAAATGACTTGGGCGAACCACCAAACAACTTCGCTTGACTAAATTATTCAAAGTTTGCATATTACGTAGTGATGACGCAATATGACGAAATTTCTCTTCCCACCGTATTCGCCTGAAACTCAACCAAATCACTCGGGCAGACCTCCAAACAACTTCACGTGACTAAAATATTCAAAAATTTGCATATTACGTAGTTATGACGCAATATGACGAAATCTCTTTTTCGCGACGTTCTCGCCTGAATTTCAACCAAATGACTTGGGCAACTTCTTGCGCACAAAACTTTCAAAAAATCGCACTGCTTTCATAATGATTAATGGATCGTGGGGACTATCTCGATGGCAATGTGTGAAAGGTTCGTGTGGATAGCAGTGGGAGAAAAAGTTAGCCACTTCGTGGCTCCGTCGCAACTTTTTCTCCCACTGCTATCCACACGAACCTTTCACATTGCTATACGAGACAATACCCTCCCCAAGACTTATGCAAGCATCCGGCCCACCTCGCCCTCTAGACGTACGTAGGTAACCGGATAGCCCCGCCCTCTAGACCTACGTAGTTAACCGGACCGCCCCGCTTTCTAAACCTACGTATGTAACCGGACCGCCCGCCTTCTAGACTTACGTATATATCCGGATCGCCCCCTCCTTTACGTAGGTTCATGCAACGCTATTAAAAGAACGTCAATGCATGGTGGAATCTGCGATATGGCGACCTTAATGCATG
>LS507784.1:132386-168398 GCA_900490845.1 Pristionchus japonicus
TGCGAAAGGCTCGTGAGGCTGAGAGCTATTCGAAAAAGTTGCGAAGGAGCCACGAAGTGGCGGAATCGCAACTTTTTCGAATAGCTCTCAGCCTCACGAGCCTTTTGCAAGGGAGGATGCAGGCTTGCAATTCAAGTGAATTTATGATAACCCTAACACACACCCCGGCGTACAACGTAGCAACCGTAGGTTGCTAGTTGCCATCGAGATTGGTAATACGATCCATTAAACATTATGAAAGCAGTGCTGCATTTTGAGAGTTTAGTGCGAAGTTGTTTAGTCATTTGGCCCGAGTCATTTGGTTGAGTTTCAGATGAAAATGGCGCATAATGCAATTTCGTCATATTGCGTCATCATTATGAAATTTATGCAAAGTTTGAAAATATTATTCGTGTGAAGTGGTTTGGTGGTTCGCCCGAATCATTTGGTTGAGTTTCAGATGGAAACGGCGCGAAATACGACATCGTCATATTGCGTCATCACTATGAAATTGAAGCAAATTTTGAAAATATTATTCGTGGGAAGTGGTTTGGTGCTTCGCTTGATTGATTTGGTTGAGTTTCAGGCGAAAACTATGTAAAGAGAAATTCCGTCATATTGCGTCATCACTATGAAATATGCAAATTTTTGAAAAGGTTTTTCGTGGGGATTCGTATGCTACCAGACTTGGGCTTGGGGGATGAGAAATAGGCTATTTATAGAGATTTTTCAAAAGCGTGACACACGTTACAGACAAACAGACAGACAGACACTAAGATATGTTACTTCTCAAGTAATTTCTATTTCAATTTACTTGATGATCTCAAATGAATGGTTCTATTCCATTAAATTCCTGGTCTGTGCTGCGAAAACGCAGATGATCTTGAGATTTTAGTTTGTCGTGCCAGGTTCCTCCTCCAATCTCGAGAGATGACTGACGTTATGACCCAGACAGATGACGATTCTGGTAAATTTTGAATAATTTTTTTCTGAATTTCTCATAACTAATGACTATATTTATGTTAGTGCAGCCTCGATTAACTTCCGGTAATATTCAGATGTGATACCGTACACTCAGCGCTTCGCTTCAGAACTGACTCATCAGTTCGAAATTAAGAACAACGAATTTGAAGACATGACAAGTTATACAAGGTGAGTTTGTATTCAATAATGTGCAATGTGAGACATGTTTTAGGGAGATCTCGGCAATAGTTAAATGGGATCGAGCCCCATTTCAGCTCTATCTGAGAAGCTCAAGTGATAACAAGGATCTAATACTAGAAGTCGAATGTAATTCGAAGTGAGCTGAAATTCCGCATTCATGAATTTTTTACTATTTTACAATTGAAATAATTTATGGGAAATGATTCACTAAACGCAGCTCCATGGATCCTTTCTGGAGCTGCACCTTCACAGTGGAACTCGATGCTCATGTGAATGTAAGTAATGTTTCATATTATATTCCAAGCACTTTTTTCGGTTTCACTTTTCCCCGTACTCCTTATCGTTTTTTTCAAACATTGATAAAATGCATTAAGGGTGATCGACATCTCGCGACGAAAGCGTTGGCCGCCTCTCGAACCGATATTTCGATGGTCGTGCGAATAATGGAGTGAGGATTTCGTATTTGCAATTGTACTCGCTTGATTTATACTCGCTCGGCACTTTCAATACAAATTTACGAGATTCAAAGGATTTAAATTTTTCGAGTGCAGCTTCTTGTGTATTTCAGAAAGCCTGAGAGAATCGATGGTCTCGCAACCTTCGACATCAAGATCAAGGTTTGTACAATGAGCACAGAGGGGTACGGTATCCCTGATAAAAATACAATCAGGTGGCCTCTTCGCGTGGTATATATCCTCCACAGATGATGAGTTTCTCGGAGAAGACAGAACTAACGGACGCCACTCTTGTGGTTGAGAATCATCATCTACATGTCAGCCGGTAAGACACCAGCGTGAATATTGTAACATCATCTTGAGTAGAGCTGAAACGGTTGTATGCTTGGTGAGCAAAAGCTACAAAAAAGCGGTTCTCGCGATGAAATTGGAATTCGAAGGTCTACTAATAACGAATTTACGAATTAAAAAGCATTCTTACTGATTTTCAGGTCTATTTTGGCCATGCGCTGTTCGTATTTCCAGCGCATCTTCTACGACAAGAGATTCGAAGACTGGAAAAAAACAGAGGTGTGACGAATACTTAGTAATTGCAAAAAAAAATTAAATTCAAATTCAAGAACTGACAACCTCAATAAAACTGCCAAGAGAATAAAAGTATTACAAGCGGACACCGCGTTATTTCAGTTTACAATCTCCAACTACTCCTACGAGGCAATCGAGTTCTTCCTTCGACTGATCTATTCGAATCAGAGCGATGAAGAGATACAAATCGTGAGACATTTCTTTTTTTTACGATTCGAAAGTTTAAATTAAGGACTCAGTTGAACTAATCCAAGTGGTGCTGGATATGGCGGACTTTTTCGGATGTAGTTCAGTAACTCGAATGATGGAAAAGTATCTACTCGGAGAAATGGGAGAGCGAAATATCGAGGTGCGCATTTTCTTTTTTGCACTGATAAATACTCGTTAGTGATGCGTTACTGTCTTTTTTATGGTGGATGTATGAGTAAATTTAATAGAAATGTGCCTGATCGGCAACAGATTTTAATGAGAAAAATGTGGAAGCTCAACATAAATGATCATTCGCAGGGCATTACGAGATATCGTCGACTCAAGCTGGCTGAGCAATTCCAACTCTCGGCAACGTGTAGCCTCTTCATGGAACCATTGTGCGATGAGCTTGAAATGCACGAATTTGCTTGTGCTGAAGACTTCAGGGTGAGGTTTTTCAACTGTTTCAGGAAAAACAAAATGACCCATCTTATAGTACAAAGACTTGAATGCTGAGCTTGTTTTTTTAAACTAGCTGCTGTACTTAGGAATATAATGTTAAAACTTATTACTCATGGGTGTTATTTCAGCAGCCAGAAGCCGCACTGCTCTCAGCCATAGTCGGCATGCGCCTCAGGAGTGTCAAACGCGCTCTTTTTCCTCATCCTCTTCTCCCTGATAGACTCTCCTTATTCGTAGACGATGGCTTTTCGGGATTCCGCTCCCTGCTCAAACAAGTACACACAATGCCGCAAAAGGATAAGCACTTCTTCTCGAGTGAGACTCAGGCGGACGATGTGGCGAAGGCTGCTAAACGGCTACTTAATATGAAGAAAGATAAGTACGATGAGGCAGCGACTGCGAGTCTTCGAGAGATTCTCATCGAGATGAACAACTTCAAATCGATGCATGTCTCCGCCGGAACTTTCATCCTTCGCGAAGAACAGTTTCAGCGCGAGAAAAAGACTGCTAACAAGGCTGTTCGGCCCAGTGAAGCGACAGCAGCAGCTGCAGCCCCGCCCACTCCAGCCTCTGTCAGGCAAAAGTTTCTCGCTGATGTTACGGCACTGCGAGAAATGACCAACTCCCTGCCCCAGCCTGACATTCCATCCCAAATCGTCGCAAATGCACTCGATTCCCTGATGGAGCTGGACAAAGATATGTTCAATGCCGTTCACTTCGCCTCACTTCGTCTTTCGATTGAACTTTGCCTCAAGGATCTCGCATACCTTGTGAACACATCGCACCCTCATGCGAAGCACGTGTTCCATCGGTTCATCCCACTTGTTGACACACTAAGAACTGACGGATCATCCTCTCACTTCATTATGGATTCCCCTTCAGCCGATGGACCTTCAAACGATGGTCGAGATGATGGAAGTTCTGCCCAACCCGATGGATCCGCTTCTACTTCTGCTCCTCTTGTCAAGAGACGCAGATTAATGGATTAAAGACTACGCATTTTTTTCCATCTGGTATTCCATTCTTCATTAACGCTTGCTTCATAATCCCTATGATCTTTTTTTAAAGAACAACGTGCTCGATAAATCTTTCTGTTTCACCATGATCAAAGATTTAGTGATAATGGTTGTAATATCCATTAAATACCTCTTTGAGTGTGCAGCGAAAGCTCACGATCTTTGAAACGGAGTTCGTCGGATTAGAGATCTGATGTCAAAATCTTATTACAGAATGATTGTGGACTACGACAACCCAGTATTGACTTTGGGCGATGACTTCAAGAGGAATGCGAGGGAAGAAATCTTCGACTCCATGAAGCAGCTCCAGCAGAGATTCCACGTCCATGACGTGAGAAATTCGAAATAAGATAGAAATAAGTAGCCTGATTTCAGTACGTTCGTTTTTTCGTTGGGATCTTCCATAATTGCCACGACAATAACAATGTTTGCATCACTGAAGATAACGCCACAATGGACGAAAAGATGGCAAGAAAACAGTTTCTCCGAAATTATCCAAATTCAATTATCTAAAAACTGGCATATTGCATATTTTGGAACAAATTTGGCCATGAGCTCCAAATCGATAGGACAATCGCCTTCAAAGTTGTTCCGCGAGAAATCACTTATCGAGTTCCGCGAGAATCGGGTTTACTCTATGGAGACGGGCCAGAGGGTTTTACTCTAAGGAGACAGGCCAGAGGGTTTTACTTTATGGAGACGTGCCAGAGGGTTTTACTTTATGGAGACGTGCCAGAGGGGTTTTACTCTATGGAGACGCGCCAGAGGGAGTATTGAGATGACCAGTGTGGTTTATAATAGCAGTATCATGCTTTGAAATGAATATTTCGCAGCATTTTCGAAGGTTTTATGCACGATATTCAACATATGTATTTTGTAATTGATGATAGCATTGAAAATTACGCGTACAAAACACTAAATTTATATTTTTCCGTCAGTTCTTGCTTCTTTTATGAGCCAAGAAATTGTCTAAGATGGCATGCATTAATTAGCAAGAAAGCTAGATGTTTCCTTTCTCGATTGGTTTCAAAAAACGATCCTACGTTAGCTCACGGTATAGCAACAACATATGACGCCGTTCGCCTAAGATTCAACGGGTCCCTGGAACAGGTAAAAAGCTGAAATCTCCACAAAGTTGGCCCTAGGGGTTCTTTTGGACCCTCTAACCGAAAATCCACGCCATTTGGTCATAGGTCCATTTTCTGCTCCCGGGGCTCCACCCCTTTATACTCACGAAAAACTTGTTTTTGGCGTGTTTTTATGCCTAAAAGTGGTCAAAATCGCCCAAAATCTCGCGTCCTAAATCAGAATTTCGAGCTCTATCGATTGGCTATTTTGTCATTTTTTGATGATTTTTCGTTTCCCCGAAAACTATCGATTTTTGAACCGACACTTATCAAGAGCAAAGCGGTCAGTCATAGCAAGAGCACTCTCGCCTGATCATTTTGCGCTCTTGGGCGTGTTATTTGACTTTTGCGGACGCTTTTTACATCGATTTTAGTGAAAACACGAAAAATAAAAGTGCCCGTATACCTCCATTATGGTGCTCATTATGTAGAGCCGAAGTAGCCGATCATTTTTTGTTAACACATTATGCCCTTAAAACTTCTCATTAAGAAGTTACAATGGGGCAAACTAGTCATTTTCATGAGATTCACTTTAATGACTTTTTAAGCACCTGTAACTCCTTACTGATCAGGTTTAAGGGCATAATGTGTTAACAAAAAATGATCGGCTACTTCGGCTCTACAAAATGAGCATCATAATAGTAGTATACGGACACTTTTATTTTTCGTGTTTACACTACAATCGATGTAAAAAGCGTCCGCAAAAGTCAAATATCACGCCCAAGGGCGCAAAATGATCAGAAGAGAGTGCTCTTGCTATGACTGACCGCTTTGCTCTTGATAAGTATCGGTTCAAAAATCGATAGTTTTCGGGGAAACGAAAAATCATCAAAAAATGACAAAATAGCCATTCGATAGAGCTCAAAATTCTGATATATATCGCGAGATTTTAGGCGATTTTGAACACTTTTAGGCATAGAAACACGCCAAAAACTAGTTTTTCGTGATTATAAAGGGGTGGAGCCCCGGGATCGGAAAATGGACCTATGACCAAATGGCGTGTATTTTCGGTTAGTGGGTCCAAAAGAACCGCTAGGGCCAACTTTGTGGAGTTTTCAGCTTTTTACCTGTTCCAGGGACCCGTTGAACCTTGTCGAACCTTCTGCGAACAGCCTCATATATCATCAAAACACACAGTATCTCAGTATCACAGTACAACACAGTATCTTCGAAAAACATCCATCGAAAATGTGCTCAAACGGTTTTTACAAGTTTTTGAGGAAAATCTTTGAAGGCGATTGCCCTATCGATTTGGTGTTCATGGTCGAATACAAATATGAGTAGCTAATGTTCATTATTTCCATTCAGGTCATTGCTAATTACCTTCCCGGTGCGTTAACGAATATTATTACTATGCAACCAGTTGAGGAGTTCGGAAAGATTCATAATGATTATGTCAGGTGAGGATAACGATTTTTCAAAAAAGAAAACATAGTATAATGAGAATAGGAAAAAAACAAAAAGCAATTCGCAGTAGCGCACAATTTGTTTTGTTTGGAGGAATAAAAACAAGCCGTTGGTGGTCATATTTGTGATTTTTTTCAGGGAAGTTATGAGCGGAATAGTTATGTTCCGCTCGGAAGTATTGCCCACATTCAAGAGGCTTTTCAACGACGAAAGCGTGGATGTAAGAAATGTTTTTTTTTACATTTCAATGTTCAGCGTGAAAAATGTCTTACAATCTAGGCAACGTTGACTTTTTTGAGACTTTCAGGACAGATTTGCTCAAATCACGCGTATTCTCGCCTTGGCAGAGATGGTATCCAAGGTCAAAGTACTAGAGCGTGTGACGGATAACCAAGTGTTTGTGAGTAAAGTAGCATACGACCCTTGGATATATCGCAGTTTTCAGCCTCCTATTGACGAGAATGCAGCAATTCCAATTGGACACAATTGGTGGAAGTACGAGAAAAAAGTTGACTCGACATCAGCTTCAGCACAGCCCGTTTACAAATCAATTATTCACCAGAGTGATCAAGTGCACGCAGAGTACCTTCTCGACGATTGAGATTCCATTTCAATCGAATATATCTTGATATTTCGACATTATTGTCCTTTTCAAACTGCTATTTTTATTATGAAATTGCCCTTGACGCTTCGCCGAAATTTCACTGATTTTCTGCAGTTCTTGTTGTGGCAATAAAACAATTCTACCCTAATTTTGTGCGATAGTTTTCTGAAACGGTTCTATATCCGTTGAATACTTGCTGGACTTCCAAATGCGTCTATTGCAGAAAAATCTAATATTTCTTTCAGATGGCAATCAACTACGGTAATCGTCATCTCATTCTCGACCCCGACATTGCTGATAGAGCGCGTGATGAGATCTTCGATTGCATCCAAAAGCTGGGACACCGCTATCACCCTCACGACGTAAGATAATTCGATTCTGGTCTAGTTTCCCGGGGGAGCCAATCCTCATCTATTCCCGACCAATAACCCAGCGTTTGGAAGTATCTGATTAGGAATGAAACTCAACCATTCTCCATTGATACTTTTGCAAATTCCTTCATATTCAGAGAGATCGCCTTCTGGTCAGCATATTCAATCTCTTTCATTATAAGAGACAGGAAGTAATCCACGAAGATAATATTACTGAAGCAGAACTGGCGGTTAGAATCTCGTGATATGAGTTTGTCATGACGCATAATTAATTCAGATACTCAACCAATATCTTGAACGAGCTCTTTTTGAGATATCACATAGAGTGTATCACAAAACTCTCCATAACGATCACATCAGGTTAGACCTGCTTTTATATGAAACAATACTATTCCAATTGCTCTGTTCAAACTCAAGTGACACAAGAGGCAATTGACTTCCGACGATAGTCGTGAGAGTTAGAAAGTCTATCACTTTTTTGGAAAATAAGAATTGATAATATAGATTAAAAAAAGCTTCAATTCAGAATCAGATTGTAGTCACATTAGGACCACCATTACGCGTTAACTTCGTTAAAAAAATCCAAAAACTCACGAATAATTTCGGTTTACTTGTAGACAAGTGCTGTCCGGTACTGTGTTCCTACGTACCGAGGTGATTCCGGAGTTCTTGCGTGCCATGGGGGACCCCGAATTCGAGGTAATATTTCATCTATCTATGAATTTGCAGACCAAAGAATATTCTTTCAGGACGTACCTTATCATATGCCCACACTTTTTATGGAGTGTGAACTGAAGAAGATGTTGCTAAGAAGAATGAATGCTAATCAAGTGATGGTAAGATTCGATCTTGAGAAGGGGAGTATCAGCAAATTACAGCCCGATATTCTCGACAATCAAGTCGTGCCTCGTGGACATACATGGTGGAATAAAGATGAATTCGTCAAGGAGCTACTGGAAACCTCCGCTGATGACACCCGCCAGATTTTATCCAAGGAGTACTATCCAACTGATTAGCCTAATGAGTTGACTAAAGAACGCCTTTTCCCATACGGCAAGATCAACAATCGGAACAACATTGATTTTTGTCTTGGATTCTTTTTATCGTCGCGTATTATCGGCTTCTTTCTTATTACAATTCATCGTTCTTCGTATTCTCATGATTCGATTAAATTAGAAGAAATGCGCGATAAATATTTCCGATTTGCTGTGTTCAATGATCCTCGGATAATGGTCGTAAGATCCATTGAATTCCTGACTTACTAGGCAGTGACATCTTACCTGATATTCCTGGTCTGGTACGCGCTGTTAGTGCCGCGGAAACAGACAGTTTAATATCTTCAAAGTTACAGTTAGGGGCACGCACGGTATTTGCATGTATGACTTTTATGTATGGCTCACTTTTTTATGAAAGTTCATCATAAATTCAAGGAAACAAGATATATTCCAGTATCTGCACTTCATAACAGCCTTCATTAATAAATCATTTCCTTTTCAGAATGTCCGTTGACTACGACAGTCCTCATCTAAACCTAGACGAAGATGTGAAGGACAGAGCGAGAGATGAGATATTCGACGCTATAAGACTGCTGAGTCAAAGATATCACCAATATGATGTGAGAAATTCGAATTAATCAAAGGAATTGGATATTTAAGGTTGTTCGTCTTCTGGTCGGTATCTTCAATCTCTTTAAATATGAAAACAATGAGATGATAACAGAAGAAAATGTGACAGAAGAAGAACTGCAAGTAAGATTTCGTATATTTAAGAACACCTTCAAGTGCTCGATTATAATGCGTCGATAACACATAAATACTGTCTTTCAGTTTTCTATAATATCGGAGAAATACAACATGAACAACTTCCCGTACATATATTTCTTGTTTAGACAATTGATGAGGATCTCTTCGAAGCGGTGTGCGGTGGATTTTGGAATGATTGTGAGTGGATAGATAGTATTAGAACAACGACTATATCAGGTGATGAGAGATATTGTTACAATTTTCTTAAAGTATCGTGTTTTATGTTGCATTAATGAGTAAAACATAATCTTATTCCTATGGTGAACAAGCCAAACTCCGGTGCAAAGAATTTTGGATGATGAAAGAGCACTGAAACGTGAAATTCGGAGGAGAATGGAACGTCAGGAGTTGTTGGTAAATATGCATTCGCGCAACCTGTGAAAATGATCATGAATTTGCAGATTCCCATAAGTGAGAATCAAGTTGCCACTGGGCACGAATGGTGGCTGGGAGGGAGATACTTGGAGATACGATCAGATGAAGAAATCGTGAATAACATCACTAACCACCAGAATGAATACTTACTTGGAGAATGAAACCTCGCAAAGTTCAACTGATTGCTTGGTCCCATTTGCATCTTCACCCAATACTTTACGTTTACAATATGTTTAACTTTCGTAGCACCTCTCAGACCCCATATTTACTTAGAGATTAAACAAATCTATTATTTTCTTTCCTTTGATTTCACCAGAACTGTTTTCATTCTTATTCATATTTTATTTTTACATTGTTGAAGCAGCAAACAATAAAGTACGGTAAAGAAAGTAATTACAGAGAAGCGTATTTCATGCTGGCTTGATAAGATTGAGTTAGAGATACTGTAATTGGAAAAGTCAATGGATATAACATACGTGATCATAATAAATAAAAAAAAACAAGACGAAGGTACAATTGATTGACTGGGTATATTACTAAGATCTAGCTGCTTTGATTCAGGTAGCAATAGAATCGCCCACTCAATACGTAACGAAAGGAATGCACTTCGTCTGTCAAAATAAGAACAGGAAACAGGGATGAGCGGATAATCAGAGTAGATTAGTTGTGATGTCAGTGAAATTAGTAGTTCTAGTTAGAAATATTGACTAGAAGGGCCAATTAGAGTGGTTAACTATTCTTGAATCAGTGAGAGACGACTCCCCTCTCTCATACCCATCTAACATGAGGATGAATGAGAAAAAGTTCGGAAAATATGCGAAAGATATGGGAATGCGGAAGAGAGATGAGCCTCTCCATGTGAATAGATTTCTCCCTTCTCTAGAGATTGAGCCTATACAGAGGTCGTTTTTATAGAGTACATAAGGGGAAGAGTGTAAGATGAAGAATGAAGGAGTGAGCAATTAGTTGTGGATGTTTCATTGTACACGAAGAGGGCGTCATCAGAAGTCAATACAAAGGATTCAATGATAAAACAAACATGGGAAGTAAATACAATACAGTAAATAGTTATCGGTTATCCATCTTGACATGGAGAGGGCGTCCATGGAAAGCCTGTCCATTGAACAAGTCGATTGCCTTGCAAGCTGACTCCCTATCGGCGAAATGGCAGACTCCAAATCCTCTCGAATGTCCGCTGCCATGATAGGTAGCAATGCTGAAAAGATGGTTGAAGGTGCCATATGAGAAATTAATGAATGGACGATTCCGTTAAAAGTATTGTCAGAGTTCTATGAAAATGTCGAGATAGGAAGGCTTACTAAGTACTGGTGACGTGTCCGGCCCGGGAAAAGTGGGATTCGAGATCGACCTCGGTTGTTTGGTAGGAGAGATTTCCGACATGTACGGAATATCGACGGGATGGTCCAGGGCGAGTCTCATTGAATACTGCAAGAGCGATGGATTAGTACGGTAGTCGGACCCTTGCATTGAACCAACCTCTGTCCTTATTGACAGATTCCTGGCTTGATCGGTCCTCTCTTCTCTTCTCTCTCATCACTTCTCTCCTCTCTTCTCTTCTTTCTTCTCTTCCTCTGCTTTCTCCTCCTCTCGATCTACTTCTTCTTGAGATGTGCGGAGAGCGATCTGTAATAGGAAATGGGTTATTTACAAAAATTCTTTTGAAAGCATTCGAATTAAATGATGTTGTACCCACCTCTTGATCTTCCTCGACTGTCCCTTCTCTCGTATCTGGACTCCGAATAGTACGCTCGTCTCGAGTCGCCTGAAAGAATAATTGATTCTTGAGACCAAAGGTCGGTTTACAGTGATCACATACACTATGCAAATCATGTGACTTACCACGCGTTTTCTCGATTCTCTTCCTTCCATAGTCTCCATTGTCTCTTTCTCTGATCATCTGAGTGTTACCGGACCTCGAGCCTTCTCTTCTCTTCTTTCTCTCCTCCTTCTCCCGCTTCCTTCTCTCCTCCTTTCTCTTCTTTCTCTCGGTTTCTTCATCATCAACAACATTCTCAATCGATTCCGTATCATCTTGTTCAGCATGTTCGAGTTGAGGGCTCTCGCCTGAAGGAATATTAGATCTATTTAGCAAGAGAGTGAACATTTTTGAAATAGAGACAAGACTCACCTCTCTCCATCGCCCGAATATGGTCCGGAATGGCAGTGCGCGCTCTTTCTTCCTTTGTCGCCTCCATGAAAGCCTTGTGCAACTCGGTGGCCATGAACTTGAAGAGCTCTGTAACGAAAACAAATGAATTATCATAAAAGGAATTGACTAAATTCATAAACGTTGTAGTTCATAGTTGATTTGTCGTGCATGCTAGAATAATCGGAACGCTTACTGTGCAATCCCGTTCAGTAACTACTCCTTTTCTGCTTCCTATTATGGAATGAACTCAAGAAATTTAATTCATCACTCAAAAAGTAGATATTGATCGTTAATGCGCAGTAACCGTTCCTATTTTTGTCATGTTTCAAGAGTTCAAAAACCATGATTTCGCTTACCCGTTTTCTCCATTTTGTGATTCACGCCATCTGAGAGCGTAGTGAAACTGAGACCTGCAATTTGGTTATTAGAATGTTTTTATTCATCATCCGAACTTATTCCAAGAGAAATGGAATCTCTCGGAAGACAGAAATATCAACTAACCATCAAATGTTCCCACTGGAACTGGCAATTTCACTCCATTGTCTCCTTCCAGGACGATTGCTCCAGAATCTGAGAGAAATTTTTACTTTTATTAATAAATATGGAAATGGAAAACATGTTTGAAAAACTAGCCAAAGAATTGAGAAAAGAACTAACTGAGCCCGATGATCATCTTTACTTCATACGGTAGCAAGCTCGGCTGTTCCTTTGGGTCTTCCTCAGGCTGAGAAAGTTAGTATTAAGAATACAGTAGACAGAGATCGATCGATAATTCTTCTGTTTAGATGCTTACCGTCTCTTCTCGGTAGTGCGTCTGCCGAAACGGCGAGGGGCACGGGCCCTGATCCCAGCTTCGGGGTGAATACCCGCGACTTCTCTCCTGAACCAATTAATTTCTTCTAGTGTCAAAAGATAAGTCAATGAAGATCGCTCGATGAATCGAACGTTAAAATGCTCGCAACCTTGCGTTGGAAGCCCCGAACCGGCGATAAGCGGGGGCCTCCCTCGTAGATCCGCGGGGGTAAGTAGCGAGGACTTCTCTCCTGAACCAATTCATCGTTAATCTTTACAAAACTGCAGACGCACCAACAATTGTCCAACACCAACCTCCTCATGAGCAGTCGAGAACAGTCTTCCTTCGGGTTCACGATGGATATTGTTACCCAAGGGCTCATCCTGAAGTCAAGTGATTACCGTAGTGCAAAAATTCTGAGCCAGTCATTCAGAGGATGTTACATACTGATTGACGGTACTTAGGAACCTTCACTTTTTAAGATAATTTCATTCCTTGATGAAAAAGGGCCAGTATAAGTGAAGAAAAACGAGGAAGACCATAACGAAGTAGTATTCCAAGAGAAGATAAAGCAAAAAGATTAAAACAATATAAAAATCTCACCTCATCCGAGCTAATGTCGTAGACTTTATGGGGAGCAAGAGTGGACGGAACTGCTCCCTCTTCAGATTCGTCCTCCTCTTCTCCTCCAGTCTTCTCAGGTTCTTCGAGGAGGTCAGTATCCTTAGCATAATCTTCAAATTGCTTGCGCACAGAGGCCTCAGCTATTCTAGTTGCCCACTCCAGCTGCTGTGCATTGGCGCGCGATCCGATTGCTGAGGGAGGGGGAAGGAGCCCATTAGGCAACGGATAGGGCACGAGTTGAGAGGGGAAGAGAGGAAGGGGAGAAGAGACGGAGGGGGACGCCTGTGGCTGTTCTCCGTCAGCAACTCCGGCTACCAGTTGACAGGATTTGGAGGTGGAAGAAGTGGAGGTAATGCCGACTTCAGTGGGAGAGAAAGGGACTCCATTGGGGAAGGTTCCAAGAGGGAGTCGAGGAACGAGGGGCAGGGAAGAGGAACTGGGTTGGGAGGCCTTTCCCTGTTCGCCTTGAGATGTTCCAGCTGTTAGTTGAAGGGAGTTGGAAGAAGTGGATGGAGTGGAGATAGAAGGAAGATGAGGAACGAGGGGAAGTGGAAGGGAAGAAGAGCTGGATTGGGTGACTTGTGGCTGTTCTTCGAAAGCTACTCCAGCTGACAATTGACAGGATTCGGAGGTGGAAGAAGGAGTGAAGGGAGTGGAGATAGGAGGAAGATGAGATACAATGGGCAGGGAAAGGGAAGAGGAGCTGGGTTGGGAGGCCTTTCCCTGTTCGCCTTGAGATGTTCCAGCTGTTAGTTGAAGGGAGTCGGAAGAAGTGTATGGAGTGGAGATAGAAGGAAGATGAGGAACGAGGGGAAGTGGAAGGGAAGAAGAGCTGGATTGGGAGACTTGTGGCTGTTCTTCGAAAGCTACTCCAGCTGACAATTGAGAGGAGTTGGAAGGTGCGAAAGGAGTGGATGGAGTGGAGATAGAAGAAAGATGAGGAACGAGGGGAAGGGGAGACGAGCTGAGCGGGGAATCCTCTTCTAGTCCGCCTCGGGCTACTCCCAGGGGCTTGGAGATGATCGGAGCGGAAGGAGTGGAGACCGCTCGAGTCTGAGAGGTAGTGGAGGAGGACGGAGAGGGAGGATCTGTAAGGGAATCATTAACGGGAGATTGAGAATGGTTTAGTTGAAAGAATTTGAAAGTGGCTTGGCTCTTCTCACTAACCATTATTTTTTCGTCCTTTCTTCGCAACACGCGGCGTCTCATTCGCTCTTCCTCTCTTTCTGGTGTCACTCCTGCAATCATTAAAGTATGAGAACTGATTAGTAACCAAGAGACTGTATCTTCCCTGGCCTAATGACGATTGAAGGTGATGTAACGAGTGTGACTCTGGCTTCTCTCGAGAATGAATGCGGATTCGAATAAATCGTTTTTGCGTAAGACCGGAAGGATAAAAGGGAAGAATCGGATTCTAACTTCTTTGCAGAGCTTGGAGAATTCACGTCCTTCTTCTCCACTTCCTTTCCTGCTTCCTTCGATGCACCGCCTCCTCTGCAATTAAATTATGAGCCATTTTGAGCTTAAATCTGAAGCAATAATTGAATAGAAAGTCAAACACCGCAAAAAAGGCCAATAAATACCTGGTCGAGCGGCGACAACCTCCCTTCTTCTGGACAGCTGAAGCAGTCGATTTTCTTCCGCCCTTCTTGACAGCCTTGAAATAGGTTTGATAGTCTTGTTCGTTTGCCCAATATCTTGGGCGAGGATTCGATCTAACGATCACTTCAACGTTTGACAAGTACCCACTCAGACTGTAATCCCACTTCCTATAATTTGCCTTTTGCTACCGTATCCTACTCTAATGTGTTTCCACGGATACCGTAACCCATCTCTCGAGATCAAAGGGCAATAACATCACACTACAAGGAGATCATACCCGCTGGTCACGCTCGACGTAGACAGATTAACTAGATGGGTTGGGAACATACCCTCTGGGGCATGATGTTGGCCATCACGCATCCCTAGTCTCTAACAGCTCGCTAGTCCAGATTCATTATCTAATCACTATTCTGAATAGGCGGACTCGTTCAAACCTTGATCTTTGACGCTTCTTTGGGCCTTGTCGGCTTCGGGATGATGCGATGGAATGGAAGGTTCAGCTGCGTCACTAGCTTGCGTCCCTCGCTCAGATCATCGTGGAGGTCGAGAATTGCCTAAGAAGAGTACACATTTTTGATTGGATAAGTCAAGATCTAGACGAGAAGTCAACGTACAGTTTCACTGCCAACTCCAACACATCGCACCCGATAAGGGAATCCATCGAGGGGGTGTGACACCATCAGACGATACTCCCCGAGTCCGATATCCTCCGTTCCCGCCTGGAATCGATTGATAGAGTTATCGATGGGATGGTTCGACTCTCTTCCACTCAATCTGGTAGGTCAGAAAGAGCAAGAAAGTGCGTAAATGGGGCAATTCAAACGGGATTACTCACTGGCAGCTCATCAGAAGCGAACGTTTCGAACCAGTCCTTATCGTCCGGACAGTAAAGGCAGTAATGTTTCTTAGGCATTCTGAAAATGAATTAATCAGCGCGATCAGAGGCAGGGATATGCGAGGGAACAAGAGGGGCGAGTGAGAGAGTGAGTGAGTAGCATCGGGGCCTGACCTTAGAGCTCTCGGGAGGGACCGCCCTCTATCTCTGAGCCGCGCGCTTCCTTGAGGTTGACCTTACAGACTCTTCCTCTCTGTATTTCAAATTCGCGCGCTTTCTGCTAAAGGGCGTAAGTTTGGGGGTACGACTACTTCTGGAATATTTTAAATGCAGTTATAATTTTGGGTGATTGTTCAGTCAAATATTTGCTATCGACGACGAGTATTAGATAAAATTAAATACTAATTATTGAATACTCAATGCAATAGTAGCCTAGAAGCGGCATAAACGATGAGGCAAACGGAAATGGATAAATAAATTGCATCAATTTGTTATATTTTGGGTAAAAGGATGAGACAATCACGGAGGTGTTGAGCAAGGTGAAATAGTAATATCAGCATTGGGAAAAAAGGACTCTTTTTTCTGTCATTAGCTCTTGTCTGACTACGAATACCCAGTGACAGGAAATGAGATCATCTAGAGTGAACTAGAAAAAATGATAGTCTTACAGTGAAGAATGAATGATTGAATGAATGATACTAGGGATCAATGGAGACGAGAGATGATAAGATAAATGAGGACAGACCGAGGAACGGATCTCAACTCTCATTTAGGTAACGCAAGAAAACTTCTCGATCGAACGTTTTGAGCACACAATGTCTGACTGACTTGGTCTGACGCGAGACAACATTTAAAAAAATAGAAAAAAATAGTAGTCGAGAGAAGGAGAAGGAGGAAACTGAAATTTTAAACACCTTTTTAATATATCGCTCCCCGGTGGAGATAGCGACTTGATATTTCGATACATTCCTTTCTCACCCCTCACAACCCTGAAACCGAAGATTCAAGTCTGATATGTTCTGAGTGATTTGCTCTAGTCATAGCCGAGCAGGCTCAAGTTGCATGATCATTGCAAGACAGCAAAGGTTATGGCACGGGCCGGGGATCGAACCCGGGGCTTCCGCTTACCGGGCAGGTGTTCTCAGATTCAAGTCTCTAGCTCAACGGGGAAGCGAAATATTGAACAGGCGCCATTTCAAAATCTCAGTTTCCTCCTTCTCCTCCTCACGACTTTTCCACAGGTTGACTGCCCAGAGGGGCTTTACTCTATGGAGACGGGCCAGAGTGTTCATGCTTTGCACTAAAAATAAAATAAACCAATTTGAGAATATTTTCGAAAGTTTTATGCACGATATCCAAGATAAGCACTTTGTAAACCAGGAAAAGTTGAACATTTCTTTCTCTCGATGCATAAACTACGTCCCACGATCCTTTTTTAGTGCAACCGTGCATGCACTTCATTATTACAGTTCAGGTATCTTGTCCGTGACTTTTGTGACATCAACAGGGCAGTTAGGAACCTCGGAGGAAACGGATTCGGAGATCAAGTACGCTTGACTTATCGCATACCTGTTGCTCTTAAATTGATCGATTAAAGCAAGAGTTCGTGATCAGTGCGGACAGCTGCACTCCGTTCCTCACTACGTTACTCTGCTGATCTTAGAGAATCAGCGTAGTTAGACTCGATTGAGAGCAGAATATTGTAATCATCCAGTCGGAGGAAACGTTTCTGAAGAACGACTAGTAGACGACTATATTTGTCCCGGATTGAGTAGAACATTAAAGTAGGAAGGACTCTTCCCAGTTTGGTGGAATCTCTTACGAAACGATCCTCTCCGCAATATTCGGAGGATAGGAGTATGGTAGATTATCTTGGTACTAATCATTGATCTTGGATCTTCCCATCCAGGGACAAAATGGTGTTTTACACGACAGAAGCGCTGAGAAGCTTCACATGCTGCATTGTTTCTTCCCTGGAACCGACAAACCATAGCCGTGGCAAGATAACTGTTGAATCTCTTGTTGTGGAAGAACTTACTTTAGTCAACTGAAGAAGAGAGCAATCAGACACTACCGCAGCGAGTAGACAGGCATCGATTAGTTCATCGTTCATAGTTCACTATCTGACACTGCGCGACCTTCGAGAGAAACAACAGGAAATCAAGGTGCATGTACGATGGTGCACTATATGGTCAAGGAGCGAACTGCACATTTGATGATTGCTTTCGTAACCACTCGAATGAATTTTAAAGTTAGATTTTAGTGATAAAAGTACGATTGAAAAGGATCTATTAAAAAAAGAGTTGGAGAAATGAAAAAAAGGTAGTTGTGATTATTCCAATATCCAATCGGTAAATTGAGAAATGGGGCTGCATACAAAAAAGGGGATAGGAAATGCATAACGTGAAGCGGGTTGACAAGAATTGTTTTTGAAGAGATACGAATGTGATGGGGAAAAAGGCGGCAATAAAAACTCTAAAACAGTGGCTGGTCATGTTTCTTCCCCTTTTCGGATGTAACGGATGTCAAATTATGAGAAATTCATGTGAATACAGAGAAATGCAATTCCAATGAAAATAAAGTAGAATGAAACGAGTCATGAAAACAGAATCAGTTATCCTAGACTTGCTTGGAACGTTTTTGAATGGGGATAAAGTCATGAGAAAAGACGATGGGGACGCAATAAATGAACGTTCCGAGGATCTCATTGAATCTTCGCTTGATCTCTGAACTCTTCTCGATGGAGAGATTACCATGTCCATTGAAATCCCCACTCAATGTCGTCATCATCTCTTCAAGAAAGCGTATTTTATTACGGTAATTTAAGCGCGTAAATAGCAAACCAGATATATTGTTCGGCTAATCAGATTCAGAATCACAAGCATTGGGTATGCCAAGAAAAACCTCATACTGCATGACTTTCGAGAGAACCATCAGGAAGTTGGTCATGTCCAGTGATATGCAACAACTATAAATTAGCTCACTCACTCTGGATCTCTGTAGAAGAAGTGGTAGATTATGACCATGAAGAGAGTGATGAACACGATATAAGAGACGATTGCCAAGACTATGAGATCGCACAATTCCTCGTAGTAGACGGGGCTGCTCTAGAGCATAGGTTTTAATTGGCGTGCAAAAACAACCTTATTCCATCATACCTATCCGACCATCCACGTCTATAAGCATTAACTAACCTGCGTAGTAGTTATGGTGAGGTTGCCCCGATTGGGGATTACTTCACTCGTAGCATTGAGGAGTTCATTCGCGGATTCATTAATCGATTTAGGACATTCACACCCGAAAACTGAGTGGAGAAGGAGAAGAAGGGTAAGGAGAAAGGTGAGAAACATCACCAAAGACTGAAAAGTTTATAACGTTAAACGTAAATAACAAAGATGAAACACATGTAATAGTCTCAAATCAGAGCGCTTATTGTGGTTAGACGAGCTGTCACGAAAAAAGCAAGTGTTGAAAACAAGGAAAACACGAAAACAGAGGGGCGAGATATGCTATTTCCTTGCATGTCTCAGGTCAACAAACTCATAACCGCTGTGAGGGTGGGTTGTCAACAGTGAACAGAGGTGCAGAGTGTGGGGGTCAACAGTTTTCGGAAGAAGTGACAGTCTAATGAATGGGATAGATTATCAAGAGAGCTCTTTCAATAATTGGTTAGATGAGACCGATCAAGATCGAAGACTGATCGAAATATAAAGTTGTGAGAGTTAGAGCGAGAAACATGGCACTTCACTTCTCAATAAGGTATTCAAGATCATTATGAGCGGAAGTACGGTTGCGGGCTATGCTTTTCCCGACCGTGATGTAATCTGTACCAAAAAATGCGTACTCTAAATTCAGACTTGATGCACTGAAATTAAAAAAAACTGAAATTAAATAAACTCTTTATAATTACGCAAAACAATCTATGATTTCTCGAATAAAAAATGATGCAATTCTGGATCTTGGCCGATCAGCAGGATCAGATGTAGTCATTGGTGACTTCAAGAATCGCTTCTTCCTCGGTTCCTTCACTAGTTTCCGCTCTTCTGAAGACGGCTCTGAATGCTCGACGGTTCTGTTGGGCCTGAAATCGATTTTTTTAGAGAGAAATGACTAAAATTTGACTAAGCAGTAGTGAACAAGAAAACTCATTACCTGGTATTCATGATGAAGTTCGAACCTATGGCTACAGCATTGAGAGAATAGGAAGCACTGAAATAACCGGCTATTATTCTGGCAGATTTTTTGTTTATTTTACTTCATAAAAGAATTAAAATGAATTACTGATGACTAGAGAATTGAAGTCACAAACCGCTGCTGTAATAAGTATTACTATTAGCACAATTTCCCAGAACAACACTTCGAGTTCAGTCGCCTTCTTGGTGATCGACTGCAATATGGATACATTTGCGGGGGAAATATATCTAATCACTAACGGGAAGCATGAATTTTTTTCAATCTCCTCCGGACAGAGCTGAAAAATATTAATCAATATGTCGAATAACATACTGAGTTATGAGCTGCTGAAAAGGGAAGAACATCCGGATGACAGTAAAGTGACAACCTCTCATCTACTAACTTGATTGTGAATTATATAATTAAATTATAACGAAAATATTAAGAAGGAGGAAGATAGATGCATCCTTGACAATGAAATAAGGAAGAGTATGAGGGAAAACTAAAACATAAAATGGAGAGGAGGAACGATGAATCAAATGGGAACGATTTATTCGTTCCCATTTGATTCATCGAGAACACTAAAACTCTCTTCACTACAAGTGATCTCTCACCGGTTAGATAGAGCGGGAGATAACGGAAACGGAGAGTCGTCAGCTGAAGGAAGAAGGAAAAGAAGAACATTGTAATTCAGATTTCGAAATTCTTTGGGGAATAACAGAAGAAGGGTATCGATATCGATACACATAGAGAGAAGATGGTCTCGGAAAGATGCAGCACTTCTTGCACCGCAATGTCTCCGCTCATTTGACCGGCATCGGACTTTTGTCAAAGGGTTCCAATTCGAGGGCATCCGCCACTTTTGACGGTAGACATAATGTATGAAGAGCGAGTGTTGAGGCGTGTCGTTCTTTTAACGCTTATGGTACTTCCGATGAATAGTGAAAGTGTACATTGCAGTAAAGGGGTCATTTTCACTTATCATCTAAAAAATGTCCAGTGTTCAACTAACATCTATTATTTGAATATCCTTTCATATCTTGAACAGGAAGAGTCATTCCTCCCGTCCTTTCCCATCCTCTCTTAGTCACTCCCTTTCTCACCTTTGAGGCGTTGAATGAATGGGAAGATGGGACAGCGAGAGGGAGAGAGAGGAGAGAGAGGCCATTCATGGCATTCAAATACACGCGCTAGTTGGGAATGTTCCATTCTTTTAACTTTCATCTTTCACTTCACTCGCGTTTCTAGTTTCACTCATCGCGACTCAATCCTAAATTCTCGCACAATTCCGTCCAAAGAACATTTTTTACATCATTCTTACTATCATTCAATTAAATATCTGAATGTTTCGCTTTTCTGTTTTAAGCTTCTCGGCATATATGGAACTTTACAGAATCATACACATTCTGAACCAATATGCATCTAATGAACGATATCCATAAAGACAATTCGGAGATAACAACAAGTGAGGTATTGTTCGTTCCCGAATTGTCTATTTTTTTCTTTCACTGAACGACCAGAGATGGTTGAATTCCAGAAGGAGCGAGGCGCTTTACTGTTCAATTTCGAGCTTAGTCCGACCAAGGATTTCAAGGACGCAGGTTCAAGGTATTGCTACTGCAATTTTGCTAATTTGCACCATCGGCTACAGTTCAATCCCGAGAAGAAGGGCAAGTGTCAGCAGAAATGGAAGAGGGAACTGAAGGAGACGAAGAATACGGTAAGCTCCTTCTTTTTACAAGCCCCTCTATCATCACTCCTATCAATATTGAATACCTATTTCCAGATCCGACTACTTGAGCCAAAGGCCAACCTTTTTCCTTATGCAAGGGTGAGAATATATAATCAACTATAGATGCAAATAGTCAACCGAAAGGGAGTCACTACGCTCAATGGTAGAATTAGCCAATCTATCCATTACGCTAGTCGATGCATAAGGTACACTCCACTCTGATCATAATGATGATTCACAGGTGCGACGACGAGGGTATTTAAGTGGACAAGGACGACACTCAAGGACCCCGACCACTACAAGCACGCTGTTATTATACTGTTCTACTAATAATCTATGTATTGTTATTGCTAACACGTGTCCTATAAATATGTATAATTACTCGTGTTTCGTCTCACATACATGCCAGTGCAAACCCGGGGATACCTTTGCTCTTATCAGCAGGCACATATACTTTAAGTTATTTTGCTGTTCTTCAAACTCAATTTTTGAGTCGCTGTCAGACTGAATCGAAAACTGCTCATTCGGAGAGGACATTATGACGATTATTTAATAATGATTTGGTTTCGATGTAAAGGAATAAATGTGGCAGAATTGCAAATGCATCTCCCTCCCCCTAACCCCTCTCATTCATTCGACATTCTCCAATCAGCTGTCACATAGTCAGCCGTGTATTCTTCTTCGGCTTCTCTAGCTTATTTCCCTTTTCGCACCTTTTCGACCTTATCGCACTACCTTGATGCATTGGACTTCACAGTATACTCGTCTGTCTCTGGAAGTTTAGTATTATGACATCACTCAGTGATATCATAATGCTGAACTTTCAAAGGCAAAGTATTGCTTCCGATCGATCACTGTTCAACATTTATTGCTACTGTTTGTTGCCCGTCGTAAATAGCAAATCACAATGATTCTAACGATCCTTCCGAAACACATGCCGCGGCAACAATGGTCATGTGGGGATTTCATGAAAGAGTGAATCCATGTACAGAATAGATAGTAAAGAATAGGGGACACGTAAGCAGTAATAACTGAGATCAGAGTCATCTCATATTGTGACTAGTTAGGACAAGTCAACTGAAATCGGACCAGTAAACTTTGATAGGACCACTAAACGAGTAAAGGCGAGGTTCGCAGATATGAGGATGAGAAATATCCGAAAATGAGGAGGAGTGGATGGATAAGCATTAGTCAATTCAAAAAAACAATGGAAAGAAGTGAGAGATGGAATGCAATGCTACTTGATCAACGAATAGCGAAGAGAGAGAGATTGTGTGGGGAATTCATGGCTGGAAGAATCCATTTTTTGAAGAAAGAATAGAGGGATATGACTAGGGGATATGTACGAGATAATTACTGATATTATCATTATCTCATATCGAGAATCAAAGTGCAAACATCTAATAAGAAATGGAAAACAATGCGAGAAAGATACATTAAACGGAGCAGGAAACCATGGTGAGACGAAGTATGATAACACGGATTATGTGGTGGTGATTAACATTTCTTTTTACCATGGTTGCAGGCTGCTCTTGAAATATCTTTGTCTCCATATTCTCCATTTCTCATTCGATGCATCCACTTCAAGCATCGTGAGCTCGTATGCCTCAATCATGGGCAGTGACTTCTGCACACTCAATTGCACTGAGCTTCCCTTCTTCAACTCTTCCTCGATGAGATCATCGAAATGACAGTGGCGCTGTAATCGTTGTACATTAGTTCAAAGGCTACACGGAACTACCCTAACTCAGCTGTACTGGATACAACTGTGCCTAAACAGAAGAAAGTTGAATAGCTTGTCGTATGGCGAGAATGCTCCGGTTTTATGTGCAATAACGGTGTGAACAGTGTCCATAATCTCTAGAGAAGTGGCATCGTTCGGTAGTCTAGATCGGGTGGCAGCCTCTGAAGAAGGGTCGACTATCATATAACACTAGGGGGCTAGACTACTGTTCACACCATAACTGCTTCCATAAATGCTACAATAACAACGTATCTAATCAGAGATCTCCTCTTGTTGAATCTTACTAGCAATTTCTCTATGCTGACGATGTTTTTTGTTTATGTTAATATTAAAATAATAATAAAATAGTAAAATATAATTTTTGAATGTACTCACGCAGCACTGGAGCTCGTTGATGGCCACTATACGGTCGCCTTTCCGCAGTTCGGGGCAGCCTCTGACCGAGATGACCATGTCGTCGTACATTCTCAGTGAGCGGAGTGAGGAGAGAGGGAAGACCACAGTTCGAGAAATGTCTGAAACATACGATTTTTTCGATGTACACATAAAAGAAGAGATCATCGATAGATTAAAAGTATGACGAAGAGTGAACTGACCATTTCCCGGTTCAGACAGAAGCGTCTCTCTTTCAGCCGATTCATCGACGACTCCTTGGCCGAGTGTGGGCTGCAACAATAATGATTCTAGAATTTATCTATAGATTCCTTTTATTTTGAGCATGTATTTTTCTTCTTCTTCTCTACTACTAACCTGTACGAATGTCGAGCACAGATTGATATTCGCCTTCATCTTGTGAAGTTTCACTTGCGTTCAGCATTCTCCTTAACTTTATAGTTTTATTTATGAAAGAGATAACGTATAATTTAGGAAAAGCAGAAGGCCTCACCGGATCAGATTCAGTCTTGCTGGCGGTCTTCTTGTTTTTGTTGATTACGATGTTTTTGTTGTTGTCCTTGTTGTCCTTGTTCTTGTTGCTTCGGGCTGTTTTCGGAGCGCGGTTCTCTTTATCTGCAAGGGGACATTTTATGATAACAAAAGACCTTCAATAATGCAATCTCTTGACATACCCAGTCTGTATAACTACACTTATTCTACGAGTGTGCGTAGTTTTGCAATATTTCTTTTTAGGAGATGTTCTCTTTAGGATGACCGAGGTTGGGATTCACAGGGCGGATCGCTTTCTTCCAATCTCTCATTCTTGACGGCTGGTCGCCTCCCTCTCCCCGCTCTCTTCCATCTCTCTTCCCTCTTCCCGCAGAGAGTAGCTGAGTGCACTGCCAGTGGGTAAATCGACAGTCCCTCTCTCTATGAAGAGAGGGGGGAACGCTAATCAATACTACGCGCCAAAGACCTCGTCAAGGAGAGAGAAAGCGATAGGGAATGAGGAACCATGAGACAACGGTGATTTGAACGTTCTTCCGGAGAAGTCATAGGCAAAGACAGTTTCCGAGTAGCCAAAGAGAGTTGTTTCACTCACCGATGGCTCCTCGACGGCGATTCTTCAGCCCACAGCTGAGAGAGTGCTTCACAAGAGAAGCACAATTGACGTACTCCTTTCCGCATTTGGAACACTCTGCAAGAATAACGTTGATCAACCAGTTGATAATCAATGCGGAATAAGCGACTGTGATAATAGCATACAAGGAAAATTAAACGTTCTATATCGGGTTTACTCACTCTGCAGCCTTCTCGGACCATTCACCGCTTTCAACACCGGACGAGCCATTACTGAGATGAGATCGAGAATAAACTGTAACTGAAAAGAAGAGAATAAAAAAACACAGCCGGAAATAAAAGAGCAATGTTGATATGGATACAGCGGGAGGGAAGCGAGAGCACAACTCGGGAGGGTCGAATGTGTGCGTGTCCCATTCCGAGGCTGAGAGTGGCAGAAGAGGGACCTGAGGCCAAAAAGGCGCTAAAAGTCGGGTCGACAGACAGCTAACATTCAGTGTGAGACCTGAGATGCGGAGAGATCTTGGTGATTGGCTTCTGCTTTATTGAAATTAGCTGCTAGCCCGATCCAGGTGAAGAGCGTTGCCTCGTGATCAGATCGGACAGTTGGGTAATGGATACCGCAATCTTTAACGAATTCGTGTGGCATTCTGTGAGATCCAGTGAGTCTTTTCGTCTCAATTATTAGACTGGCAGGGGTGAATTGTTCATTAGCCGATGAAAAACGATGATCTGATGGATTTAGATGATCAAACAATAGAATTGATACTAGGGATGTGAGAAGAAGTCACAGATATCGATTCTCTCTCTATTCTCGAGAGATTGCACCTCGGTCTGCGATGGTATTAGTGATAATAGAGCTTGGCTGATTGCGAAAAAAGAAGTTTTTAGTAGGTGAGCTAGTAAAGTTCGCCAAACAGAATTCACATCTAAAAAAAGATTAAAGTAGCAACCCTTTTCACCCAAAATCTGTTCGTTCAAATTAGTAGTATTTATTGATTGATACGGATAAGAAGTGTGAAATCACGTGGCGGATGATATCCTGTTGGGTCATCATAGACAACAAAGATGAGGCGGATTGGAGGGACGAAAGGATCAGTGGAGTCAAATGCACAAAATGGGAGGAGGGAAAGTCATTGAATCAAGGGAAGAGGAGGAATACAAGATCGACCCACCCAGAATAAGGATCTTTCTCAATTAAAGGATCGAAACTGAGGAAGGGAAGGGTATCCGAGATGGTTATGAACAAGGGAAGGTAAGGGGGCTGAATAAATGACTGTCCAAATGCGGAAGCAAATATACAATCGAAGGAACTAGGCGTCAATTCAAAATTCAAAATAGCTCCGAAAGCGACATAAATACATATACACGGAGGGGAGAGGAGCCAGAAAGAATGGTCAGATAGGGAAGGGATAGCTGAGAAGATGTTGTGTTCTCATTAGCCGATGTATGTGGGCAGCAAATCCTGAAATGGTAAGAATAAGTGAGAGAAGTGGTGTTTTCTTCTTTCTGGAACAGCGCTACAGTAAGCCCCCAATTCACAACCGTATCACCATTCTTGATGCGATTGTTGTTCTCCATTTTAAAATATCACATACCTCGTCCAGTGAATTTTCAATTCTATCGAATTCGTCATTCCACTGTTCTTGGTCGCGGGGTTTGATGAGGTTCTTGTAAAATTTCATCTGCAACATTTTATAATTAAATTACGTGATCTTTGCACGTTTCCTCATGGAAATATGGAAAAATTGAGTGAAACTTAAAGAGCTAATCATCCTCGAAATAGCAATTAATAGCAAAAAAGTACTCACCGCTCCTCTTTCATGCTTTTCCTTATCCTTATTAGTCCAGAACTTCTTCACCGCCGCCTTTTTCTTCTCCAATCTTGCCTTTTCCTTCTCTTCTTTCTCCTGAAACATAATTTATAATACAACAAGAAGATAATCGAAACAAAATCGAATGATCTTACCTTAGCAACTTCCTCCTTTGTCCTTCGAATTCTTCTTCCCACCGGCAGATTCTCCTTCTCCCCTTCGTCGACTGAAAAACGATTTTTTATTATGAAAATATTTATATAGTCTGTGAGTTCCAATCTGCTGCTAAATGACTGCATACTTGTGTGCGTGGTCAGGAATGAGAAGAAAGTCGATTTATCTTTTCATTCCCTTGATTTCATCCTCTAAACTGGCGAATTCCTCTCCTTCCCCTTCCATTTCGAAGTCGCCTCGGGGCATAAGGGAGCCTCCATTGGTGTGCGTGGTCAGGAATGAGAAGAAAGTCGATTTATCTTTGCATTCCCTTGATTTCATCCTCTAAACTGGCGAATTCCTCTCCTTCCCCTTCCATTTCGAAGTCGCCTCAGGGCATAAGGGAGCCTCCATTGGTGTGCGTGGTCAGGAATGAGAAGAAAGTCGATTTATCTTTGCATTCCCTTGATTTAATCCTCTAAACTGGCGAATTCCTCTCCTTCCCCTTCCATTTCGAAGTCGCCTCAGGGCATAAGGGAGCCTCCATTGGTGTGCGTGGTCAGGAATGAGAAGAAAGTCGATTTATCTTTTCATTCCCTTGGTTTTGTCTTCTAAACTGGCTAATTCCTACCTGCTCCCCGACCCGTAGTTCGCAAGTTGCATTCAAATAAGCTTGAAATATTAGGGAAGGAATTATGAAACTGAGAATGACGCAAAAGTGAACGAGATGATGAAGAAGAAACAAGGAAAGGAATGAGGATTGAGAAAAAGAAATGAGGTTTGAGATGATAGAGAAGAAGTGTTCAAACTATTGCTGGCACACATTGAACTTTACTCACCAACTGCTCTTCTGTTCTCCTTGGAGTGGCGTGTCTTGACGTGTTTCGACAACAACTTCCTACAGTTGAATGTCTTCGAGCACAGGCGACAATTGAACTCTGAAAGGATTCGATTATGATTGTGGGAATGACGCCAGTTTGAGACAAATGCCAAAGAGTATACAGGGTAATTACTCACGCTTTGACTTGGTGACGGCTTTGTCCACCTCCATGTTCGTCTCACGCTTGCTCGTCATTATCTGCAATAACAAAAATATTGGAGCAAATAATTAGGAACGCAACGAAACAAACACATTGTTGTTGCAAAAGGAGGGGGAAGCGCAAAAACGATGAGCGTAAGAGAGAGGGGCAGCGAGAACACCAGAAAAGCCAAAAAGGGGTCTCGAGAGTAGCAAAGTAGCAATAGTAAGAAAAATAATTTAAAAAAAGACAAAAACGTTGAATCCACGATGGAAGATAGGTACAAGAAGAGAGAAAAGAGTAGCGAATGGCATCTTTTGGGGACGGGGCTTAGCCGCGCACTATCCTGTAATTACAGTGTAGGCCGGAACGACATAAAAATCGATAAGGAACGGAACGGAATATTACTGAATGGTGATGGGAAGCTGATTCTAATATTTTTTTACAATTTATTTTTGTTTATTAAAACTATTTTGTAATTAAATATTATTTAAATATTTTTTAAACTCATAAATCACTTTGGATCCAAAAAGTGCAGAGAGATAAAGGCATGGATGAGAGAGATGAGAGAAGAAAGAACAACACTTGCAACGGCCGTTCTAGTCAAGGGATTAGGAATTCTCTCTTCATAAGTAGACGAGTTTATCAAGCATTCACGAGAGAATTTCTCCGATAAGACTGACAAAAAGAAGTGATCATAGATCGATAAAGTGAAACGTTGAGAATGAATGGAGATACCCTTATCTAAGGTAAAAGAGATGTTAGAGTCATATCCATTCAAAGTGAGGAAGAGAATGGGAAGAGGGAAGGGAGGGAACGAGTAAATTATATTCCCATCTCAGTTACGGTCTGGTCTCATTCTGTGCTTCGGTCGTTAATAAGGAACAAAAAGCAAGGAGATCAGTCGAGAATAGCCCTTGAAGAACATCGAAAGAAGATATTACAATTGAGACTGGTGTTTAGAAGTAAGAAAGACTCCGCGATTATCATATGTGTTAGAATCAGAAATTCGAAGAAGTACATGGGTTGGAGGTACAATGGGTGGGATAGGCTAACCTTGGGGTTCAAGGTAGAAAACAAGTAGAAGATAATCAGGCTCATCAGATGGGAAATTAAATATTGAGTAACTACTACGAAAGGTGGCAGTCGTTGTGATCGAGGTAGAAGAAAATAGAGAGGTAACGGGTTTAATTGGAGGGAGTTGGTGTAGGGAGGACATAAGAGAACTGTAGCAATCATTGGGCGTTGTTGATTCTCAGCACAGGGAGCAGCGTCTGTAATGAAGATGATGAGTAGAGTAGAGTCATTCTAATATGAACTTTTTCGGTATCATGAAGCTACAGAGTATTCTCTATTACAAAACGATTGTTCGGTTACTCCTGAGAACGCAATTCTTTCGCACCCGCGCACTCAACAGAAAGTTCACGATAGTGATGTCCCCAGTTATGCGAGTATCACGTACTTCGGGGATGGCATTCTTGGCTCTCTGCTCCTCTGCCTTCTCTTGGCCTTTCGATCGGTCCACTCCCAATCTCTCGACAGGCTGAAAATAATTATTATTGAAACTGACAGCAATTAAAGTTCCCTAACACACACTACTTACACACACTTCACAAACAATTGGCGTTTGAATTCCCGCATTTTTATATCTGGGTTCTGCATGGAGTAATCAACTTGATCTTTCGCTGTCACCATGTCTAGGGCGCCAAACTTTAGATACCACTGTTTGAAGAGGATTACTCCACTGAGGGCTGAGACATAAAAAGTGCGGGAATTCAAATGTCGATTGTTTGAAAGTGTGTGGAGGAGAACTTTATGATTCGATGAATGCTTAAAAAATTGGCTTTGCTCCGCACGTTTTCAGAAAAGCATGATGAAAAGTACATGGATTATTGTGAAAATTGGTTCAAGGATTGAATAAATGTTTCGAATATCAAATGACCTCCAACGAGATAATACTTACAGAGATTCCACTGTTTTCATCCACTCGGCCACACTCCCATCTATGGTTCTCCAGCGCCCTCACGTAAATATATCGCTTTCCACAAGAAAGGCATTTGCGGGCTGTAATATGGGAAAATAAGTTGTTTGTATTATCACAGTCGGTATTTTTGAGACAATAAAAACAGATCAAGACCGATTTTATTTGAACCAATTCAGTGAGTGCTTACCACTGTCCGTGTTGTGTGTGCGCTGTCCAATTGATGGCTTGCGCGTCTTATGAGCCTTTCCACCCTTCGCAATAGCTGAAGATAACATTATTCATATTAAAATCGTGCATGATTGATCTATCCATCATGGCAACTTGCCCGAGGGCCTATTGATTTAATTTTCCGATCTCTGGATGCGAGAATAAAATCGTGTCATCAAGACAGCTCACAGCCCCAAAATCTCATTCTTTGAGAAGCTAGATCTCCTTGGGGTGTGTCAGTTCACCCCGCACTTGATTCTTACGAGAACGGGCGTGTTTTACTTACCCCGAGCCGTCTTCTTCCTCTCACAGATCTTCTTGTGAGTCAGCAGAGCCCCTTTCTGCTTGTACGACTTGCTGCAGTGAGGGCAGACGAGCTCTGAATATTGAGTAATAGGCATCAATTGTGCTAATTTATCCTCGAATTCAGGCTAGAATACGTCAAGCAATGAATCAACTCGACGACTTACGCTTGTTATCGGGTTTCGCCACTTTGCGTTGGGGAGCCATTAGAAAAGTAAAAGAAAGATCTGAAAGGAAGAGATTAGCATATCCAAAGTCAATTATGAAAGCTGACATGGTCAAGGATAATTAAGAGCAGAGAACAGTGGGAGAGGCCGCGCTTGTATCTAGTGTGAAGTGGATGGGTGATAGAGGGGCGGAGAGGGCTGATTTTGGAACCGAGGAGAAAGGAGAATACACCACGATCAGTATGTGACTAAGCAATAAGGTTCCCACATCAGGGAGAGGGGAAGAAAGAAGGACTGGTGAGTGACTTGATCAAGGGAAAGATGCTTGGCGAGCAAGGACTCGACTATGGGGGATGAAGTCGGTGCGGTAACGGGGTCGGCTTTTGCGAGTTTGGAGAGTGAACGAGACTGGAGAAACTCATTTATAGGACGCAAGCAGATCGACACATCAAATTTAAGGGGAGGGAACGGGAGAGTAACCTCTAAGATTCGGAGTGACTCAAGGATCAAGTGAACTTCTCACTTCAAAATGAGTCGGAGAAACGAGTTCTTTGGATCTCAAGGCAAGCAGGACGCGAAATGATATCATAACGATTCAGATGGATAATGACACGATTGAAGCAAACACATTGTTGTTGCAAAAGGAGGGGGAAGCGCAAAAACGATGGGCGTAAGAGAGAGGGGCAGCGAGAACTCAAGAAAAGGCCAAAAAATGTGTCTCGAGAGTAGGAAAGTAACAAAAGTAAGAAAAATAATTTAAAAAAAGAGACAGAAACGTTGAATCCACATTGGAAGACAGTAAGGAGAGAGAAAAGAGTAGCGAATGGCTTCGTTTGGGGGACGGATCGCACGCGCGTACTATCCCGGTAAATACAGTGTAGGCCGGAACGACATAAAAATCGATACGGAACGGAACGGAATATTACTGAAATCGGGTGATGGGAAGCTGATTCTAATTTTTTACTTATTTATTTTTGTTTATTAAAACAATTTTGTAATAAAATATTAATACAATACTTTTTATACTCATAAATCACTTTGGATCCAAAAGGTGCAGAGAGAAAAAGGCATCGATGAGAGAGATGAGAGAAGAAAGGGAAGCACTAGTCTAGAGGCTGGCCTGGTCATCAAGGGATTGAGAATTCTGTCGTTGAGGGAGAAGGAGTTCATCAATCATGCACAAGAGAAATAAGGATGTCTAGAAGAAGTGATTGGAAGAGGGGAAGGAGGGATGGAGTGAGGGAGAAGTAGATGAAATGGCCTTCTCTCGAGTTAGACACTCTTATCAATGGTGGAAAGGAAGGTCGAGCCATATCTAATCATCGTGAGGAAAAGAAGGAAAAGGGAGGAAAAGGTTCCCACATCAGGAAGAGATGAAGAAAGAAGGACTGGAAGGGAAGGGAAGTCCACATGACCAAGAGAAAGATGGTGGTGAGCGAGGACTCTACTGTGGGGATGGGGTAGTGACGGAAATATAGACAGGAGGGAAGGGGACGGGAGACTTCCCCTCATTTCTTCCCTTGTTTTCTTGGCGAAGCTGCCAGCTAGCGGTAGTAGAGCTCAAACTGACCGCGACCTAATTTAGAGAGGGGGGGGGGAAGGGAACGGGAGAGGTTCGGATTCGGAACGCGATGACTAAGATTCGGAGAGACTACAGTTTCAAAGGCGAATCTTCACTTCCCAATTGGCACTGAGCCCTTGTTCCGGGTAAGATCTCAAGACAAGAAAGCCGCGAAATGATATCATAACAGTAGTATTGGGGGGGTCCAGTTCGTACAAAAATCTTTCCCCTACTTCCTGACAATTAAAGGCAGTAGTGAGACCAGCGAGAGACGACACTAAATTGGACTTGCCCTTTCGAATATGTGCGGAAAACTAGAGACAATGACCGGACGAGAGACGCCAGACGGTTAGAGAGTTTGTATCATTGGTAAGAAAGAACGAGGGAGACTTTCGAAAGTGAAAGTGCAATTACTGTCGTCTTTCGCTTGCCTTACTACTCCCTATAATTGTCGCTGGGGGAAGCGAAAGAAGGATTTTGGTACGTGTTGACCCCCTCCCCCACACTAAGCGAAAACTAGAGATGTCATTCAGATAAACGGCAGGCCATAAAGATAGATCCATAGAATGGGAGATTCATGTACGAGTTGGTTCATAGCATTGTGAAAATAAGCAAAAATACAGAGAAGCGAATGGACAACCAGGCTCTGCGCTTGCTAAAATAAGAAATGGCCACCCATTTCTGTCAGACCCGAGTGCAATTACTAGAGACTATGGTAATACGAGAGACACCATACTGCTAGATGGATCACGAAAAGTCAAGGAAGAACGAGAGAGTTTTCGAAAGTCAAGTATGTGTTGGATCATAGCCATGGAGAGACAATAATAATAGAGAGACAACTCTACGCTCGAAAGAGTAGGCAGAGAGACACAGCGAGAGACATCTTATGGCTAGTCTGGAAGAGAGAGAGAGGGAGAGGGAAAGTGTGCGATGGGTCATAAATGTTGGAGTGAATTGAGGAAACGAAAGTGTGTGCGAGTGAGAGCTACTTACGAAGAAAATGAAATTGAGTGACTCTCTCAACGAATCATTAACAAGTTTCTTTGTATTGTTGTTTATTCCTTAAGGTCTCATTTTTTCAACATAATAAACAATGGAGTCGTCGAAAATGTTGGTACACAACCTTCTATCGTCTCTGGTCGTCGGAAATAGATCAATCATCAAATATCCATAGGGTTGACTCTTGACAGCATCTTCGTAAGCCTCCCAGAAATAGTTTGATTTCCCAGGAAATATCTGTCTTGCAAAGTTTTGAATTTGCAAAGTGTCTCCTGTAGATTTTGTTAGACAAATGTACGTACTGTTTGCTCTAGCAGTTCTTTCTTGAGCAAACAAGGACTGGACAATGTTAATAATAGAACAATTACAATGATGAGCCACGCGGGTGAATAGGTTGTTCAGTTCCGTCTTATTCTTAACGTAATATGACATCAGGTCATCCAAGATCAGCAGTTTATGATCCTTTCCTCCCAATATTTGCATATCAGGTGGGCCTTCATGAAGTTCAATTTTATCATGAATTGGGAAGTCTCCAGTATCTATTCCATAGCACCAAATGATTCGATCAATTGGTTTATCAAACATTTTGGCTTCATTGTCCAATATTTTTCGCAATAAAGTCGTCTTTCCAGTCTGAGTGGCACCAGACAAATACAGCAAACATGGAGTCTTTATAACGAATTTGTCGTTATCCATGTCCGTCAGATGTTTACTTCTACTCCTACTAAGCGGTCAAGCCTATTTATTCTCTTCCAGCTGATAACAGTATCGATCTGTATCGTCACAGCGCTAATCAATATCACGCTATATCCAGGCAGTGATAGTCGCCCTTTTTGGCTTGGTCTTCTGTCAAGCAGCCTGACTTTGATCGTTCCCTTTCCTGTTAGCTATGGCGGAATTTTTCATAACTCTACCGTCCAACGTTCCGAATCATCCAGAGAACTCCAGCTCATCGTTTCAAATCCGTCTTCCGGAACCAATCAAGTTGAAAACTGAGAAATGGAAATGCGGACTTGCAGAGATTATCTATACAAATAGTTTTGAGAATGTCCCGGAACCACTAAAATTCACAGCCATTGATAAAAACGGAAATAGGACCGACTATTACCTTCCACCTGGAAACTATAGAGATCCCCTTTCACTTGTAGAATCATTGTTGTCAACGAACACTACTATCAATAGACGTAAGCGCAATGCTCCTACAGAGGAACCCAAGCAACTCACAGCAGAAGAGGCTCAACAGGCGGTTGCCATAGGGAATTATCGTCAAGCAACTGCCGAAGAAATTGAAGCCAAGAGGATACAGATCGAGAAACGAAAAGCAAAAGCAACAGCTCTAGTTGTAGCTTCAGCTATAGCCTCAGATGCAGCAGCATACGTCCCTCCACCTCGACCAGCTAAACAATCTGTCAATCAACAGCAAACAGCTTCTACCGTCCAAACAACCAATGACCCTCCACCTACTGTTCAACCACCAACGTCCAATGATCCTCCAGTTTCAACAGCTCAATTTTCAAAACATGAAGATTCGCCTGTCAAGAAAGGCTCAGACGATTCAAAATACGCTGAAATGATTGAGAATCTTCTCAACAAATTGGTCAAGCAGTCAGATTCATCGATTTCCAAAATTGTCAAGAGTGCTAAGCAGAACACTGATAGTTGGATCGAAGAGAACAAAAAACTTCAAGTTCTATTGCAAGATTTCATTCATACTACCAAAGACAGTACATCGACCATTGTAAAAGAGGATAGAAAAAATTCGGCAAAAATTGTAGAGGGATACAAGGAACAAGCTAATATTCTTGTATCTGAAAACCAGAAACTTCAAGAGCTAATCAGAGAAACTATTACCATTCAAAAGGCAAATGCAGCAGATTCCAAAAGGATTGCTAATCAGGCAAATCTTCGAAGTTATTCCCTTGGCCAGGCAAACGAGCAATATTCAAAGCATGGATTCTCGTTTGACTTTGATCCACTCTTGCAAAGAATTGTTATTTTTGTAAACAAGAACATACTCAAGGGTGTCGAACTATCACCCGAACTTGCCTATCTTTGCGGATTCTCTTTGAAGTCTGAGCAAGATTCAATTGTTCTAGTCGATTACAAGACCATTGCAACCTATTCAATCGATTATAACAACAACTTGTCTGCAATTTTTGTCTACGCCGATTGTATTCAGCCGTTAATTGTGGGAAACTGCAAATCACAACTTCTTCGCATCATTCCTACATCCGACCAGTCATCGACCATCTCGACTGTTTTTAATCCCATCCAACATCTGTCCATCAATAAGGAGATTATCGATACGATTAGGATTACGCTACTCGATTCGTTTGGAAAACCTATAAAATTCCATTTTGGTACAACGATTTGCACACTTCATTTCAAAAAAATCAAGCAGTGATGCCTGCCGTGAATTGTTCTGAAGTTTTTGAATACGATAAAACTGATTTTATTAGTCTTTTGCAAAATAACAAACAGTATGGAGGACGATTTATCGGAATTCGCAATCAAAGAGGACGAGGAATTGCAGGAGTCGTTAAGCGACTTCGAGTTTCAATTCCGTCATTTCTTGAATCGCCGATCGGCAAAGAAGTCAAGCAGGCCGTTACGAGCATCGCAACTGACGTCATCAGCGGATCATCAACCCAGGATGCATTTAAGCGAGCCGGAAGACGAACTATTCGCAATCTAACTGGACTTGGTAGTCGTAAAAGACCCATTCCTTCTTCCACTCCTACTGAGAAGCGTTCGTATTTCATTCCCGCGCCATAATGCAGAAGATTATCAATCCTAAATCAAGACGAGCAACAGTGCCCGAACTTGATCTTTTCAGCATTCCCGATACTTCAGTTGGCGTAGTAAATAGTCGTTATGTTGAGTGTCCGCTTTCAAACTCCCTTTCTTCCGGCACCACTCAAGGGCCTCTGGAATGGAGGTACAATTTACAGAAAAGTTTTCTAAACCTACAACGCAGTTATGTTCAGTTTACCATTGGAATTAGAGACAAGGATGGCAAGAACATGGTAGAAGATGGCAAAACGCTTCCCCTTGCATTTTGTCAAATGATTGGCAAGACACTCTTTAAACAGTTTCAAATATATCTAAACGGAATTTTGGTTGAAGACTCCTCTCCGCTGT
>LS507818.1:10178-23613 GCA_900490845.1 Pristionchus japonicus
CCCCCCACACACACACCCTCTCCTCCTCCCTCCACTCACCTTCTCCTCGCAGTACCCACTCATGGCCCCTCCGTCGACCGCATTCTGCAGCGCCATCGCAGAGTCGTACGCGGCAGAGGACGATTCCGTCTGGAACAATGAGAGATGATACAATTGGAGGTGATAACACGTTAACACGGTTGGGGTACGGATTGACTACATTATCATCGGCTGGCGGCAGAAATCGTAATGTTTCTCCAGAAGAAATGTGCAAAACTCAAAACTGAGATATGAATTCGAGCGTTAGTTTTGTGTTTCAACATTACACCATCTTCTTAATTTTCATAGGACAGCAATAGGAAGATCACTGATTACACAAGACCACAAACTTCATTTTATGTCTACAGAATAACCTACATGTACCTCTTACCTAAATTCCCGTGCACTTCGTGCTTCGTCGTCACCTTATCTCGACTTGAATCAATCCACCCCAATATTCCCCCATTTCTTGTTCGCTATCCAATCCCCCTCACTCACCCTTCGTATCTCAACCGAGTACACGTGCTTGCCCGTGGCCGGATCTCGCTCTCTCGAGTGCACCGCGTGGCGGCCGCCCATCCCGAACGAGACACCGCATGGTCCTGAACGGAGAAGATCAATTAGCGGGGTACTGTAACCAATCGTATATTTCATTAGAAGCAATCGGCCAAGCAATCTTGGTGTTTTGATCTCCAATTATTATTATGAGTTTAATCGTTATTCGATTCTGGGAGGTTCATTACTTTTAAAAAATCAATAATCTTCTCCACTACCGTATCCCCAAGCAATCAATCAATCAATAACTATACCGTACCGGCGGAGCACCACTCGGGCACGACGGACACCTCCACTGGCAGATCGGCGGCTGCCTCCTCGTGGATCGATGGCGACGAGGGTACGGTAGTCGATGTGGGAGACCGAGCCTGCGCCGTCTTGGTGGGCGAGGCGAGGGAGATCTCAGAGGCCGAGTCCTGAAAAAAAAAAACAATGTTTCAGCACTAATGGCTCACACATCAACGTCGAGTTTCAAAGCTTCCTCATGTACACTGAGATCCCTGCGAAACTAATTTAACCAGCTCTTGCCCGCACAAAAATGTTTCAATGATCGATTTACAGTTTCCATTCAATAATCCTTGCACTACCATAACCCTTTCTACGGTACCTCATTGGTGCCCATCGACTGGAGGGAGGAGATCTGGACGGCGGACTGGAAGTACTGGATCGCTACCAGCTCCGGCTTGCCCGGGCACCATCTGCAAAGGTCGATCGATTGATCGATAACCAGCCAGTCACAGTACTCTTGCGAATATCGCAGCTCTAGATGCCAGCAGTTTGGCTGCAGTTATTCGCACGGCTTTTATTGTTTAATTTTTTTGAAACGCTACCCAGCTGGCATTGCGCAGCCATGCTGCTCGTGAAGATGAAAGAACGTTGAAGCGCAAAATGTAAGAGGGACTCGACAATGATTTCATCGGAATTCCTTGCGTACACCATTCTTGAGTCTCTACCATAGATACTGACCTGACCCTCCGGACCCAGTCCCTCTTGACTCCGACCCGTCCGAGTATCTCTCCACTCTCGGGATTGGAGATGAGCATCGTGCCGTCGTGCGAGGCAGAGAGGAGCAGACGAGAGTCGGCAGAGTGCCTGCAAATTAGAGGGATCAATTAAGTCATTAGCGAGCGCTAATTAAGATTGTAGTAATGACAATGGCGCGATAGACGAATAAAAAGAGAAAAAAACACTAGCTAGAAGAATAGACAATGCACAAGCTAGCCTGGGGAACCCTTTCCGTTAATTAGGAGGCAATTACTACATTTGCAATTACTACATTTGCCCCCCCCCCCCCATTGGCTGTCAAAACATCGAAAAATCAAGGTCCGATTCTAGTTCCTTTGCTCCTCGAGCAAAGCACTACCCCATTCCACAAAAAGAGCAAGAGGAAGCACTTCCAAAGAGCACGCTGGTCGTTAGCATCTAGCCCCAATCACGGGAATACCTAATTATGTCCCTTTCCTGTCCCATTATCGATACACGTGGTCTTTTAATCGAATTCGTCGCCCCCCTCCCACCCGCATAATGAACTCGCTTTGCTTGTCAGATTCAGCCATAGCATACTACATAGTGAGATCACCGTACATTTCCCAGCCAGCACACAGTAGTTGTAAATCTGAGAAGTACGGTCCTATTATCGTTGCAACGAGCCACGCCAACTTGAAGAACTAATGAAACACTGACAATGAGTCAGAGGAATAAAAACTCCCTCTCCCAACTGGGACCACGAACACTATTCTCCTCCCTCCACATTCAACAGAAAGCACGAAATCGAATCGGAACACTGCTGCAGCGAGCAAAAACAATGCTTTCTCTCTGCTCCGATTCGAGGGTGGGATTGCTTGCTTTCCCCACGACGACCATGACTTCCTCTCTAGCTATAGGACTGGAATGGTCCAACTCTCCTAATTTTACATGATTTCTCACCAGCTAGGCAATGCGAGATAGTGCGCAAAAGAGAGAGAATCAGACGATTACTATCTGAGTCTGACAGCAAACTCACGACACGCGGCAGAGAGAAACAGCCACTGCTACTGACTCTTCGAGTGCATAAATCACGAGTCTCGTGTCCATAAAATGAAGTCTTCCTCGGATAAGAGCGCATTAGTCAGGACATCTCACACACTCTCTCGGCCTATATAACAGGCGAAAAATCAAGCCAAATTGAGAGAACATTAGGATACCACTCCCCTAGGATCTGTGAGTGGCAGAGGAAGAAGGAGGAAAAGAGGTCTGTGAGACAAGCAGACCTCAACCGGGAATAGAAAATAGCCCACCGGAATGAATGAGAAACACATGAGCAATTATTGGGGCTGGGATTGGGAGAGCTATTTTCTCCGAGATATACTTGGGAGAGAGACGAATCGAGAAACAACCAGCCCTACATGCATTCCCACAGAGAAAAGTCCGATTCCGTCCATCTGTCTAGAGAGTACACGAAACCAAGAGACTCCAACCACTGCTCCAGGAAGGGAAAGACAAGTACCTAGATAGGCGTGCGGGTATCTGGTAATAGAATCTGCGAGAAGTGGTCTGGGTCTCTCCATTTCTCATACAATCTCACTACCCGAGCACCTCCACATTCTCAGGATGAATTAACCCCACGAGTTTCTCGTTTCCCAACTTGGCTGTAGCTGCGTGGTTTTGTTTTGCTCCACGAGTTCTCGATAGACACGCAGGAAATCGAAGTGGAAATTGAGGCAAACTCTCGACGGCGATGTCGCTTTCCTCGAGTGGAACTATTCGTCTAGCATACTCTCTCACCTGTCAGACAGTGCGAGAGAGCACATGGACTGAAGAGAGTCCGACAGTTACTTGCCTCTACTCTACTCACACACCATCTAGTATTCACGTGGATAGAGAAGGCGTAAACTAATCTGAAAATAAGAAACAGTAACTAGCAACATTCGATACTTGGAGGAATTGCTAATTATCCGATGATACGCGGAGAATAATCAAACCCAGACACCTTCCATCAAATACATACCCATCGTTGCAGCGCCAACCCTTCTAGTTGCACTAACTACTAAAATACGCAGAGATTCCTAGAATTCTACCGCCAGAATTCGTCTCCTCCCATCTCTCCGCATCACCACACTCCTCATGAACAAAGAAAAGAAAGACAGAAAGAAAGAGAGTGCATAGCAAAGAACGGATACCGACGGAGAATGAATGCGTGATTGAATTACGCATTCTTCCAGTCTCACACCACTCTCGACTGACAAATAGAACCTTCCGAACTGTCGACTTTCTCTAATAATAGGTACAAACGTTGCGAACACTGGAGCTCTCCGTATTCAATCACATAAGAAGCACTTGCGAGACGCAAGATCATCGGGAACGAAAATATTCTGCAAGTCTCCAACTTGCTGCCGCTTTTAAATGCCACTATCCGTTTCTTTTGGAAGAATGACGCCAGATTTCATGCGCTCGTGCCGCGGAATCACTTTGTAGTGTTCGCGAAAAAACGGAGAAAATGGATTGCGCCATGTTGCATTTTTCGAGGGCATGATGTGATGTTTCAAAGAGCGGCTATAGGATTTTTCTATTATTAACAAATCACTGGAAACCACTACCCCTAACCAAACTCGACCACTTAATATCTAATCACGTAACACGAGTTCTCCAGGGATCAGTCATGATGATGACGCTATCGCCTCCCTTAACCTACGTCAAACAAATAATCAACTTGTAATCACCGACCGAACACCACTTCTCGCACGTCAGTTACAATCTGCTGCAGCCCGCAGTACCTTTCTACCGGTAAGCACGCTAATGGCAGCCCAGAGACGGTCTCTGCAGCTCCCACACTCTCTCGAAAGAATACAATTCCCCCACCTCAAAATCTGCAGCAGAGATGCGCTAATGACAGCCTCGGGGGCCTGCCGCCTCTCACTTGAGAGAAAAGCGCCGTAATCGAACACTCGAACACGCGAACAGCACAAGCAACGGTCTGTCAACAGGACAGGCGACGAGTGGAAATCTTTAGTGGCGATCTAACGTGAGGTGTTGTCCTCCTAGACTGTTCCAAATCACACCAGGTATGCTGAAGCAACCAGCTACCATCTTAGGGACTGGGATCATCAAGATGCAGTTGATGTGGAAGGCATAATGGAATAAAAAGTGTTCCATGATCAGCAACAAAGAACGGCATTTCATTACAATAAAATTAGGGTAAACGACGCCAACTTTGCAGCCATCGTCATGCAATTGAAAGCGAGCGCGTGAAACATTGCGAGGGTGTGGAGGAATTGGAAAGAGGAGGAAGAAGAAGTTAGAGAGAGGTTGAGAGATGAGAGGGAAGAGTCAAATGAGTCTAGTGGACGATTCCAGGCAGGCACCAACTATTTGATCAACTCTCGCCTCCCTATTTGTGGCTACTTCCGCGCTAGCTTTTCGGCAGACAGACTTGTGTTACCACCAGGCAGTATAGGGACTGGGAATCATAACGAGGCGATCTTGCTGTGACTCCACAATGAAAAACAGACACTATAAAGCTAGGATCGTTCGTCACCATCAACGATTGCATAATGAACGTAGATGGCCGATTAAGATATAATGCACACTATTTGAGAAAAAAAAGCTGAAAATAGTGCTCTAACAATAAACGATCAGAGAAGAACTGAGCGCGATTCCTAGAAGACGAGTGAGCGAGAGAATGAGGGAAACCCGCGGCGATTCTCGAACCGAGAGCGAGGGAAGGGGCACAATGGGAGCCCCAGGCTGGCGTGTGCATTATTGATAACTTTCTCGCTTCCGCGCGCGCCCATTCCGATGGATGGCACTCGCGGTTATTGCCGAGGGTCTAAACGACGACCATCACTCTCTCCATTCCATCTGCTCTCTCGTCGATCAGATGTGAGAGCAGAACAATGAGTAAAACAAGGAAGCAATACTTCGTAGCGACGCACCAGGATGTTTTATTCTATTTTAGACCACTCTCTTACTACATCACCCCGGCTTCCTACAGTCAAACGAACCGCTGGAACGGATAGCCCGCATGTGGTGTGAAATTCATATCCGCCATTACTCAATCCCCCCCCCCCCCATGAGCTCACATTTCACGACGAAGAAGGGAAATGAATGGATACTGGAATCTCCGCCCCTGGTAATGCATTAGGCACCCGCTAGATAGACGACCAGTGAAACGTGAAAGCATAGAGCATCATTAGCGAGGCTCGTTTCAGTTGAAAATTCTTCAATTCAGAAAGATTTCCCACACAGATTGTCAGACACATATTCCCAGCATATTGTAACCACACGGAATCTCAACGATCACATTCTCTGCTTTCTACAGTGAGACATCCCCATCGAGCACTAAAAACAGGTCTGATTGACTGTCTAACAAGCCGGAACGGAAAGAGAACACTCCAGTCGTTGTGGTCGTCGACTAGTACAGGAAAACAAAGTATTGCGTCTCTCGCCGGCGTTCCCCGTCCCATCTCCCCACTCCCCTCTACGCTTCTTCCTCCTCAACCACATCCTACTGGAGTCTGACTCTCATTCCTCACAGTAACACTGCGAGATAGTACGGAAAACGAAGAGAGCGGGATTATCCCGCGAATACTGATGCCATTAGCGAGGTTGCTTTCCACTGCAAACGAGCCGATGCCAAATGCCGTATCAGTTAGTGATAGGCATAATACCCGCTAATGAGCTGCGCATCCCCACATCTCTGCGCTAATGCAACAAATGCGAGCAGGCAGTAATGCCATGATACGATGAGTGTTATTTCCTTGCATAACAAACGAGCAGCTTTTGCAAACAAAAAAACCGATTCCGTACCAGATAGCAGTAAAACCCCCAGCCAGAGGAAACAATAAAACACGGAAAATTGATAGCACACATTCACTGTCATCTCAAACGACGCCGACACTACTACCAAAAACAAGACGAGGGACGGAGAACCAAAACCATCGCTCAAATCCACCACAAATCACAGTGAATTCATCATCCTTCGTCTCTCTCAAATATTCTTTCTTCTCTCGCGTGTCCGAGCGAACAAACGAGGGAGAAAATGTGAGTCTAATAGTGCAGCACCGGAAGACAATCGCTTTCCCTCTATGCGGTCAGAGAACAGTCAAGAATCGGGAACGATTACGGACATCGCGACAACAGGATCAATGAGTATGATGTAATAAACAGTTCCACGAGAGCAACTGTGTCCATGAATATCATTACTTGTCCACTGCGCGCTGCAAAAATGTTCCTTGGCCTCACATTTGCGATTGCGTGCCAAGTCGAACTAATTTGAGTCTGATAGGGCAGTAGAGGAAAGCAGGCAGGCGATCTTTTTCTCTCTAGGGAGGTCAGACATCGGTCTGCCTACAACGAGAAACTGCACTACTGTGGATACGAAGACAGAAACAAAGCTCGAAGATTATCATCGTCTTTTCCGTTTATTCGGCAATACGCTGGCAGTACACTCACCTTTCTCGAGGTTTTCAGAGAAAAACAGAAGACAGTGAATATACATTATTCAAACAATTCTCCTACAGTAGTAGCAACTACACACCAACAACAACACTACTTCTCCCATGTGTGCAGCAAGAAATCTCCCTGCACGAACTGTCAACAATTGCGTTGAATAACGCGATGGGAAATGGAATCACCGAAGCAAATCTCAGCCCGTAACGAGATCTACGATATTATTCTACATCACATCATCCTGGGCAGTCAATTTCTACGCCACGAGGAGTTGGAATAATTCACATGAGTATCTCGCACGAGTCCATCTTCTCTTTACTCCGACTCTCCTACTTCTACATGATCTATCGGTCTGTTTCACCGACAAGAGTGCAGGTAGAATAGAGTCAGGTCTCTTCTCCTTCTCTTCTCTACATTTCCGATTCGCGTAATAATTTGAGATTCCGAGGATTGAGGATAAGTGGAGGTGGGGTAGAGACTCCACGCACGACGAGAGAAAGTCATGTTGAAATATTCACTAATGAGATCTTCAGTTGGAGAATCACTTGAAAAACTAAGGAAAATAAATCAAACCATAACGGGAAACTGTCATTAAACCAGGAAGATCATTCTTGCAGAATCAGTATATCACAGGGGTGGGTAGCTCAGCCACAATGTTAGGGCCGCCATTTCAAATACGAAAATACAAAAATACAAAAGCGAAAGGTTGTAGAGATCATATTGTTGAACCATGTACGACTCCAATAAAATGGGGAAAACAATCAGTACAGAGACCATAATACAAAAGTATGAACAGCATTAGCTGATCTAGTTTATAGGAACGCACCCGCTACCAAGATTGCCAATATACCGACATGATACACTAATCCTCGCGATGGAACGCGAACTATTTAGGTTGTGCAGCCTTTTTTTGTTGAGCTCACATCTCATTGTCAAAACACTCGAAAAGCTGTTCGAATCTGCAAAAAAAAAACAGGCTAGAAAAGCTTTTTAGCATCGCACATCCTGCCGGAAATCAGATAACAACGGGAGCGAATTCTCTGCCTCTCTGCACGCTTTCTCCGTACAAATCTGCTCGTAAATTGCGATTATCGTAGTGATACATCACTCATTACTCGATAATCTCCGTGAGCAGACACCGCCTACCACTTGAGACGATTATCCAGGAGAATTCAGCTTCCGCAATTAGCAGATAACTGAACAGTGCAGTAAGTGATAAGTCGGCTGCGCGTCCTTGTTAAAAAAACACCACTCATCTCGCCATCGCCCACACATTGACATCGTCAGATACTCGATACTAATAAAGATCTGGTAAAGACGATCAGTCAGGAGATTTTCTAGTACAGAAAGATTGTATAACGAGAGAAAGTAACCGGCAGTGATCATTCGAACGTGCGCTGTTGGAAGACAACTCAAAATAATTAATACATTCAGTTCGCCTCCAAACTGCAGAAGCAACAACCGCAGCCAAAACAATTAGTACGATGACAGAGCCGCAAAACAATGAGAGAATACTCATTACAAAAAAACAAAAGCGGACTGGATTATCTACCGGATCAGCATTGGATACGCATTCCCCAGACTACTTCAAGGTTCTTTTCACATCTCACTGGATCCCGAAAACAACGGGCTAAACAGGCATTCTTTTGCAGCATCAAAACAATTTGTGTGAAATGCTTTCCTGCTATTGCACACTTTTCTGTTGAAATCACATCGCATCGTTGACAGCTATTTTTACAAGCGCCATCACAAAAAAAAGGACAATTCGTCGACTCTCGAAATGGAAAACAAAGGAGCGGTACGAAAATTGTCGTCTCGCCTCTGCATTCAACCTAATCGTCGTGGACGAGAAACCTCGTGGAATGTCACCAACTAATCCCTCCTCCTGACTCCCCTCCCCTCCCCCCCCCCCTCTGCCTTCGCAATTACATAGTAATGACGCGACGTCGTCTCGATCGAGGAAGGAAGTACTAAGGAGTGCGTGTAACTTAGTCGTCTTCGGCACTTGAACTTGCGAGAGACCGTCTCACTCTCCGACTTTCGCTCGCTATCTCGCTCTGTCTGATCGGTGCAAAAAGATGCGAGTAAGTTAGAGTACGAGCAAGAGACCTCCTCTAAGTAGGCTTCGGCGAGAAGCGCAAAACTAGCATGAAGGGAGGGATTCTAGAGGGCGAGCAAAAAACCTCTGAAGGCTTAGCTTTCCCTCAGCCTTTACTCTATATGAGATTGGGCGGGCTTATGACACTGAAGGAAAAAGGAATGAGGGCAAGGGTTGAGTCGGGTAGGGAGTAGAAACTTCGCAAAGCAAAAGGAGCAAAGCGACTGGCGAGTGCGGGAGCGTGAGAATAAATCGCCGGGGGCCTTTGAAAACTCTTTCGGGCCGCAAACGTGCGGCGAGGCAACAAATTCCCAGAAGACTCAATCGCCTCAAAAGGTCAAACGGGCGAAACTCTAGATAACCGCCTCTTCTAACAGACATCAGATAAGTATGGGGGAAAGAAAGACGAGGGAGGAGAAGAGAGAGGGATGAAACTCGGAATCCTCTTGTCCATCACAGCAGCTCTGACTAATATTTTCCGCTTTCCCGGGGGAGTGGTGGCAGGAAAACTGCGGGAAGACCAGAAGAAACAACTTCTCCTCCCCTCCTTCGTGGGTCCGCGAATCTAGTCATGTCTGCCAGGAGGAGAATCGAGTCTATGGGAATCGGATTAAGGAGGAGGGGGGATGCTTAGGAAAGGCGCACTTTGGAAGGAGATCTTCCGCCTTGAAAGCTACCACACGCGATGCATAATCAAGCACTTTATATTGGAATTTAAAAGGTCCTATATTTTGATAATGGATGAATAGTGGGACATATTATTATTGGGTGTGAACTATAGAGCAATAACAGCAACACGCCAACTATCTCAATATTTGTCAACAGCACGTAGCACAAAATCTCCCAGGATAAAGCAACTGACGAGCGACACTTCCCCTCAGAGATGGAAAGGTGAATTTGGGCTCCCAAAAATTCCCATGGTATGAGGACGATTTTGCATGAGCGGGGTCAAAAATTCCCAGGGTATGAGTTTTTCAAGGTCATTTTTAGGACCAATAAATGGTGTAAAAAACATTTTCCGCAACAACACTATTTTCAAGCATTAGTTAACCTTTCACAGTATTTTCATGCTCTTCTTGCCCTCTATGTACTGCCTGATGACGTTTTTTTACCACGGGGCAAAATACACACTAGGCAAAATTTTTTTTTTTTTAATTTTTTTTTTACACTAGGCAAAATTTAAAAAAATTCCCGATCCACCTCAATACCATAAATCCTTCCACCCTTTCCATCTCTGCTTCCCCTCATCTCTTCGTTTATTCAGATGCAATAATGTAATAATCCTTATCCCCTCATTTCAAGAGCGCTTTCAATTTGTCCGAATCTAGCGAGTGATCTCGTTGACAGATCACTAAAATATCAAAAAGCGATCTTCCCCGCTTCATTCGGCATTCAACCCAAGGACAAGCCGAGTATCTCAACAAACGCAAACACACGACAAGACAAGGGATTGGAGGGATGAAATATGATCGGAATAGTGACAGGAAAGGGCATGTGCTTGCCATGTGTTGATAGAATTCATTGCTGCCTACAGCGATCTTGCCACCGAAACCGTCTCGCCCCGATCAATCGCTGATCAGCCTACCGTAACTAGTGGCTACCGTAATCCCATACTCACCAATCGATCGCCGTCACGCCCTTCGTGTGGATGCGGTGGTCGCGCACCGGAGCGGTAGGGTATCTGAAAAAAGCCAACATTGTTTCATCTAAAAAAAGATAGTTTCCCCACAGGAGGCTATCTGAATCAGACTTGTCATAATACCCAGCGATCTATTCAAAGCAGATTCCGTCGACTTCTCCGTTGGCAAGAATTGAACATTGCTATCACCAATAAACACCGTGTTTCACAACAGCAACAAGAGTAAGTGCCGATGCTGGTCGTTACTATTATCTCACCTACGTATTCAAAATACATTAATCCTATTTCAAATGAATTCCCAAAAATTCAGCGTTTCGGCACTCCCTAAAATCACACACGAAATCTACCCGTCAATGCGCTATTCCCTGTCTCTTCAGAATCATTATAAATTACAATAAAAGTCACTTCTCGATCACCCACCTCAGGTCCCACTTGTACAGCACGGGTACGGTATCCGACTGGGAGGCCGTGAGGAGGGTCGTCTCCTCGATCGGCGACCAGCACGCGTCCGCCCAGTCGCAGCCTCCACCGACCTGGAAGGGGAGAGAGTTGGGTTACGGTAGGTTTTTTCCCCATAAATCGTACTCACACTATCCGACTCGAGCCGCTCCTCAATCTGTACCCGACGTGAAACCACTACCTCACACTTCTTCAACATCCATGCACTAACATATTACTGTTCTAACTCCAATCACAATTCAAATATTTTTCACCTCTCCGATATCCATAATGGGTGCTCCGTTCCTCCTCAGATCCCAGATGGATGCTCGATGGGAGGAGAGAGAAGCGACGATCGACTCCATTGAGCGGTTCCATTTCACCAGTTTGACCTGGAAGGAGGTAGGTTGACTTGTGAGATGTTGGAATTATTTTTAAAACCCGATTTCGACGGAATATTGGAATTTCGAAAATCCACCAATCTAAAACCATTCTTGAAACACCGATAAAGCGAACAAATGACATTGATCAAAGTGAGATTTTTTTAACGGAGCATTCAGAGGAGAAATCATCCTTTTGACAAATTACATATTCTAATTCCGCACATGAAACACTGATAGTATGAGACCCACCGTACTAATTATCCCTCTAATCAATCAATACTCCCCTACCGTACCTGATCAGGGTAGGTCGGGTTGCCGGGCGAGAAGGGCGTCGCCAGATTGGAGAGATCCCATAGAAGCAGATGGCCCGCCCCACCCCCAGACATCGCCCATCTGGAGAAGAGAGGCGACTTGTTATTGAATTTAATATAGAAGAAATAGTTTGAATATAAACGATCGTTTTAGTCACAATTGTACATAGTGTGAATCTACGCTGGCTCACTGTTCGATCTACAACGATCCTGTGATACTCAAAACTTTACGTCCCCTCTCCTTCTACTTGTCATTCAGAAAGCAACAATGTGAATTCAAGTTCTGCAACTACTTTGAATAACCTAGCGAGCCCTACAAAACAATGCGTCTTCGCCGTTGTATGCAAATGAGCCATAAGTCAATCAATACTTCACAGGCTACCGAATCCCTCCCTGATCGCCAACTGACTTGTGATCGGCGGACACGTCGACGGCCAGCACGTGGCCCGCATGGTCGCGGCGAGAGGCGAGCAGCTCCAAGCGAGAGTCTGCAATGGTTACCGTAGACTATTGAATACAGACACAGACTATGCCACTCAAATCGATCAATTGTATTATTTTTCTATAGACAACGACCGCATCACGGATTGCAATAGTTCAAACGCGTGTCTCTTGATTATTACATGAGTCATGCTACTCGCTAGACCAGATTTATGAGCCAATCATACAATAAATAATCGATAACGACCATACCTCTGACCATGCGGGTCGCATCGGCGACCACCACAGAGCCGTTCTCGCAGCCGCCAATCAGCAGACCGAACGGCCGTTCCTCGCTCGCGCCCGCCTCCGTCCACACGAGGTCGTTGCATCTGCAAGGAGCATGGTAAGATGCTGCATGAATGGTACGGTAGGTTACTGTAGCCATGATCAATTTGTACAACACGATGTAATTGTAATTGTTGAATGTAAGTTGACTTTCCCAAAATCAAGGATTAGGAATTCTGCTGTTCTCATAGGAAACGAGCAACGCGAATGTGACAGGCATCGCTGTGGTAAATCCAGCAGTTTCAAGCAAAAAATAGATTTGCAAAAGGATCTTTACTTGATATTTACACAACTAACCTATTCATGATCGCATTATACAAACAGTTCAGGTACACATATCGTGGAAGCTGCTTAAAATTACCCAGTGTAAAAGTAGAACTTATTCCCAATTGAAATTTCATCCATATTTGGGGGGGGAAGGGACACCGGCTATGGACTAACTTGAAATCGGCATTGCAGCTGGCCTCCTTCTTGAACTGGGGTCGAGGCTGCGAGTAGATGTTCGACAGCGGCACGTAGTCAACCTGAATGTGGTCTGATTACGAGGCGGTTCTCCTCCTTTGCCATACTGTCTAAATCTCTCGAGCATTACTAGGAAGAATATCACGCCTGTCACGAGAGAATCGAGCTGACCATGGGAATGGGGCGAATATCACCGAATGAGTTAGCATCGGTTTTGGGCACCTCTAGGCATGTCCTAGCATCACCCAAAGTCCCATTGTCCTAACTTCATTCTGGGGCTCCCTATACCGGGTCGATTACCTGATGCCTCAACTTTGATCGCGATTATCTCGGTCCC
>LS507818.1:24867-45882 GCA_900490845.1 Pristionchus japonicus
ATAATCGCGATCAAAGTTGAGGCACCAGGTAATCGACCCGGTGTAGGAAGCCCCATAATGAAGTTAGGACAATGGGGCTTTGGGTGATGCTAGGACATGCCTAGAGGTGCCCAAAAACGATGCTAACTCATTCGGTGATATTCGTCCCATTCCCAAGAATAGTCATTCTAGCTCGATTCTCTCGTGACAAGCGTGATATATCAAGGGATCATTGCTTTACTGAAGAGGAACTGTTGAGGAACACTGTCCCAACTAAATATGCTGACCGAGGGAGTCTCGACGGCGGCGGACGAGCTGAAGGCGGAGAACTGCTGTGCGTAGTCCACCACGATTAGACCTGCGATTAGGAAATTAAAAATTTAAGATTAATTAATTAATTTAGCAATATTCTATCCATTTGAAAATTGGATGGAAAACACCCTTCTAGTTCGGTAATAACCCAAAATCAAGACTGTAGAGAAAAAGATCGAAATTGAGATTTAATGTTACATGGACAAGCATTCAATTTTGTACTTGAACAAGAGAAACACCTAAACTAATTGAATGCTAAAATAGGCCACATATGTCGGTCGTGTTCGGACTTGAAAGAGAAATTACAGTCAATCAAGGGGTTCAAAAGGTGCAAATAGTAAGAACACGCGACTCACCCTGCTCGGGCAGGCTGCGGGGACTCCACGCGAACACTCCGGCACGCGAGTAGTGCTTCGCGAACATCCTCCTTCTTCACGGGCTGAAGTTATCATTACAAATAACGATAATGAGGAAAAGAAATGCATTCCACACTATCGGTGAATCAGCGCTACAATCACTCTACGAAGAGCATTGCGTTGAATCAAATTGATTTTATTGCCATTCCCGTTTACCAACCAGTTGAAGAACGACCAAGGCACTAATGGAAACCGTGTATACTACTCGTGCTTATCCTGGCGAGCGAAAGACGAGTTAACGTTATATAAAACGAGGAAAGCACTCACGAAATGGCGTCTCACGGCGTGCAGTGGAAGGGCTCTTCCTCGATCGCTCGTCTCTATGGAGAGGCGAGGGACGACGATGAAACGCCGCGGCGTGTGAGCTGAATAAACAAAGCGCATTATAACTCGAAATGCCAACTCATAGGGAATCGATTCGCGAAAGGAATCGACGCAATTGAGTGAGTAATACACACAAACAAGCGCAGCTGATGAGTTGGAAACGAACACGCAAACGAGATTGCTCGAACAAGAAAGGCTCGGGGTGAAATAGATACACGTGGAACAGAAGGAATGAGGAGAGAGTTTGATCGGACGAGAGAGTGCAGAGGACCTAGGACTGCGATGGACAGCTGCGCACAGTGTAAGAAACGGCCAAAGACGGGCTAGAACAGACAGACACGGAAGCGAGGACACGTCGCAGTGAAAAAAGTCGATCGTTGAGTGGAAAAAAGCGCAATTTTGAACAGTTACAGTAGCATCAAAAGATTGCATTGATCGGTTATTTGTTAATTCGCCATTTATTGTTTCAATAATCTAAAATATCCCATGTTATTGCTGCAAGAGCAGAGAATGCCTACTCAGCTAAAGGCATGCAGTCAGTTTACAATTCGTCAAATCCGTAACCGTAAAACAGCATACCATTACTTACTGAGTTTTTTTTACGAATTTTCTAAAGCAGCTGCGATCTACCGTCACTGGCTAAAGAAGGCCGAGCATCGGGTTGAGCAACGATTCATACGAGTTTGGAAAACTGGGAAACATCGCCCTACCGCACTATTTTTTGTTTGTTTTCAGGGACAGTGAACAATAGAGTAGTTGCAAATTTTCTGATAATTTGCATGCTCCTTCGCACTTCATCTGCAGTTAAACGATTTCATGATTCAAAAGACGAAGAACTGAGCTGTATTGGATAAACTGTATTCGAGGAACCATTGTTATTCAATATTTATTATTGCGTTACCGGGACAAGTGCAATCTCCAAACAACCCGTGAAAAATTATTGCGTGTACGGTATACATGAGATCAGGGTAATACATTGGCAATGAGAAGATAATCAAAAAAGGAATATGGTTCCATGCAACCGATGAAGGAAACATCTTGTTGCTCGAAAGTCTAAACATGGAAACAATGCATCCGTTTGACTATTGGTGTTGCAGGGGGCATCACAGCATAGTGCTGGGTTCATCGGGATTCGCCCATGGCCATTCATCCTTCTCCTTCGTGTTAGCATTCGTGGTGCATCGGGTGGAGGATGTCGACGGTTCTGCAACATTTAATGTATTGACAAGTTTTGCATCTCAAAATGCTTTCATCACGTTCACCCCGACGTCTGTTTTAAATTCAAATTTCCTGATTTTCCTAGATATTTCGAAGATGGATTTTTGCTTTCCACCCAGAACCAATATTGAAAGTCAGAGATAGATTGATTACAGATAAGCCTGGATGTAATAGATGTATGGCGACCTCGAAATATCCCTGAAGAACCACTGATAAACTATTGTCTCTCTGAACCTCACTTCCCTGAAGTGATGCTTGCCCCACTCAATGGTTGAAACTATGGACGAGTGGCCCATTCAACCGGAAGCCCACTTCCCCCACCACTTCGAAATTACTCTAGAAGCAGGTAAACAGAATATGAGATGCCCTTCCATTCTTTGAGGGCCCTTCAGTCTTGTTTCGTCATTGCAATGATCACACTCGCTCTACTGGTCATGATCATTTGCTCTGCATCGCTGTCGAGACGCTTGCTAAACGTCTAGAGCGGAAACTGCTTGAGAGATAGAGTGAACACACACCCCAGACGACTCTCGATGAGCCCCCAGACTTGGCTCGAATGCGCGAGAATCCAACCAAAACAACTCATTGTTCGCAGCTTCTAGGCTAAACAACATCCACCACGCATACACACTTCCTTACTTCTACTCCTCACCCTCATTCTCCAGCTGCAATTGTCTCTCTCTATGCCCCTCAATTTCGTGGCAACGATCATTAGGCAGGCCACTTCCACTTTCATAGACGAGCTGGCAGACCTGCGTCTCTCGATTCCGCGTGCTCTCTCGCCTCCCGAGACTCGGAAGAGGGCAAATGAAGTTTCAGCATGAATTTTCATCGTCGACTTCTCTGATCTCTTCCCTACTCAGAAGCGAATCATACTTGGAATAATTTGCCTTGCAGTAAATGCATACGCAAACTTTTTCTGAGAATCGTCTATTACGGAGATGCTATGAAATAACATGCGTAATCGGAGTAGAAAAGTTCAACGGGTTTGTTAACGCATCTTTTCCATCTTCAGTTCGCAGTGAAATATTCGCATCTGATCTTCCGATATCTCTATGTTGTTTCACCTCTATTTCTCATGATTTTGCAATTATTTTTTCACGATAGATTATGTTCAAACGAGTCTGAGGAATGCTCACGTTCCACTCTCCTCCTCACACTTTGCATCTAATTTGCCGTCGGAAATCGCAATTTCCACAACCGTAGCTTCTCCCATCATTCGATTAGCATGCTCGCGATTAGCGCATAAGTGTATGCAAGTCTTCGAATGCTCCTCACGAAATTTGCATGCTCTCGGATCACTTAGAAACGTGCTAGTGAGAACAGCAAGGGTCTAACAAGTTTTTACCACATTGTTTTTGTTGGACGAAGGTAACCTTCGGTTCATTGCTATTAGCTGACCCAAAATTCTTCCAAGCATTTTCTGAAACACAACCCGTAATCGCCCACCAAACACCGAGTCTCCAACTGGAGATCGCCTTTTCATGCTATTATTAGAAAGAAACTTGGAAAAACCTCTACACTGGGAAATTTTTTGATAATTGAGCTTACCTATGAACGCGACGGTCCGATCGCTGCTCGAGTGTTCACTGCAATTCTTCCATCATTCTCAAATTTCGCCTAATGCTCTTCATTTCCCGTGTTCTCTTGCTCCTTCTAACCCAGTCGAAGCGAACGGTTAGAGTCAGCCTAAGCTTCTCTGAAGGGGGCGGAGCCTTTCTCCTTCTCTCTCATCTCTTCTCAGTACCCGCCTCTCTCGCTATGCGCTGTCGTTGTGCTCTCAACAACTCTCAACGGTTATCACGCCTACCTCTTTCCAAACTGTCAAAAATCAATACCGTGTTTTCTTCTGTAGTTATCGACACTTCTTCTCGAACAACTCTTCTTTTTCTGGCGCAGCCTCATCTAATGGGTGGTCCTCCCACATTCTCACAACTTGGTCACAACGGACACCAGAAACCGATCAAGTTCAGTGTTATGGTAATTATCGTACTCAATATCGTACCTCTTCCTGGACCCTCCCAGCTCGCTGTCGGGAGTCGTTGTGGGAGGTCCAGAAACGATGCCCGATGAGCCAAAGCACCAGTCTGCAAATGCACTTCATGATTCCTTGAAGTCGTTTATCCAATGATAGTCCCTGTTTCTGCACTTTTTCACATTACAAAAACAACGTATGCGTTATTTATCCGATCGCCGATATTTCTTCGCGCATTCCTGTAGGTTGTTCAGTCTCGATAATCCTCTCCTAGACTTTGCAGTGATAAGAAGATGCGACATCGATTGTTTCTTCGACCAAGCTCCATTGGTGAGTCACATTATTATTTACCTGGTCAGTTATGTTAGCAAGTTTTCGAATAATGTCATACTATTTATCATAGAAGTATCGTGGCTTTCCAGTAGATAATGCTGATAAAGTAATTGCAGTCTTGCTGACCCTCTCGTTCCTCTCCTGCCCTGTCTCTTCCATCTGGTGCTACAACTCGGATACTCCCCATCTCAACCGAGGAGACATGAAGGAATGTCCCGATGGTGATGTTAGTGGACTTTTCATGCTTCTCTTGAAAGTTGCTTGTCCGCAAATTTGCTTGCTCTAAAACGCTAATAATCAAAAAGTCATGGTCAGTCCTAGCCTTCATCCAACGTTTGTTTATCACTCTCTCGAAGGTCGGCAACGTAGGTTCCCTCCTCCTTCCTCTGACGAACTCTCTAGCGAGTGTTTTGATAGGAAGTCTCCATCTCGGGAAGGGGATTCACTAACCCCTCCTCAGATGGAGAAAAAGAGCGGCGAAAAAGACGCGCAGAAGCCTTCTTCTTGTGAGAGATTGATATGCCAGACGTCGGTGTCCTCCTCCTTTTCACTCTGCTTTAAAACCCCTCATTTGGAGCATTTCTGGGACTGAAAGTATGAATTGGAATGATTTTCAAGGGGATTCATGAGTCGACTCTCTATCGCCTCTTTCATCCCAGAATGAACGAGACTAATAAGCAGGTTTGATGGTGTACTTATTGAGTATGCCGTGCACTATCACCCATTGTATCTCCTTGCTTCTATCGAGGGACTCATCCTCCGCCTGACATTTATAACTCATGAATAGGGAAGGGAATCCATCTCTCTCGCTCTTTGTCCCCTCCCTCTTCCACTCACGCACAGCTCGATAGGAGGAGGAATAACAAAGATGTGTCGCAGCTTCCATGTAAACTCTTTGCAAGGGCGGTAAAATCAAAGGCCCATTTTGTGCGTAGAAAACTGAAGTTGACCACTCCCAAGTCCTTGGAATAATCAGAATCCTCCCACCTCAGAGATTCTCGGGGAAGGGAGAAATCTAGTTATATCGAGGAATGTTGCGTGTGGAAGATGAGAGAACTTCGTGCATAGATCATTATCGAATACATGTTGAGAATGGAGATTTTGAGCCACCTTTGGGGTTTCGAGTGTCTTTTGGACTCCTAGTTCGAAATCAGCACTGCTTGATGTGTAATTTTTATGCTTATCTCATCATTTTTCATCATCCTGCAAATTCCGAAACTGCAAGTTGCCACGGAATTGCTGTCCTTCCACGCTAATCTCGTCACCGCGCGTGCCTCACGCGCATTAGTCCGCCATAATCAAGAGAGAGAGAAAGGAGAGGTGAGAAGAAGAAGAAGAAGAGAAGAAGAAGAAGAGAAGCTACTACCTTCACAATTTGCGAAATTAGAATGCAGCGAGTGTAGACTAGGGTTTCCTTGAAGATTACTAGAACCAAGGGGTTTGATGGTCGATGAATACTTCCGCGTTCCCATTCCCGGATTTATGACGAACGTATCCGGATCTATTCTTCCTTCAAAAGTTGAGCAGGGAATCGCTCCTCAATGACCGAAAGTGCATGTAAAAGCAATGAATTGTTCGAAGAACAAACGTAATACTGGTAATTTGCGCATTGTGCATTGTTCGAGCTTATCATTTCTGTAATAGGCAGCTCACGATCAGTGATCGCCCGCAGGCTTCCCTACTCTGGCGCTAGCGAACGCTCTCCTTTCAACAATGACTCTCTCTTTCTGAACAGATAGAGATAATGGAGAGTCGATAGAGACAGACTCGCGTGACTAGAGTTGGGTGATAATGGATAGGTGTCTCTGTTAGAGAGAAGATAGATAACACATCTGCTTGTGATAACAGAAGAACGGAAAGAGAAGGATACAATAGAGCATCTTATGATTTCATTCACTAATAGTTGTCCAATTGAACAGTGCATGAGACTTGTCCATTCGATGATTCTCGAAAACATCTTTTGCTTATTTTCTTACTTCGAAGCAAGTTGATAATAGATAGACATCCCATAGAGATATCATAATTGTTTGCTGACAAGAATGAGAAGAACAGAAGTGCGATACATCACATTTTTCTGTGAAGATAATGCTGTTTACTTCAGCCTACTCTCTTGCGAAATGGTTTGAGCGTCAAACATATTCTAAGAAACATATCCTTCTCTTCCTCATTATCGAGATCGAACTAGCCTCTTGTAATTCACCGACAAGGGTTTCATTCGCCCTCGTATCAACCCCAAGCTACACATACTCTTGTCGAAAACAGCGCCCTAACTTCATTACGGGCCGAGAAACTGGAGTAAATACCGCGAGAGATTAGGTTACCTGCGCTCCATTGATTACCCACAGAGTTTCACCCGAAACACTTTCAGGGATTAGACAATAATTAGTTTTAAAATTGAAAATCTTTGAACAAATAGCAGGTCTGCTTCGTTGAGTTCTTCATCAACAACATCTCCGGCACTCCAATCCACAGATACGAACGGTTCTGCACCCAGAGAGCGTGAGTGTTTTGATTATTTTTATCAGCCCGTGGAACATCACACCAACATTCCCAATAGTGAGCCCAACTTTTGATTCATTTGTGAAGCATAGCATAGTTCTGCCTCTAGCGAAATAGCAGAAGGAATACACCAGTGTAGCTCTCGTATTAAAATCTCGTTCAGTCACTGCGTCCGCCACAACATCCAGATGAACCATGATGTGGAAATATTCCAGCTGGCATTGGCTTCTCAGGTATGCGCTTGTTTATTCACTCCATATTTGTCTGTTTAACTTGCCCATAGTTTTAGTCTGTCTTCAGATTCTCATGCTATCATCTTGACTGCGGTTTGAACGATTCCACATTTTCCAATTTCAGGACGCATTCTACACTGAAAATGCGAACATGACCAAAGCAGAGGGCGAGCAGTACATCGCAAGCACTTGGTTGGTTATATTCGAATTTGATGCAAAATCTAACTTCGCTTCATCTCTCAGTACGCTCTGTGAGCTTATTATATGTTTCAAAACGATTTTATATTGAGGATACGCTACAGAAAGCAATTCTTATCATCTGCTTGGTTCAAAGCTAAAAAAATAACTCTAAAAAGCAAAAATTCATAGGTTCCGCTGCTGCGACACGGACGCGTGCAATAGCATCGACCTCCATTCAGTCAAGGGAAGGTACAATGTGTGGCCATCGTTGAATGCAGCCCCCGGCCTGACTCTATTCCCTTTCGTGATACTACCACTCGCTCTAACCATTCTTCAATTGTGATCCTGTCCCGAAATACCTCCTCCAGATTTCATATTTAATCCCATAATATTCAATATTGAGCATATCTCGATCAGATTCGCTAGGTTGTCCCATATCCATGATGCAGTGATATTTTGGCTCGTGAGTAGTTTGGAAATGCCAAAGAGAACACCTGAGGCTTCTCGTGATCTCTAACCTGTTAGTTCTCCTTCTACACTATCCGCGAGTCACCTGTTATGCCGGTACGCTGCTCACCAGTATTACCGACATGTGTATTTTTTCTCTCCCTGCTTACTTACTCGCTAGATAAATGCTTAGTGTTCTTTTACGAATTCATTCAACACTATTCCTAAGACTTGAAGAAAACCGATCTCACCTTGCTGCATGAAGCTCGTATCTCCAAGGTCCCGCAGTCGTTCCAGTAGCTCCCACAACTGTGCTGATTTCTCCTGAATTCGAACGATTTTTTCACTCACCCTTCGTTCCTGATCTTACCTGCAGTATCCGATGCTTCGCCTGGTTCTCGGCCTCTGCTCGCGAGAGAAGATCCTTGCAATCGTCACTGAAAGAAAGTGTTTGATTGTAACCCCTTTCCGAAACATGAGAATCATGTTTGAAAAATGCGCGTCAAAACGTAATCGTGATGTTTGATTACTTTTTTTCATCATTTCCGACACTACATCTGTAGCGGTTGTGTACAGTTAGCAAAGCAGCTCTGTAATCCTTGGAATTCCCCGAAATCATTGCCAAAGTGGCCTCAGCGGCTTTGAACATCCGTTGATCAATATGCTGCTTCCTAGATGAATCCCCTCAAAGCCTGGTCACCACTCGATTTTTCAATCCCATTGATGCGTCACGCGTGAGTCATCATCTTTGAACTAGTGCATCTGATCTTTTCGGGCTTCCCTACCTTTCGAGAAAGCGTGGAGATAAGGCGCAAAGCCGGTAAGCTTGTAACATCACTTTACACGCTAATCCAATCACCGTAATGACGTTGATGGTTATCAAATGAGCGTCAAAGACTATTTCAAGCCATCCTGTTAACACATCCACATGAGGAAATGAACTATGACGAAAATAAAGTGCGCGTAGTAGTGATGCGGGTGACAGAAAATCCCAAGTCGCCCGATTCAGGAAGTGATGATGTCAACATTCGAAAATCACTTCTACTTTGTTTTTCCCGAAAAAAAGGGATAGTACGATTATGAGCTATTGCACGTAATCACAACGTTAGTAAGGGCAAGGAAACGCTCAATTCGCACGTTTCAGGAAGCTCTTGATGACGGAAAGAAGATACGTTGAACTATCAACAGCGAGTTGTGAAGATTAGTTATTTTGAACCCAATCGGAACTCAAGTTCCAGGGAACTCACTTGGAATTGGTGGCAATGGTGGTCTTCTGCTTGTTCACCACACTCTTCATCAGCCCTCTCCTGTATCCTTTCGGTTCGATTCCTTGCGGGTTACGGACGAGCTCGATTAGCTGAAAGACTCTGTTAATTTTCCAGTTCGATATCTGAGAGAAGAATTTCGTTTTCACAGCACTGGATGACTTCCTTATCTCGTGAACTCTGGTCAGTTTAGAGGATGGCACTAAACCTGCGGATAAGTGTTAGAATATCCGTAGACCTGAATCAAGCAGGATACTTCTGTAAATTTTTGACTAAAGTGATCTCATGAATCAAAACGGACTTGCACTAAGGAAATATGATTAGAAAAGTGTAGTTCTAATGCATGAGTCTATTTTTCATACTGGTTCTCAATCTCAGTTGAAGAAATAGTATTTAGTATAATCTCACCTTGGGAACGAACAGCAAACACAGTGTGAGCGTAGTGGAGAAGATGATGAAGAGGCAAGTGAGAGCATAGGCTTCGTTCACCATTCTCTGCAATGAATCACCCGATTTCCACAAACTTTAGTCACTCATATACAAAATAATTTGAACTACTCGTATGAAGCGAAAAACTTTCAGTTCTAATGAATTCAATAAACATGATGTTTTACAATAACCTGCAGAATAAAGGCGATGCTCAATCCGATCACACTCATCACAACGACGACGTACACACTCAATCCGATGTACTTGGAATCGTTGAGAGCGGGAATGTTCACTCGACGAGTCTCCCATGCGAGGAAACAACCCAGGATCTGCAAGGAAAGCGTTTTTGTTTCCGTATTGTTCTATTTCAATCGACATTCGAAACGGAACCAATTTAGCGTTTGTGGGAGACAATTATTGATTGAGTGAAACACAGGTGAAGTAAAACCTTACCATGAGTATTCCCTTGACTGCAAGCAAGATGATCTGGTATACGAAGGACTCTGACTGGCACGTCTCAACGACGGGTTTGATGACGGAGGTGTTCGTGTTCTGAAGGAGCGTTTTGTTAAATGTTATTGTAATTTCCCAATGAACAGACTATGCTTCACAGTTTGAATAACTTAGCATGAAAAGAATTTATTCAGTGGTCCATGCGAACCTTCTTGAAAAAAATCATTGACATAACAATCAACCCTTTTTTTCAATGATTGGAAAGGTTAACCACTCACGATATCCTCCAATGGCACCGTCACCAACTCGAACGGAGACATGATCGCCCATGCAGTCAACACGACGACGTCGAGAGCGAGAAGAGTGCCCAGCATGAGGAAGAGTTTTGAGTCCTGTAAATTGAATTGAATCGCTCTGCGATCTTCTCCTACTTCGCTGTTGAGCATTTTTGTCCACGATTGTTCACGTTCGAATCCTAAGGTTAGCCTTGTATTGGCAGAAGGTAGTGCAATTTGAAGATTGTTTTGTACAGTCTGAACAGTTTGAAAGGATCCCAACCTTGATCGCCTTCTTGTCCATCCTGATATTTGTGAATATTGAATGGACTCTCCACGTCTTCGAGAACATACTCCCGAAAGCGAGTGTGAACCCGAGGCAGAGCACCCATGTACGGGCCTGGAATGCATTTTGCCTGATTCAATTGGGTTTCACAATCTCTTCATTGAGAATAGCTTCACTGATTGCTAGTATGTCCCTTGCGATCGATGGAAATAATGATAACGAATGAACTCACAGTGCACAGGAACGGGAAGTGCTCCGTGGACACGATCTGCGTGTCGATTCCGAGGAGAATCACTGAGGAATACGTGAGAATACTGCCGATGATGATGACGTTGTTGAGGTTGGGAGAGGACATCTTGATGAATCTTGAAGGAAATGGCTCTTTTTTGGGCTATGTTTCACTGGTTGCGCAACTTCGGATGCAGAAAAACGATCACAATAGAGTTGGATTGCGTTTGATGTGCGCAAAAAAACTGTTCTCACCGATGGTTCCTGTACCGCACGTTGACTATGAGGAACAGCAACGACAGCAGTATTCCCACAAGGGCGAGGAGAGAGAACGCAATCCTGAGAGTGTCCGAGATTCTCTCCGTGCGATGGTCGATGAAGGTCTTGTCGGCGGGAGGAGACCAACCTAGAAGTTTCGAAATATTTGAATTCCTTTGCACAGGTTTGCTACAAAACCGAGAATGTTGTGAGAACTGTGCTTACCGGCATGTTTCGTGCTGTCAAGCTCGAAGGATTGATCGTTGCCGTCGTATTTGCCGATCTGAATTATTTTTCGTTTTTTTTCGCTAGTAGGCTACTCGCAAAGTGAGGGAGAAAGAAAGATACCTCCTGATAGGCTCCCTTGATGTACTGTTTCACATCGACGATACCAAGCCGTTCGTTATCAGCGAATGTTATGCGACCCTGAATAAGGAGTAAGCTTCCATCCCCTCAAGTTCGTAGAAAAGCTAGGGAACAAAAATTACCGTGACTCCTTGAAAGTCAATATTCGTCATCGCCTCTAGTAGATCATCGAAGACGACCTCTTCGGGGTTCTTCTTGAAGGACTGCAAGAAAGCAATTATCACATCAGCAGGTTCATTTTTGCGGACGTTTCGACTGAATATCGTATTGCTCCATTCGACATAAATCGTAAGTGTACCTCCGCCAACGCCATGGCCAGAGTCCACATTCCATCATAGAGGAAGGTGGACCACATCGTCGTGTCCACCTTCTTACGTCGCATCTCGTCGAGCACGTCGCGAGCTGTCTGAAAATGATTTTTTATAATTCTTCCTTCCCGGCCGATCGTTGAATAAATAATATGCGGCCCTATGCATAAACCACCAAATGTGAGCTAAAAATCTGATTAGAAACTAACACAGGCGCGATAGAAGCTAAGAATTTTGAATTTGGCGCAACAGGAACAATAATTCCGTGGGATAAAAGAAGAACGATGTGTTGAGGATCGCATGTAGGTGTCAGGATCCTTCAACTACAAACCTTTCCATGGGGCAGCTTCACCTCCCGTATCCTTCTCTCCTTCGCGAACTCGACGGCAAAGTGTCTGTCGAGAATCACTTTCGCCTCGTCTTTCGTGCAGTTGAGGGCGGAGAAGTTGAAGTCGTTCAGGGGCCAGCTGAAATAATATCCGTTATTGTTTTTACTCCCTTTTTAATGATATTGTTGTCGGTCATGTTACTATTTAAAAAAAAATGTGCCCGAACCTCTGCACTTGATATCCAGGTAGAATCCAGACGAACTTCTCACCGAACATCTCGTGTCTGGAATGGACGAAATTGTTAATGTTCCATAACTCATAAAGCTCATAAAATTATTTCCGCAATCGATCGAACAAATTTGATGGCGCCGTGACACATACGCTCTACAGCCGTGTAGGGCACTTGCTTTTCCTTCCTCTCTACTACCATTCGGAATAAGTCCTCTTACCTGTACCCTTCACACAACACGACCAATGCCATGTCCATTGCAGCGTCCAGTACGATAATGTGTGCGTCTGCTTCCTGAAATATATTCAAACATTATTTAAAAACTATTTTATTTTTATATTTCGCTATTCTTTTGTTCATTCCTCCGTTCTCAGTCTCCCAGTCCACTGATCGAATCAGCTCATTTGCCCAGTAGGAACACGGGGAAGATTCAATTCCACGTCCATTGGAAAGTTTCTCGAACCAATTTAGGTGTCCAATTCGAACGCATCAAGGAATTTCTCCTGAACTTTTCCGGCTCAGACTACTGAGAAATCCTCGCAATAAGGAAGGTCTTTTTCATTCCCGAGACTGCAGAGAGGGAATGCCCTCTAACCCCTCTCTTCCACTCTCAATCCCCATCCAAATACCCCTGCAATTTGCGAGTGTCTCCTCATATTTCACCAAGTAAACCCGAGCGACCACGAAAGGGAATGGGCAGATCATTTATCACGAATTCAGTCCCTCTCCTTCTTCCTTTCCGATTTCGCCCATTGATAAATGCATTGCTTGCTTCGCCTTGTTTGACATACACGGAGTCGCTTGTAGTTGAGATTATGGGCAGAGAGGGGCGAGAGAACGTGGGAAAGGAAGAGAGTCAGACACAATTGAGGCATGTCTCCCATGGGTCCGCGCCCCCTCCCAGAGTCTCTCTTGTTCGAGAAATGTGTCACACGCTTCTAACCCCTCTTCCTACATGGAAAGAGAGATTAGTGGGCTGTGACAAGTTCGAAGTTACTTTGCAAGGGCTTGTCGCAAACAGAAAAGAGTGTTTTCGAATGAATTGCGAATTCAGAATTCAAACTTGGACGATTCGACCAAAACAATATTCCAGAAATGTTACTCAAAGATATGGACGCGTTCTAGAGGCGCTGTTCAGCACTAGATCTCGGAAGACGTAACTAGACAATCCAGAATGAACTAATCTTGAACTTTGGACACTCAACCCCACCTTGAGCTTCTTCAACTCTCCCCAGATGTTCTCCTTCTCGTGATGGGAGATTCCCGCAGTTCCGATGATCGTCAGATTGTTCGGATCCATCTCCATCAGAGCGGTCAGCTTCTCGTGGGGCTGCAAATGAGCTTATCTTTCATCTGCCAGAACTAGGCACAACGTTATTTTATATCGAATTGATTAGGAACGAGAAATCGAACATTAAATTAGCCCAGAGCATTATGCAGCACCTGAAACCTATCTGCAAATAGCTCAGTCAAACGGGGGTGCTTTATGAAATCACAGTGCTTTATGAAAACATCGCAGATCAATGAACAGGAAAAGTGCAAGTCATACCAATGCGAATCTGCTCTCATCGCTCTGCTTGATCGTCGCTACGTGCTTCCAGTTGAAGTGCTTGATCAACTTCACCTGAGATCAATCAAGTTATCATTTCAAGCTGAACTTGCTAATTGGGCGGATGTCTTCATAGTGAAATATGCTCACCTTCGCCTCGTTCGAATTCCGATAGGCGGGCACGACACGGAAGAAGGTCGGGTAGAGCTGCAATGAGCTATCATGATTTCGCACAAAGCAGGATCGCCATGGTTGTTGCGTTTTGCGCTCATCAATTAATTTCAAGTTGTGAGTGGATGCACATACTCCTTCTGGCAATGAATGATGTTTTTGAAGCCATCGATGACTTTCGACACATTGAATTATCAATAGCCTTTCAACTTCCACATCCCCGAGAAACTTATCTGCATTCGAATTTCTCACTTTCTTTTCCTTATCTCCCCTCCTCCTACTCCCTCTCTGAAGCCGACAATAGAATCCACTCAGCATATCGTCTAATGCAATCAGTTAGGAGGAGAGAAGAAGGGAGATTCAACTATCCGAGAGGAGGAGATACGCGGGTAAACGAGTCGAGAAAGGCCCCTAACGCGGTTTGGACTTTCGTTCACGATAGGCCTCGTCATTCCCAAGAATGCGAGCCACTTACAGGTAAAAGATAAAACGAACGCTCATGTAATAAATGGCCGATTGCGAGAACTCGGATATGTTGCACTGTGTCCACTAGACAGTGAGCGAACGTGAGAATGCAATGCGTCACATTCAGCCTTCTAAAAAAAGCCAACACCAACCTCCTGAGCATCCGCTGAGGAGAACTTTGGGTGCGTCTCTGCGTAGGAGAGTTGGACTATCCGCCAGTACTTGAGGGCCATCGCGATCTGAATATGAGAGAGGAGAGATCAAAGATCAGAATCCAAAGAGCTTCTGGCTGCCAATCTTATCTATAGATTGACGTATCAGAGGAAAATCACTAACCGGATCATTCACATTCGTGCACTGGCCTCCGAATATGGCCACCGGCTTGGGATCACGAGAGATCACGTCGAAGAGGGCCTTCATGCCGAGAGCAGGCGAACACTGGAATGCAGGAGATGTCAGAGATCAAGATTGTCTCATCACCATGCTATCGCTTCATTGTTCATTTAAGTTGCAGATACTCTCGAGCTTTTTTCAAGATACAATGCCATTATATGACATCTCTCCCTCCTCCTCTAATAATGCTGCTTCCCCTTGCCTTCCTCTCCCCACTAGGCACGTGAAATGATCATCGCTTCACTGGCGACGAGTCATTCATAAATTAGTGTGAGGAGCGAGAGAGAAATAGGCTGGCTCGAATTATTAGAGAGCCAAAACGGCGTCAAAACACGCCTTTTCGCTCTGTAACTTGATCGAAAATTATGCATTTCACAGTGTTCTTGTGCAAGTGGATGAATCGCTGTCACACTGTGTTCCAGTGATAATAATTGCAAAAAATTACACACCCTCTGATTTTTGTCGGATTTCACGTCCACTAATAGGTCAATTAGTGGCAAAACTCGATTAGCCCATAGGTGCACTACACTTTCGCCAGTGATTTCACCCTCACATTTCCTTTCCTCCCTCGCCCAAAATCGCTCCGCGCTCTTTCCCTCCTCTAAAAGCTCATAATAAGTTCTGGAAGTGTGCCGCTTATATTGCAAATGTCTCCACTTTCTTCTCTTTCGAGTTCACTCGGTCTCAAAGAGTGCGTTGAATAGGCATCTTAGAGGGAGAAGGAGGAGGTGAATTGCTCGTCCTATGGACTGCGAGCGCCCGTGAGAAATGGGCGGATCTCCTTTCATTCTAACGACGAGTCGAAATTGAGTGAGAAAGGGGAGTGATGGGAAGAAAAAAGAAGAAGAAGGGGAGGAAGAAGTTGGTGAAAGGGCAGTGGAGAAGGAGTGAGAGATGGCATAACGGAGCATAAATGTCACACTTGTTCTTTAGTCGAATAAAATATTGTTTTTTCCACTACAAGGACACTCGACACTGATCCATTCTGATGTATCAGTCATAAATCGCATTTCTGAAACACACCTGAGTACTCTTGTAGATCAGCTCGATGCGATGACCAGAGAGAACGCACGAATGGTTTCTGAAAAGACATTTATTGCACACTTTCAGAATTTATTTTGTTTAACAACCATCTGTATCATAAATTTGCTCACTGTTAGCTCACCTGATATGGTGCAGCGCCAGACTAATCGCAGGTGCGAAATCGCCTCCACTCGTCTCCGCATATCCCGTGTGCTCATGGAGATCCAATCCAGTAGGAGACGACTCGTTGCGAGAGCGAGAACCGTTTAGGGTTACGGGCTGGAATCGATTGTTATTCTTTTTTTCAGAATTGTTTGTCCAGTTAGGTTTCATCCCGCCAATGTATTCATGCGCGAACGGTTCAATGCAATTCTGCTGTTGCACAGTTTGAAAAAAATAATGAAATGGACTCACAAACGGGACGAACACCCCTATGGGGATGACTTTATCGTGGTGGGAGGGACGGGGACAGGGCAGATGCCAGCCAGTGGCTGATCCGAGGAGGAGAAGGAAGAGGAGGAGAGGGCGGAGGAAGGTCATCGCATCTGAATTGTGATTGCAAGCTTCCAATTTGCCAAAAGTTTTACGAGAGAACGCGTATTAGAGCGAACATGAAGATAAAATGCGAGTGAACAAAAGAATTTCGAAAGATTCAAGCCAGCGATGCGAGTAAAAGCGATAAAACCTCGACGGACTTTGATTGGATGAATCGAACTGAGTTTTATGGATAATCGGAAGAAGGAAATGAGTGAAAGCGCACTGAACACATGGGTTGGAATCAATTCGGCTGCCGATCTCCGCTTGAGACGGGCGAACAGCTGACTCTGTGTGTAGATGAGGAGCAGAAGTCAGTGAGAATTACTCTCTCCATTCTATCTGATCTCTCACCGGGTCAGAGCAGCGAGATAGCAGACATAATCGAGAGTCTGGAGAGAGGGATGGAAGAGGAGAAGGCGTGGGGACAAGCCTCCTCCGTCTCCTCCTCCTATCCTCCCCCAACTCCTCCTCCCTGCTCTCCCCTGAGGAGGAGCTCCAGAAGGGGAGGAGCGACCCAGAGCAGCTTACGCGGTGTCAACCAGAGATTCTTTGCTTTTTTTCAAATTTACATGGTCTTCTGGATCCATCCAAAAAGTGTCTCGTCAGCCGAGAACTTTGCTACTGATCTTCGTTCTCAAAATAGGGTTGTTTGTTTCGATTGATAATAGGCCGTCGCCTTTTTTGCACATACGAGTTCGTATCACAGTGGAGTCGTTTTTGAGCGAGAGAAACAACACTACAAATCAGATAAACTCTACTCGTTTCACGTTGTGTATCAATGACAATGTAAGATAAAGAACAGACAAAATCGAGAGGGTTGTCTTCCATTTCCGCGCCCACTTTCACATGAATAATGGCCTCTGATCTGATAGTGATTGATAGTCGATGGCGTAAGCAGAGGAGGACGGATCACACGGGAATCGGAAGAGCAAAAACACGAGATCAGGAGAAAGAGAACGAGGAAGGACCACGGCCAGGGTCAAAGAACGATATCACTCACTGTATTATTCGGAAGGAGCAAGAAAACCGAGACAAGCAAAGAGTTCGTGCAGGTGAAACGTCGAGGTTTGAAGGAAAGGCAAGCTCAGAGTAAGCCGAGTAATGAACAATAGACAGGAAAGCGGCCGGAAATGAGCAATAATGGAGGGGAAGTTGCTCCATCTTCTATTATGTCTACACGGGAAGGCCAGTATTTCCACATCTTTCCCCTTCGGCAATTCTAAAACATGATAGCTGAACAATTGTAAGTTGCAAGAAATTATCAAATTCATATCATTTTTTATTGCCTCGAAAAACACAGTACGAATGAATCTCACTCTTTCCAAGCAAGTTATGCTAAAGATGAAACACATCGCGCAGACCAGGAAAGAGAGTGGGGAATGAATCCCCCATTGTCTCCCTCAGGCGGCAATGAGCCTCGATGCGTGTAGAGAGAGAGAGGACTCGTCGCTCCGGTGATTTTAGGGAGGGAAAGAGAGGGGAATGAGGTGAGATGGGGGCTAAAGTTGAAAGCATGGGCTACCTGCTGAATTGCATGTTTTTTTTCAGTCTTAATCTTCACATGAATCACGGCCAAGATTTGTGTTGTACCTCAACCTTACTTCCCTTTGATAAAAGGTCTATCGGACCTTGACTTTTCCAGTACTCTCACTCGCGAGTTCACTCCCAGGATGGAGTTTGTCCTCTCCGACTTATCTTCTCCTGATCAGACACTGTCGATGATACAAAGAACGGCCGGACACTGCCCACTCGATGCATGATGAAATATTGTAGCCTGCTTACTGTGTCCACTTCAGTAACTGATCAGACTACAGTGAATGTTCATCCTGATTTCAATAGAATGTTCATGAAGAACTTTGTCCCTGGGCGCAGCAGAGTACAAGATTTCCTCAGAGGATGGAGAAATACTACTCCCGAATGCTTTCCGCGAACAGAGAAAACTACGTACATTTCACTCGGACTGATACTCCTACAGGATTCTCTACTCCCTAGACTACTGAAGTTGTGGCGAAATGTAGTGGCCTATGCGGCGCCGAGAGGAAAGTAAAATATACTCTTTTCTGATCACCAAACTGCGTTCAAATATTCGCGAAAGAAGAGCTTAGTGAACCATAACTATCTATGACGTTGATCTTCATTCAGACATCACTGATAATCACCATTGTCCCTATCCACTGTTCCATCACACGTCCCGTTCACATGAATCTCTTCTACACTCCAGATAAGAGTATCTCTGTTGTCGACTATTCTTTGCCCCCTCTTATGTGTTCACCCCCACTCCGCTCCGAGTATAAAAGACCCAGATCGTGAAATCGCACCCAACTCTTGGTTCACAATGCAGTCTACTGTGATCTTCTGTTCTTTGCTCTGTCTGATTTCGACAACGGGCGCATCGCCCATCAGGTACGGCTGTTCAGATTATATTGAATGATCCATCTATGCCTTGAAACGCTTCAACAAAACCATCTCAGATGCGAGCTCTCAACGCTGTCACCCTTCACGGCAGCTCAACTCGAAGAATACGTAGACATCTGGTTTCATCAGAAGGAGGAACTAACGTGAGCGACTTTTCGAACTTCTTGGATTTCGTGAACAGTTGTTCAATTTGGGAAAAAAACCGATTTCTGGCTACCCGGAAGGTGTTTTGGAACAGAAATCGGATACGATAAACAGCAGCTTCCGCTTTCATACGCTTAGATGGAGCGGTCTTTGACTTCGTCACTAAGCTAAAGATCTTTCAAACCTGACGCGTTGGCTTTTTTCAAAACGGTATTGGTAGCTCGATGCTCCATATCTGATTGAAAATCGGCAAAAACTCGAAGAGGCTAGCGCGTATTGCTATTGCCTTTCGCTCCCGTTCCGCTTTCCGTTCAAGGCCACTCGCTATCCGTTACTCCTTTCATGAATGAATGAATGAATGAATGGAGGAAACTGTTTAGTTGGAATGGCATGCCGAGAGAGGCCGCTTCATTCACCGCAATCACTAATAGGAAACAATCCGTACTGTTTAGCCACAAGAGCTTGTGACCGGGGCGAGATTGGTTCTCTGGGTAGTTACGAGTTGACCGAAAAAGGAGCAAGAATGTTGAATCAGAGCAGCAGCGCCCTTTCTCAATTGACCGTTCTCTCGTTCCAAGGCTGACGCTTACCCGAGAAGAGCGAAAAACGGAACAGCTCAGCGACCTTGGTATTAGCAGTTAGCAGCACCGAAAAATGAGAGGATCGAGAAACAAAGCTAGCCGATCAATATCGCAGCGGAAACTGGGATACCGTAGCCTACCGCATCCCTACAGTAATCTTTTCAGACAGAAAGAGCAAGTGAAGCGTATGGTGGAACTCGAGCGAGGAATGAGTCAGGACCAACTCGAGAACATCTCCAAACTGAGAAATGCCCTTGTGAACAACAAGGATTGTCTGGACGTGGATCGAGAAAAAAACATGTAGCTACCGTAACCCTACCGTATCCCTCTCGATTACTGGTTCTTCTCCTGCAATCTTGTTGATCTCGGTTCGCTCGAACCTTCCAAACCACCCCGTTTATCGTTCCGACCAACAAACAACCACAACACTGATCTCTTCTCTATCGTATCGTGTACTCCCTCTTGCAATTGTGATAAACAGTCTGCTCCGAAATCGATCCCATCGCAGTCGGAATTACTCGATGATACTAACTGACCATCGAGAGGGAGAGAGAAGGGAGTTAGCCGATTTGGAAGCGCCCGTAAAGCAGTTTCCGTGAGGCTCTGCGTCTCTGCGTCTCTCAGAGTTCCATGGTCTCTACCTGACTGCTCTCACCGCCCCTCCGACCTTGGCAGCTAGGGCTAACTGTGACCGGAGCGAGCGCTTCTCGAGTAACCTTAGTCACTGCAAGGTCAGACAAGAAGAGAGATAAGGCAAAGTGAAGAGAGTTAGACAGTTACTCAGTGACCGAGAGTAGCAGGGCGGGGAGGAGTAAGCACTATAAAAGGGTCGACTCTCGCTGAGAAAGACAGATCCATCATGGACTCCGAAGCAGCAAACAAGATCAAGGCGTACCGCGTCGTCGGTTATGCCGCCGTCACTTTCTCGGTTTGTCAGCTTTAGTCTTTGCTTAGTCTTAGCTTAGTGACTTAAGCCTATCATTAGCCTTAACCTTAAGCCCATCCCTAATCCTTAATCCATCTAAGGCCGTCGCGGTTCTCTCGATCGCCGTGACTCTTCCTATGGTGTACAACTATGTTCACCACATGAGAAGAACCACCATCCACGAGCTCCACGCTTGCAAGGCGAGTCATTGACCTATCTAACTACCGTATCCATCCATTCGACCTACCGTACCCCCATCTAATCGATAATCATTTCAGTCGCACGCCAAGGGAGTCTGGTCTGATGTCTTCGCCATGAAGGCTCTTCCTTCTCACAACAGAACCGCCCGTCAGGCCTACTGGGAAGATGCTCAGTGCAATGGATGCTGTCTGCCCGGTCCCGCTGGACCCGCCGGAACCCCCGGACGTGCCGGTACCCCCGGACACCCCGGAGCTCCCGGCCAGCCTGGA
>LS507818.1:54218-76630 GCA_900490845.1 Pristionchus japonicus
TCCAGGCTGGCCGGGAGCTCCGGGGTGTCCGGGGGTACCGGCACGTCCGGGGGTTCCGGCGGGTCCAGCGGGACCGGGCAGACAGCATCCATTGCACTGAGCATCTTCCCAGTAGGCCTGACGGGCGGTTCTGTTGTGAGAAGGAAGAGCCTTCATGGCGAAGACATCAGACCAGACTCCCTTGGCGTGCGACTGAAATTATTATCGATTAGATGGGGGTACGGTATGTCGAATGGATGAATACGGTAGTTCGGTAGGTCAATGACTCGCCTTGCAAGCGTGGAGCTCGTGGATGGTGGTTCTTCTCATGTGGTGGACATAGTTGTACACCATGGGAAGAGTCACGGCAATCGAGAGAACCGCGACAGCCTAAGAAGGATATGGATTAAGGTAGGTGCTTAGGGATAGGCTTAAGGTTAAGGCTAAGGACAGGCTTAAGCCACTAAGATAAGACTAAGGAAGACAAACCGAGAAAGTGACGGCGGCATAACCGACGACGCGGTACGCCTTGATCTTGTTTGCTGCTTCCGAGTCCATGATGGATCTATCTTTCTGAGCGAGAGACGACCCTTTTATAGTGCTTACTTCGGGTATTGGTCACAGTTTTGACCCCCTTTGGCTGTCTCGACTCTCTCAATCTCGCTCGATCTCTCGCTCTTAGCTTCATTGCTGCACCTTTTCCGACCATTACAACGCGGCGCTCGTTAAAAGCTGAACGGACGTCGTAAGTTTTCAGCGAGTTTTGACAGGAAGTGGAAGCAATGGGGATTTTCCAAGAGCCGAACGTGAAGATACAGCGAGAAATCGGCTTTTACGACTTACTTCATCAAAAGTTTTCTCAGATGGATAAATTTTGAATTTTTTAAAACTCTTTCACAGCTCAATAACACTGTCCGAAGTCCTGATTCCCATTATACGAACAAATACTGAAACGTAATTCGCTACAATAGTCCACCTTTTCATGCTGGAAAACAGCCGTTGACAAAGTGTGAAACGAGGAGATGAATTGAGGCGCCACCGGATATTTATGATGACTGATTGATTGATTGACGACAGGCCTGACAACCCTCAGGCATAATCGAGGCGATGCTTTGTCTCTCTCAAATCCCCATGCTATCTCATTCCTTCTATCCGTAGAAATACCTGAGGAATGGAGAAACGCAGCTCCGTCCCTTCATAAATCCTCCCTCGCTTCGTCCTCAATATGCCCTCCACTTTCTAGTATTTCCTCCCCGTTTTTCTCGTGATTTCGCCTGCAAATAAGCAGAATCGGACGCTGAAAATCGTGGGAATGCCGAGGATTAGTGGACCAAGTCGTCGTCGTGTTTAGAATGGAGCAACAGCTTCTGTCTCACCAATTTGAACAACATTTCGCGCTGTCCTACCGACGAGAGATGAGGTAGAATGGAGAGAGCCAAACCTCTACTGGAGGGCAGAATCGAGGACAACCCTCCTTGGAAGAACAGGAAAACACGGCCTTCCCTTCCTCCGGAGAGACGTTACTTCGTTTTGACTATATTTTGAGCGAGTCTCAGTTATTTGCGTCGCTTTTGCCGCTAGACTCACGGAAATCGTATTTGCTTCTGTATTTGGTGGGAAAGGGCAGAATTGTATTCCTTGTGGTTCGAAGACTCATTCGGTTTCTCACATGCTCGCGTTATTAGCAATCTCAAACGTAGAGCGAAGCTTCCTTCTCATAGCTTCATGAGAATTTCACACGCTACTCCACCCGGATTGGTTCCTGTTAGGGGGTGAGTTCAATTCAGGAACTTTCATAGTAAGATATCATTGTGTTGCTTTCACTCTCTAGCTCATCAGAATCCCTTCCTCCTCTCATTCATTCCTTGTTAGTGTCTCACGTTCTCTGACGCCGTCTCCGCATGAATTCACCCGCATCCAATTCTCTCTTACTACTGTTTACATATTTCTCTCCCTCGGAGGATCGTAGATCCGATCTCTCATCCTGTTCCACGCCCTGTAGACGGTTAGAGAATGAGATCCTCACCATCCCACATTCTAATCCGTGGCGGCTTATTATCATAGGAACGTCAAAACATCTCAAGATGGGGATATCCTGTAGCTACGGAAACGGAGAGACTAGGCAAAAAGTCTTCCTCGTTGCGCTCTAGACAGCGAAAAAAACATTTTTCTTTGTAGCACCTGCCTAGTAAAAACGGGTTAAAAGATATCGCTCTCACCGTTTTGCCCCCAGACCTCTAACGTCAGAGCGACCAAAAAGAGGGCATGCCTATCAGAAACCCACTCAAGCTTAGCCGAGTGTAAGCCGATGATTCCCTCGATTGGACCCTCTCATCCCCTTCTAGAATGATTTATCGCGTCTCTCAACACGCCCTTCGAGGTCTCTTTCCTCCTCCAGACAACTGTCGCTCCTAGAGGCTATTAGTTATACGCACAACTTCCCCATCCGTCGGAGTTTATTCCGATGTTTCATTGTGTGCTGTTCAATGCTGTTCGAAAATTCAGAGCATAAGAAATGCTGCTGGTTCTTGCAAAATTAGGACGTGTCTGAAGAGGCTAGTAATCCACAACAACTGTCATGCCGTCGCTCTTAGTTAGCCAGTGCAGACTCTGCCCTCCTCCCGTCTCTCTCTCGATTCCGATTCTCTGCTCATAGAATTATACGTCGGGCCCTCCCTTCAATATTATCGCTCTACGCCCGCTAATGAAATCACGCGCGGCGAGTTTCGTTGGGTGTGACTTCATCAAATTTTCTGTTAGATTCATCGAGAATTTGTAGGACTCTCTCAATTTCGCACGCTCTCTCGCCTCGGTCTAGAGCTTCAATGCCCTCTCGCCTCGTATTGCGGAGATCAGGCACACTTTGCAACAGCGCAGGGCGACTCTAGCCAATCCCTATCACCTTACCCGAGACTCTTCTTTTCAACTATGCGAAGAGTATTCAATTTCATAGTCGAACGTGTTGTTTTCAAGAACACTTCGGGGATTGCAGTAGCAAAAAAATGCAAAATTCTGACAATGGCATTCTTTGGCGATGTGCATATTTGTGAATGCGAAAATAACGTGCACAAACGAAGAAGCTACTTGAATCTTCTAAGCTTGGTGCCTTTCTTCCGAGCTACTCTTCCAGTAGAAATTCACTCATTCGTGTGTTTTCGTCGCATTTTAGGGACGTCGATTTGATCTAATCCTTTCTGAAATTGCTGGCAAAATCTCGAACAGTTTCGTTGCTCACAAATCTCTTCGCATGTGGTACGACGACACATTTCCGCTAGTTCCCTCATCTCTTCATTCATTCCTCCCATTCACTTCTCTCCCCTGTCCGCGGATCAAATTTTCGTGTGCTGAAAGGAAGACGTTTCGTGTAGTCTGCAAACTCTCGTCACCTTTCAACCCTAATATCGCGTGGAATAGAGAATATCCTTCCTAGTCGAGATTCTCTGGTTGTCTCTCAGTCCTCCCTTAACCTCTCTGAACCATGCTGCAGATGATTGGGCATCTGACTCACACAGCTGCGACGGCTGCAGCCGCTGCTTCGAGGATACCCGACCGACCGCCCATTGGTGAGTTGTTTGAACTGACTGATCCTTCACTTAATTCCTGAGGTTTTGTTCGAATGTAACGGGGACTACTGTGCAATCTTGTGCAGCAGTAGGACTGATTTAGTTGAGTGCAAATAATCGGTGTAACCGAACCTAGAAGGACGTCTTTTGAAGAATCCGGTAAAGATCACGTACGAAAGATCTCATCTTTCATCTTGCGGATGTGACATAGATCTAAAGTGCAGGATTGCCAATAAAGCAATACTCCGTTTAGAGTGATGTATCGAGGGGGTTGAAGAGCAGGGAGTTCGTGTAGAATCAGGAGAGCTCCTCATTTCTCTTTTCCACTGAAGCGGATCAAGCGTAGTGTGAAAAACACGATAATCAGATCATAATCAACGGATTTAATGAGATTTATCAATTTCCCGCTCTGATGAACACAAGTCGTAGTGTGAGGGCGGTGAAACACATCCATCAAGGCAACACCCCAAACACATCAGCGAGTCTCAACGCATCAGATCATGCTGAAACCTGTCTAATCCACGAACTTCTCTCGAATTGCCTACTCAGTCAAAAGTCTCTCCCAATAATTCTCACGCGTAATCATATCAATTTCTGGTTCGCACGCTCTCTCCATCCAATTTTTCAATACTTGCATTCTCCATTTACTTAGCTAAGAATCTGCTTTATATGACCATTGATATAAAGTCACCAGACCGATTCATCACTACTTCATTGTGATTTTGAAAGTTAACTTCAGATGGAATGTCGCCACGTGGCTCGCCTGCACTAGTACGACTGGACGGATCAATAGACGTGTTCGGAGATAGTCGAAGGTATAACTTTATCCACAATACATTAAAATAACAAATAATCATTCAGAATGCGAAGCGGCGAGCGGTTCATGCGGCACATGGAGGCCTCGCCTGAGAGGTATTCAATTTTTATAATATTTTAGAAACTACGAAAAAGAGGGAGTCACGTCAGAAATCTCATAGAGAATGCGATTTCCGCATTGACTGTAGCTTTTATGAAGGATTTTTCTCGATTGTGTGCCTTCACGATTTCCATTGTGCGATCTCCATTCGATTTTGAGCAGTGGAAATGACGATTTCACAGCATCTTTTAGCCTCGATTCGCGCTACTTTTCGATGCAACTGAGGGTCATTCAGCGCGATTTTCGCAAGTCACGAGTCGAACTTTGTCCGGCCAAAGGCCACTGATGATTTCCTCAGCGAAGACTTTGGACTTTCTAGCCCAAATCGTTGCATAATTATTCGTTGTTCTATTGTTTCTCGAACAATCGGCTACAAACACCTCACACTTACGTCTTTTCTTAGCATCGACGCAATAATTGTAGGGCTTGACGGTGTTTCGTCAGAATGTAGACTTCTTTTTGGCCTGTTCAGAGGAACCAAAGTGCAAAAGTATCAGATTTTCAAAGGCATCTTCAAAAATGAACAATTCCGTGGTGGATTTGTGATCCCCAAGCCGGAAAGAGGGCGCGCGACGTGAAAGATGGCCGTTTTCTGCAGTAGTGTCAAATCTCGTCCGATGGATATCCCCTTTCCTCCTCCTCTCCTCTCTTCCCATCCACTCTCCTTCCCCATTCACACAATTTCAATCAGGAAGATACACACACTCACTCCTACCATTTCCTGAGAAGAGAGAGAATAGTCGTCACTTTATCCGCTGCTTTCTATCGCTGCGTCCTACCTAGACTATTGGAAATCATCAGAAGACTGTTGTAGCATGGGTGAAACATATTTGTGATTATCTCTATCTTCTCCCGTAGATGCTACGTAAGATAGGCTTCATTTAATCTATGAATGTTTTCCCTCTTTTTGCACAGTGTTATCTAAATTCGAGTTTGGTGTATCTGTTTCGCTGTCGAACTTGCCGGGTCCTTCCGGTTCGGAGTTCCGGTTCTCGCTAGAAAAGAAGTCTTCTATTGTCCGGCTGCGCCCCCAAAACATCCGGTCGTCGATTTCTCCCAGTGGGTGTTGATGTCTTCGAAAGTTAGCCCATTCTCGAACCATTGGAGTTCTCGCTCGAGCACTAGTCCTACAAGGCTAATGCATCTAATGCTGATAGCGTCTTTCCCGTCCTCTATTATTGCATCATCGACTTGGATCATCTTTTCATGAAGTAGTTTGACTCTATCTCAGTCATTGGCACGCGTGCGGAATAGAGATGAATCTCTCAAGTGCATGAACGAGAACATCTCTTCTTCTCTCCTCTCTATGACGTTGTAATTCCTTCCGAAGCCCTACTTCCACTCTCATATCCGTCGATTGACGCTGTTTTGGCTACATTATCGCCCCTCGTTGCCATGGCTGATAGGGGAAATCGGAACCAATATCGACTGGTGTACGAGCCTAATCCGTACACTCGTGTCCTAGATAGACTGATTTCGCACGCACTCCTACCGATTTTAATGTTTTTCTAACAAAACTGCAGTCAATCCTCAGCAATTTTTCACCCCGGAACCAACCTACTGCAGTAGAATGAGTGTTGACGTTGCGGTCTCGCATCACTGGTTGATTTTGACGGAGCAGCGGTTTGAATGATGCTGACCCCTTCTTTCCTCCCTCTCAGTCCCCTCTCTTCTCTCCTGCTTTACACCGATCCTCCTTGACTCATCATATGGCGTATGCTCCGTCTCATTCCTCTGCAACACAATCCGCCGTCATTCATTCATCCATGTGAGAGTGTTGCCGATCACCCGAGATTCATGCTTTTTCAACTCTACTGTGTCTGTTTTACTAGAAGCCGCAAACGTTTGGAAGCAACCGACAAAACCTTTTAATGACTCTCTGATATTCGTTGTCCTCCCTGCGTTCAGAGACATAACATCATTTGATGTCCGGTCATTAGAGAACATCCTTTGTTTTCTAATAATCAAAAACACTCATTCTCTCCTCAGATGAAGTGTTTTCTGTGCTTTCAGTTCTGAGTTTTTCTCACTCTGTGTAAATCGAATGAATGTGCGGGAAAGACAATCTCAATCTGACTGTTGCGCTTTTGTTCACTTCTACGTAATCCTTAGCTTATCCTTCTTTGTTCTACATGATTTATCAATAGTTTTTTTTTCAGTTTTTATCGGCTGAACCCATAGACTTCCATATTTGCTCCTGATGGTTCTTCCTAGATTGCTCTTTCCACTCTTTTTTTCTCCTTCATTTCCTCTCAGTTTTCATTCAGTTGCACACTCGAACATGGTATTAACAGACTCTCTCGAAACATCGTCTTAGCGTGTATTTCGTGTTCATCCTTCTTCTCTGCTTCCGGATTCTCTTCTCTTCTCATTACTCCCACCAATGGTCTCTCTCTCTCTCCCCTTTGCCTGTTCTCTCACCCTCTCTGACCGACGAGAGAGGAGACTCAAACCACTGCTCATTTCTCTCATCCTTTTCAGTCAGTATCACTCACTCATCCGAAATGAGCCCATCTTCTCCCTCTTTTTCTCCCTTCTCTGGCTCTCAAACAATCAAATCTCTCCTCTGCTCGAGCATTTCCCGAGTATCTTTCTCTCTTTTGTCTTGTTTTGTATGACTGAGCTCTCGATTGGATAGTCACTCTCCTCGTCTATTACGAGAGTTGAAAGCTCAACAGTTCCTTCTGATACACTTTGTAGATTTTGAAAACCTAATTTCTGCGATACTATTTTCTAGATTTTCACAGCAATTCATGATGCTTTCACTGAACTTTTCTGACGCATTCTCTATTTAGACCATATTTGAAACCCAACTCATCCTCGTGAAACATCATCCAACCTCGAAACACGATTCAATCTCCTGCAGCAATCGCTTAGTTTCCTACCTCCTTCCCAGTTCGCGCAACCTCTCAACATAATCGACACCCTTCTTCTGCTGAGAGAATACCGCTTCCATTCTTCTCTTCTATTCCTGCTCTTTCACCTGTCTGAGAAAATAGCGAGTGTGCAGACAGAGTAGGGCTTCATTCAGAGGAAACAACGTGTGAAATCTCCCCTCCACCTTCCTTCTCTTTCTCTCTCTGACCACACCTCATTCCTTTCCATTCCATTTCGCTCCTGCTAGATTCATGTTTCTATAATCGCTCCTCATATTCTCTCATTTGCTTTGCGTATGCTCTCTCTCATTCGTTGGGACGAACCCTCCATTCATTCATTGACGAAAGATGCCTCGAACTTATTGAAATTGCATCGTCGATCTTTATTTCGTCTTCGAGAGCTCATCCAACTCTTCTTTAGTAGTGAAGTTAGCTCGGAGATCCGTCCGGCCCTTCGAGAGCTGCCATGATTGGGTGAGTTGCCCTTTTTCGCCAGTCTCCCACCTAGACAAACCAGGCAACTTTATAAAATATGTTGATTACTATGACACTTGTTCAGCTGCCTGGATGAACTAAGGTGTAAGTGATAGTTTTTACTGGAAAAAGGTTTGATCAAATCTTCCGCCGCGGTCTCATAAACTACGGCAAAGAGTTTTAGTCTGGGAGTTTTTGCAGCGTCTATCTTTTTATCTTGCCCTTAGATTTCGTATCTCTCAATATTTCACTACAAAATCGCCATTTGTTCGCATTACTCTCAATATTCTTTGCAAGCTCTCGAAATGTCTCCCGCACTCTGCCCACATTGGCTAATCCTGTACTTGACCAATTAGTCCGATTACGCACGAAAAGCTCTCCGATTCCGCCGGCGCCTGACAAAGTTCTCCAGTATCCAATTTACTAAACATAGCCGCTTGTGGGCGAGAACTTTGCTCATTAGGCAGGACTACGGTCAAGCAGTTTCAGCTATTCCATCTCTCTAAGTCTCTCCGTGAAAATACCCTTGATTGAGGATCTTGGAACCCATGAAATCGCGATTCTTGTCTTTCCACATCCTTGACAGTGCAAGATGACGTACTCCAGAATACCCAGAGCTGCTCATTTCATTCCGCTCCTCCATTGCTTTCAATGACTTTGCTCTTCTCTAGACGATGACTACATTCGTCATTATGTCATCTCAATACCTTCTCTCTCCTCCTTTGCCTTCTGTTCTGGACATGTAAAGAGAGCCCTCTTCTCCTTCCAATGAATGAGAGAAAGGAGAGAAGTGGCTCATTTCCCGGAAAAATACTGCCCACTAAATAGTATTTGATTGGGAGTAGTTAAAGGAACCGTGGGGGAATTTATGGGCACATTGGCATTTGGATGGATTTTCTCTGCAATAAGAGGGCTTTATCGGGCACTCGTTCGCTGGAGAGATTCCACTTTTGGATTATCAATATTGGAAAGGAAAGGGCTTCATCACGTGTTTCTGTCGATGCTAATTCACGGCTCTAGAGTACAGAGATGGAAAGTAAACTCACCGGTTCCACCCAATCCGTGTGGCCTGATCTTCAGTCAAAGGACGTGAAAAGAAGAAAAAGACGAGAAAATCCAAACTTCAGTACCAGTCATTTAGCGCGAGCGCGCTCTTTTTTCTCAGCAATCTCAGCTTTCGACCGCATTTCAAGAGGAAAATGGGTGCGTAAGAGAATGAAAGGAGAATCCTGAGAATCGAAGGGAAGTTGCGATAGTGGGGAAAGTCGACGATTCTACCGTTGTTCCGACGCGCTGTTGGGAATGGGCAACGTACCACCGGGGTGAGTTCCAACCTTCAACGGTCAAGCCTATAGGGAAGATCTATTTAACTGTCGGATCCGGATCTCGAGGAAAAATTCTATTTAGTTTGAAGCGTAGGTCCAGCGAGCTCAATCTCTTCATTGGTCATATTTATGAGCGCGTGTTGATACTTATTCTTGGACTACATCAAAACGTCATTAGAATAATCGCTGAGCAACTTCTCTCCAATCTCTCTCGCATTAGTTCATATCAGCCCAGTTAGTCTTGAAGCGAGAGAGAAGGAGCACTTTATCTCTTCCATTCGATGAGCGTTTTATCGACTAAGCCTGTCCCGTTGAGAGTTGCAGTCATCAATGCGAGAGCTCGGTTAGTATTTATTTTCTTGGTTGAACAACGAAGTGATATTAGATTGAGCTGTGAGAATCATTTGTGTAGTGCGAGTGAAACACATTCAGAATATTGCTAATTCTTTGTTGGGTTTAGAATTGAAATTTTGTTTCATCTCAGTCTAGTTTAAACCTTCCTTATTCATGAGCGAAAACAGGAAGCTGATACCCTCATTGGTAGTCATTTTCGCACAAACTGCTTCGCAACAAAGATGGAAGGTCAGCTGCTCTTCCAAAATGGGAAGCATATGAGCGAGTGTCATTATAACCCGCACGTTCTCTTTCTCTGCTGCAGAGCTCATGCATTTTTGAAGGCTATTTAGTGCATAGTGCATCCATTCTTCCTTTTTGGAAACTAACGCGCATCACTCTGCAAAAATGATACAGTAAGTTTCCTTAATCCTATTTTGCCTATTCCTATAGCACAATTCCTCACTGCTTCTATAAAATCGGTATTGAATTCCTATGATGGGGCAAGTTGGGTACCATGCCATGGCTCTCTCTGCAACGTTCGTCGAAAAAAATGTCTGGTCGAAGACTGCGATGTGAAGCCCTATTCTGCCAATCTGAGTGCATCCATATCGGCTCCGTTCATCTACTCTTTCCTCTCATTCCAATCTTCAAGCGATGTCCTGTTTCTCCCGAATCCCAACATTCTCTCTTCTGTTAGAAAGGGCGAGAGACAATGCGAAGTGGAGAGAATCCAACCACTGCTCTTCTCTTCCTCCACTTCCTCTCCACATAATTTGTTCCGCGAGAAGTAGAGAGGAGTGATTTACCCCACTCTCATTCATGTTCTCCCATTGCGCTCTTGTGAGGTAGACCAATCTCGGGCTTAATTCAATTATGAGGTTCGCTCGATGCTGATTTGCAGTATTTAAAAAAATGCTTCAAACGTAATCCGCACTTTGGGGTAGGACAAAAGGGGAGTGCGCAAGCGCCTGGTCAATTGAAAATATGAGTTGGAACGGGTTAGAAATTTGAGCAGCTCATTGCCCAAAATTTGAACTTCAATTTGCTAATAATTGCAAAAGAGGTAGTGAGTTTTATTTCATAATTACTATCCCGTTGCTGGATTCAAATTCTCTGATTTTCAGTCAGATGGCCTCTGGCAGTGCCACGATGGCGGTGAACGAGGGGAAAGAGGGAAGTGCGGAACCCGCCAGGAGTGTCTCCTACATGGAGGATAGGAACTCGAGGTGAGTGCTGCTACTGGTGCTAACGGATTAGTCTAGAGTCGATTACGGTAATGATAGAATACCTCCTTGGGTGGGTCGAGATGATTGCTTCGTTGAGGAGTACAAGTGCTGATAAATGTGGAATGTTGAAAGAAGCGAACATTTTGAGTTTTTTTTCATAACGAAGGGAATGCTGCATTGACAACATATTTTATAGTAGTTCCGAAACATACTTTAAAAAACTCCCATTTCAACTTGAAGCATTGCCAATACCAAGCTGATCCTTGATTCGCACACCAGGAAAATATCAGAGCTCATTAATTAACTCTCTCATTGTTCCGGGTCTATTCCCGTGCTCGCTCACAGCTGTCCATCGGGGTCTACTACATGTCAGGCGAACGAGAGAGATATCTAATGATAAATGGAGATTGATCACGCAGAGAAAAAGAGATAGAGGCCTCCTTCTAGTAGATGGAATGCGGGCACCTGTTGGGAATGTTTCTTTTCTGGATACAGAATAGAGGGTTTGGGCAAAATTCTGGGCGGAAAGAGGGTAGTAAGACACAAAACAAATCAAATAATTGAACGGCCAAATCGCAGATTCGGCTCTGAATTTCGTGACGACGACGTGGAAGCGAGAATGCCGTTGGACAGAGGATCGCACAAGAGCTCTGTGAGGGAGAATGTACCGGTATGCAACCATTTTCATTTGATGAACTATGTTTCGGAAATCGGATATCTATCTGATCTAAGGTACATTTTCGATTTCAGCATGGACTGTGATACAAAAGTATTCAACTAGAAAAGTCATTGCAGGACGTAATACTGCGTCTGAACATCGGCGGTTCCTCGTATCGCATTCGGACGAGGAGCATTTGTTAGTTTACTCTATATTTTTTCTTTATTTGCACACAAGGTGTATCTCGAGGTTATAGAACAATTAATGCTGCAATTATCAATCTATTTCAGCCCGATTCGGTCCGAAGACGCTGCTGGGCAAGTTCGTGAGGATGAACCATGATCATCGGTGAGTTATTCTTTATTAAGAAGGCACAGTAGACTTGCTAAGCAATATCATTGATTACGAAAATTAGCATAATTCAGAAAACAATGGGCGGACAGCTACTTTGAGGAGAGCGATGAGTACTTCTTCGAGCGAGTGCCGAGGTAATTAATTCGCTAATTAATCAAGCGAGTAATTGACTAATTAAGGTACTTCGATCCGATCTATGACTTCTATGCAACGGGGAAATTGCACGTACCGAAGGATCTCTGCTTCGACAAATTCATGGCTGAGTTGAGGTGCGCTTAGCCTGAATTATGATGTTGCATCCTAACTGATGTTTCGCGTGTTAGTGACGCGATTTGCAACACGCTTGCTGAAGTAGAAGAAGGTCTGAAGAAAAGATTAGGCCCACCGGATTAACCTTGAATTATCACTGCCCCAGCAGTGATATCAGGCAGAACTTTGTACGTCTTACTGAAGTCAGATTCCAGGTTCTGGGCCGTATCCAAGTCCCGAATGGACGATTGTTGTTCACCCTTCACACAATACTGTGTGAACGTCAACAACAACACTCAAGTAAGTGACTGCCGTAGACTAACCTATCCCAACGCTTCATGTGCATTCAGCCAATTCCATTCAAGTCCTTTATCGTGACTAATCTATCCACTAGACTCCCCATTTTGCTCTCAATTTAAGCCCATTATCCTATCTCGCGACTCAATCACTCCTGCTTCACTCTATCCATCCCCTTTAGGACGGGGGAATATTCGGTGCCTCAGATCCGGACAAGGTCAACTCCCTCTCTAGTTGTGTTCAGTGTTCTTCTCAGTTCGTGTTTCGTTCCCTCCGGGTCTTCCCGATTCTGGGTTCTCTAGCCTGTAGAACTGGATCGTCGTGACGCTTTCTTTTACCCTTTTTCGGTTTCCATCCTTCGAAATCGTGCTGGAAACCGAAGAAGACCCGCTTTCCCTCACACACTCCTTTCATTTCTCCGTGTTCTTTCCGCACTTTCGTTCACCTTCTCTCACCTCGACGGCCTTTCCTTGGGCTCCACTCACGCTTCTCTTCTTCCGTTTCCTAATCCACACACTGCTGCCTATCGCACAGGGACGGACGGGGCCGGAAACTATTCTACAGTTTTGCGAATGGTTAAATCACGGCCCCGTCCGGTTTGCCGAGAGACTGAGAGTTCCGCTCTAATCCCGCGTCCGTTTCTATCGATTCTACTTTGCAGCTTCAGGAGAAGGACCATTTCATTGGAGTGAGATGTGCCAATCTGAGAAGGAGATTGTGGTTGGTACTGGAGGGACACTCAACTAGCAATTGGTGGAAGGTGAGAACTTCATAGATTTCTCATAACTCTAGCAAATAAACCCATTAGCAATGATGCGTTTCAACTAGACGGTTAACTGATTGCTTCGCGAAAGGCACATTTTTCTATCTTCTTCATTCAGTTCGGAAACTAATCTTTGATCTCTTCAGGCCTTCGAGGTCACTTCGACCTCCTTCGTCGTTCTCTCAATCGCCGCTCTCATTCTCGGGTCGATTCCCGAGTTTCAAGTACCGCAGATTGATCCGGATGGAACAGTGCCTTACGCGTATGTTCCCCCTACCCTTGCCTTTAGGGTAGATCTTGAGTGATCGTGGAAGCCACAAATTAGGACGATTCGTTTGATTGAAAGATCACTACTTCAGCACTGCCACCTACCCCACGTATCCGAACAACGCGGGTGGTCGAATCGAGGAGACAAAGACGGTGAAGAAGGGACAGGAGGAGGGAACGGTGAGAGAGATTTCGTAACAAACAACAAGTGAATCTCAGCTTCTGGACCAAAACGTTGCATCATCGAGCATAGAATGAAAACTGATGCAATCCTGACTAACTCATTGTACAGGAAATACTAATGAATGAGGCGTCAATGAGCAATGAAACGATGGTCGGTACAGTTTGCGTAGCTCGAGTTGGTGACGTTCGTGCAGCGTTTACTTTTTTCCATATCAGCCCCCCGGCTTCTTTCATACCTCCTTTAGTCGTTTTTTCTTCTTCTTGAAACCTCAGGTTGACAGATTTCGAATCGCTTACTGACTTTATTCCAGCGCCCCGAAATGATCGAGCATCCGGTGTTCAACTGGGTGGAGAATGTGTGCGTCGTCTACTTCAGTGTCGAGTATCTCATGAGGTTCTGGGTGAGTTGTTTTCTCACAATTTTGTTTTATTTATCGTCAATATCGGATTGAAACTGTGGAATGCTGGCATCCAGACGGTTAAAATATCACTGAAACTTATTCTCCATTTCACGATAGATAGTTCAGCGTGGAGTATTTGATGAGGTTCTGGGAGAGTTGTTCTATTCATTGAGCGCCGCCGTGAGATTCACTCCCCGTAAAGACAGTCACGCAGCCCTCGAAACATATTTGTCGTCATAGCTCGACCAAAGATCAATCCCATCTCAGGTCGCTCCTCGCAAGCTGGCCTTCTCTCGACAACTCCTCAACATCATCGACCTTCTCTCCATCGCTCCTTTCTACTTCGAGATGCTGCTGTGGGTGGTGAGTACTTAGATCGGTTCTGTTTCAAGCCTTGTTGATTTTTATTGTTGAAAGAGTTTCAACGCGCAGTATCAAATCAGATTTAAATTATCTTTGTGAAACGCATATTAATGCTGCTATCTTCAATTATTTTCTAAACTTGTTGCGACAGCATTCCTACAACAGGATTAACAGAGCGAAAAGTTCCGTTGATAGACTCAAGTTGTATCTCATCCTCCCTTTCCAGTGCGGCATCTCGGGCGACAACGTGCGCAAGGTCCGATGGGCGTTCCTCACTGTTCGACTGCTGAGAGTGCTGAGGGTGATCAGGATAGCCAAGCTGGGCAGATTCTCGCCTGGTGAGCTGACATTTTTGATTTTTGGGCTTCAAAAATCGGCTGTGATCCTTCCATAGTGTCTAAAAATTATTGTCTTTGGTATGAAGAATCCGTTGGCAATATTGAAAGTACCAAGATGCCCTGAATTTGCTTGAAGCGCGAAACATATCCGAATGCGAATTGTCTATCAACACACAACAATTGAAGGTCTCGCCAACTTCGCGCTCACACTGCGCAAGTCAAAGAAGCAGATGCAAATGGTGATTATTATTCCTGTTATCAGCAAGTTTGAAATTTATTGAAACTCGATTAACTAATCACTATCACAGGTCGGAGTTGTCATGATGACGGTTGTCATCTTCTTCTCCACTCTCATCTACTTCCTCGAGAAAGACGAACCCGATACCAAGTTCACTTCGATCCCTGCGGCGTTCTGGTGGTGAGTACTTCAGCATGGCTTAGGAAACCGAAACAAGCGGTGTTTCATGTTCAGTGAAAAAGTAATGACATTTTCATAAGCGAGGCGCGAGCATTTTGGGGAACTTTAGGGGAGCGAAAATCAAATCCCTTCTCAGGAGCGTCGTCACAATGGCGACGGTCGGTTACGGAGATCTCGTGCCCGTCACTATTGGTGAGATTACCGTCTCTTTTTACGAGTAATAGGTGATAGCCGGCCAATCCACCACGTGGACTAGATTCCTCGCCATTAGACAGATGAATGCCTATTCTGGTGATGATTGACCCATGTCAATCAGCCGAAATCAGCCGACACAATTTGATTGCATTATTCCAAGCGTCTATCGTCTGTTTCAAATGAAACTGAATGAAAGTAACAATATGCAGCATCATCCACTCCGAAAAATTGAACTCGCAATAAAAGCAAATTCTATTCCAGCGGGCAAGATCGTCGGAACAGGCGCGATCATCTGCGGCGTCATGGTGCTCGCTCTCCCGATTACCATTATGGTCAGTTTGATCTTTGATCTTTGAACGTTTACATCTTCTCAATAATGATCGTTATTCATGATTATTGTCAAGATGGTAGTCAAGAAAAAAATAACATTGCTCTTCATATCGTGATGAGTAAGCGCATGAAACATAACAGAATCGCTGATCGTTCGAATGACGTTCAGAACTGAAGTTAAATTATGGAAACGCCTGGCGCGTGCATGCATCATCCGACCAATTCCATTCGAAAAGAGCAATGAATCACGATAGCATCACTCTCATAAGGGCATTGTCTGCCGTCGACTTCCCGTTTGAATGACATCATCATGATTTTCAAAATCGAAATATCCCTTCCATCTCTGATCTTTGAATAACAACACCTTGACATGCGGACGGATGATCAGAAGAGTAGTCGGGGTGATTGGGATGGTGACTCACCCTCTCACCCCACGCTATCTTATCGGACCACTCTTACTATCAGCCGTGTAATCGCAAACCTGTCAATTACTACCTGTCGCTCTAGTCTATCCCAGATGATTCTTCCTCATTCTTTCTTATCGAAGGAATGAGCATGGCCCAGATCATGGCTACCTGTTCAGCGAGTTCGATACGGTGAAGCTAGACCAGCATAGCGAAAACGATTCCAGTAGCACAGTATCCACTCCGTTTGCGATCTGAACATTCCAATACTCGAAAGATTCAAAATTATGATATTCAACATCATCCTCTTGCAGGTGAACAACTTCATGCAAGTCGTCAAGCTTCGCGAGGAGAAAATCATCAAAAAGTACGCGCAACAGCATGGAGATCACGTCTGATCTTTGATCTCACCGTCTTTCAAAGATCAAAGATCAATCCCCACTTCCCCTTTCCATCCATATCATAGGTGCTACTGAACCCGTCCCGTTTCCGTCTCCGTTCTCGTTCCAATTCCATCGCCAAATCTGGTCGTCGAGTCTGTTATCCCCTTGAATTTCCCTTCCCGTTCCCTCTTCCAGTGTAATCTTCTTGTCCAAGCAATGATCTCACACGAACACATTCTCTCTCTTCCCAATTATCGCTTTATTCGATAGAATACAATTGTGTAACTATTATGTATGGCTAGATAAACCTTTTGCTATCGCAAGCATGACTTGCTCTACACTCGTTTTGAATTTGATCTGAGATCGGGCTGTGACTAGATTACGACGAATCTATGGAAACAAAGGGGATAATGAGGAGAGATCAATGGTACCGATAGTATTTGGAACGGGGCGGGAGTAAAGATCAAGGATCAACCCCTCTGAGCTCTTCGGATCTGCTCCCTCGGTTGCTCCACTCTCGGTGGCAGCTCCAGTTGACTGTTCCACGTGAGAAAAGTGACCAGAGAGATAACGGAGTCGAGGAACTAGAAAATTACAATGATATTTTCAATACATTTTCGGGATCTGTTTCATCTGAATGTGTTTCACGTGGAGCGTAACTTTTTAACAGTGCAGGAGTTGCTTATGTGTGATAGGTTACAAATAAAAAAAAAGAAAAACATACGATGCATCTCGTCTTCGACGCAAGGAACATGTGCATGAGTGAGTGGGTGAGCATCGAGAATAGATTCGCGTACGCCTGGAAATTATTTCATGTCAACTGCCCAGAAATGGATCAGAATAGGGGCTGAACTTGAGAGAACTGGGCTGAATGGCTGAACAATTCAAGAGAAGATAATCGTTGATCAGGGACAGACAAAATACGACTAAAGTGACAGATTAGCACGCGCTTGATAAGGATAGCCGCGCTCTTTCAATCAGATGTGAATGACGGGGAAGTGGCTGGGGAGGTTTTTATACTCCGTTTACTAGACTATTTCCAAAGGAGGTAGCTTGATGAAGAGATAAGAACGTGGCAAAAACGTGACAAAAACTGACAGGTGTGATAAGGATAGGCGCATTTCAATCAGATGGGCAGTGACCGTCTAGGAGAGAAGTGGCTGGCCTTTTTCTATTGCTCTGCTAGACTATTTTGACTGGGCGATCAGCAGTGGTCTGACATTTCAATTCCCCCACTAACTGGGTGAGAGATCATGTGAAATTGAGAGAGTCCGATCAAATAATTGAGTTCGGAGCGAGATAGCACGTGATTTGAGGAGGGCAGACAGTGGGGAACCCGCAGATCGAATGTTGCGTACTAGATCATGTGGTTTTTGCAGTATTTCTCTCTTTCTCTACTCCCACTTCCTCCCTCTCTTTCCTTCTCTCCCTCTCTCGATCGCGAGTGAAAGCGCTGAAACCGAGCAATGGCATTGCATCAGGGAAACAAACAAGCGCCGTGTCAGAGGGAGAGGGTTGGCGAATGGAAAGTGATTTCTTGATCTATCTTTCAAAAAAAACCACAATGCCCCTCAAATTTCTCAATGGATGTGTTCTAACTCAGATATGTTTCGCAAATATGAGAAGTATCGACGTTCATGAAGCAATCTCGATCTTGAGGACTTTTCCTACATTCAGAACATCAACCTAATAGTATTTCTCGCCCCTGGATCAGCTCGATAAGACGAAGTGAACTAACCGTCTTCTTGGTCATTCTCCTCTCCTGGAAGGGCCAGACGAATCGATGGTTTCTCAGGAGGAAGAGAGCTGTGAGAAGGAAGGCAACTGAGGAGAGAAGGAGGAGAAAAGAAGAGAGAGAATCGTGAATGAGTCGGAGAAGCGATAGGATCTGCAAGGGAAGCAGATTCAAGGCGTAAACAAAGGTAAAACTGAGACATCCAATCGGTGAGAGATCATTCGAAAAGAATAGAGACAATTCTCTATCTGCATTCATGTAGAAGAGGCGTTTCCCCTCCTCCCCATTTAAATATGGGCTCTCGATTCTCTCACTGGCGAGAGTTCGAGAGGAACGAGGAGGGTCTGTTTTGCAAGGCGGTGCACATGGATGGAAAGGAAGGTTCTCCTCGGTTCTCTCGATCTCTAACCTACGAGACAACGATGGTTCGACTCCAAATTCACTCTTGCTGGTCAGTGAAATGTGTAAACGCAGATAACAAGGGATCGATTCACGGTCAGACGGAACCAGAGCACGACCAATCTTCGCATTCAATTCACATGCGTTTCTCACTCTTGCTCATGCTCCGCTCTCTCAATTCTACACACTATCTCGATCTATCTGACCTATGAACGCGTATTCTGATTGCGGCCGTCCCACAACATGAACACAATCGGTAAAAACGAATTCGATTGATAAGATGCACTCACAACGATGCACTGAGCACTCTTGTCGAAGGGATCGCGACGGAGTTCCGAGAGTTGGTTCTATAAATACAATTTCGATTAACTTTATTAATTTAAAAACACCAAATAATCAATAATTAATTAACAAACCATGCAAAAGACAATCGCAACATCGGCAATCAGTGCAAGTCGATCCATTTCTAAACGAAAATCGATAAACGTGCAAATCGATAAATCGAAACGCGAAACAAGAGGCGAAAGGTCACAATGGCATGCTGCGGTTTTTGCGTGTAGAGTGTAATCTCGAGTGGAGAGAGAAGGAACGATAAAGTTAGCCCAGAGAGTGATGGGAAAGAACAGTAAATGACCTTGGAGAGAGGTGATTGCGCAACGTGGGCTGTGCGAGTGAGGCAGCTGGGAGCTTAGATGTTCTGAAGCTTTCAAATGAGGGAATCTAGGGAAGTGGCACAATCATAACCATCTTACCGGTATGCGAACGTGTTCTGCAGGGTTAGTAAGTGGACAGTGAAAGTTACTGCAGCTAATGGATAAAGGGAAGGGTTCGCTACAGCAGATCAAGCAGATGATTCGAAGGAAGTGATCGCGAGTTCTCGCAGCGCGGTAGAAATAGGAAAGAGCGCCTGATGCTAGAGATAAAACAATGTCACGCGATCACTAGAGCACTGAACTCTCCTCGTGTCATACAGAGTTTCAGCCACGAGAGTGCATGACTCGGTGTCAGTAATGCGATTAGTGATACGAATCGTTGTGTGAACTCAAGAGATTTGAATAGATAATCGGAAGAATCGAATGACGACTGTCTGACAGTGAAATGAAACCGAATGTAGTGAAAATATCTCGACGATAGGCGACAAAAATGAATAGATCACAGTCGATTGTTTCGCCGTGGACGATATTGTGTTGATTGGTGATTGTGGCAGTGTTTCGTAACAGTAATGTGTCAGAATTTGAGATCTCTGGTGATTTGGCAAACTGTAGATCATTGATATGAGCAATTCGTCTTTTTTTATCAATTTTTCCTGGAACAATTATGCATTAATGATCTCTGATTACCCGAAACAAATGTTCGTTCTCCGTTGCGCACTCTTCAAGAACGTGAGGAAATGTAAACAGCCCGAGTACTTTTTGTGGTCGCTTAGTGGACTATCAGGAGATGGAGTGTCGCTGATTGATGAAATTGAAGGAACAGAAATGATAGTTTACAACTTTTGTGATACAAGATGTATCTCTGAACCACTTTTTCTCTGTTCCGCATACAGTTCGGAACAGATCTACTCCTCTCTTCGTCATCAATAGTTGCGTTCCAACAAGCGAAGCAAGATCAATGGACCATCTGTGGATTATCCGATTCGATTCAACGGGCGGTTATTCGATGCATGCGAGCCAATGAGAAGTTCTGTTTTCCTGTTGCTAACATGTTTGTTCGTCCCTACTTCGTCTATGTCTCTGGAACCTTCTATCGACGAGGTCACTACGACTTTATTTCAAATTTTTCTGATATTTTGATATTATTCAGCTGCTGGATAGTATTGCTCTATCGGAAGAAAACATTCAACGCTTTTATCCCAAAGTTGTGGAGAACATGAATGAGGTGACTTTTTTCTCAAGCAGAGATCAATATCGATCGATTTCCGAAAATCAGAGCTTACGTTGCTGGAATTCTACCATTCGAGGATATTTGTAAAGGGACCTACAAGCCGGTAAGCTCATGGCTTCATATTCTTTCCACCGTAAACTTTGTAGAATCTCTGCGCAAACAAGCTCAAAAAGCCGATCGAGGGATTGATGAAATCCTTCACTTCCTTGCTGGATAACGAAACGAGGAATGAAACAGTTTGAGAGGATTATCCGGTCTCGATCATGCTGTTTGTTTAGAATGAAGCGCTCGAAGCTCACTGTGCACTGAAAACTCAACTGAAGAAGCTAGCAAATGCGAAGGTACTACAGATGCACTTTCGGTTTCATTCGATAGCTTCCGTTTAGGTGATATCCCTCCCGCCCTTCCTCATGCCCGAATACCCCAAGCCGAATGGCACGATTCTCGCAAGGCTTCGTGTAATCGATGAGTTATTTACCACTGAGGAATCGCCAAAGACGGACTTGGAGAATACTCTGGAACAACTCGTGAGTAATTTAGTAAACTTAGGTGCAATTCCTTTATTTCTAAAAAAGTATTTAATATACGAATAGAAAATGACTTCAGAGAAACACCATCGAGCTCATGAACAACATGCTCAACGGTACTTTTAATATTATAAATTGCTTCGACCTTTTCCTCTCTAGGAATGAACAATACATCAGAACTGAATGACATTCTGAAGAAGTTGAACGTGTTCGAGGTATAATGTTGTCGATAGAAAGATGATTTTTCATCATTTTCAGGCCGCGTTGAACGTTTCGGGATAACGTGCAGCAGAAATTAACAGCATCTTCTGTCTTACAGTTTTTTTTTCGAATAAGTGTTGTTTTTAACATAGTGAGCATTGGCATTGAATAACATGAATATGACCGATTGAAGTGATTAAGAGAATTACTACAGTACTATCCTATTTTTATTTTGAGCATTATGTAACACTTTCCACTTTCATTTAACATCTCTTCCATAATTAGTCTTGGTTTTTAGTGAATAATTTAATTGTGTAATCAATCGTATTATCTGAGGATGAGCCTAGCGTCCAATATGATGTGCACTTCTCACAATCAGCTTTCTCTGAATTGCTGTTCGTTGTTCGAAGGGCCGAAGTTTCGCCAACCCCAACAAATAGCTGATGAGGTTCGCTGTTTTCATTTGTTAACCGATTTTCAGATAAATACCTCAAACTTATCAGGATTATCTGTCTAATCTTCCTCACGATTGCCTTCTCGATATATTCCAATATTTCGATCAGTAAGTTTTTCGAAAGTGTTCTTCACATTGGTCATAGACTTCCTTTCTTCTTTACAGCAAAGACCTTGATAAGATATCAATGGCGAGTCAGAAAACATACTCGCTCAGTGAAATGTTCAGAAAGAAAGCAAAGAAGGAGGACGCATATGTTCTCACACTCAGAAAGGTTATTCCATATTTATCGATTTATTGATCCCTTCCGTAGTTGAGTTGGATGGAATATGAGTTTGCAGAGATTAAACGGAGAAATCTTGCTAATTGCCCAATTACCCCGGAATACGTTCCTAGTATTCACTCACCGAGATGGCAAATCGACTGAGCAGAAAATAAAAACAGATTACGATTGTCTGCCACATCAGTTTTCTGTGAGTTTCAAACGAGTACCTGAACGATTTCGGGCTTCTTTGATTTCCTTTTATCATACCATGATTATGCAAACAGGAAGATGCTGATGGAAGCGAATCTGATGTGCAACATCCTGAATTGCCTTGCCTTCTTTTCAATCGGATGAAATATCTTCTCGAGAGATACAAATATGACCCTATTGTTATCAAATCGGTTGGGTTACAATTGATTAGGTTAGATAAATTTTATTTTTAGATCCAATTACAGTCCGGTTGGATCCCTACATGAAAACTGGACGCCCCGGGCATCCCCGGGTGTCCCCCCGTGTCCCCTCGCTGAATAGCGCAGCCCACAATTTTTTATTTGGTAAAAGTTTCGTACTATCGTATTCAGCTCTCGATTCTGCATCGATTCATATGAAATACATAATTTAAATTATTCATACAATTTACAAAATTAAT
>LS507818.1:81171-92698 GCA_900490845.1 Pristionchus japonicus
ATTAATTTTGTAAATTGTATGAATAATTTAAATTATGTATTTCATATGAATCGATGCAGAATCGAGAGCTGAATACGATAGTACGAAACTTTTACCAAATAAAAAATTGTGGGCTGCGCTATTCAGCGAGGGGACACGGGGGGACACCCGGGGATGCCCGGGGCGTCCAGTTTTCATGTAGGGATCCAACCGGACTGTAGATCATTTATTCGTGAAGCACTTTATAAAAAAATTTACTGGACTGAACCAAAGTACCCTGGCGCTACGAAACACGACTTTTCACAAGGAATTTGATGGTTGCAATATAAACAGGTTTGCTTGTTTTTGATATTGTGGCAAACCGTGAAAACAAAGCATATCTTCAGCTTCTTAAACTATATTCTTTCCCTGAAGACTGCAAGTGTCTTTTTTTACGATGATCCAAATTTTGCAAGAGCGATGAACATTGACTTTTTGCGAAAATTCGCTAACAATGTTCATCGCCCTTCAATCGGAATCTACGCAGACAATTCTTGGAAGATTGACTTTGTATGTTTGCGCTTCGATGTTCCCAGCATCAATTATTCACGCAGGACCATCCACTACATGTGAATCGAGAAGATTTTGGGTCGCTTGCGAAGTATTCGTATCTTGACTTGGCAAATATAATAGTTCACGCTGATTTATTGATGGACTTGATAAAGGTAGACTCAATGCACAGGCCAAACCTGTATTTATAGGTGCCCCTAATGTGAAAAAGTTCAGGCTGGAATTAAAGGAGGCTCGCTAACACGATGGACTCTTTCAACAACCTGTAAACTAGGAGAAGACGAGATTCGAGATAGTCTCGATGATGGCATGGAGGTTGTGAAACATTTGATGATCGTTGATGATTATTTATTCAATTTTCTTCCAGTATAAAGCAAAGAGACCAAGCTTCAAAGAATACCATATAATAGAAGTGATGCTCGATGGAACTGCTACCAGGTTCAATATATTCATGGAAAACGGAAAGGACGAACAATTCGTTATTGTCTCTATCAACCATTGCCTCCCGATTGATTGAATAAGGATAGTCCAATTCTGCTCAGTGGACTTTCCGCTACTACCTTCTTTTAAAACTACACTTTCTTTGTAAACCATCTTTGTCGTGTTTTATTCCCTCAGTTCATTGAAATATTTTTATCACCACTGTGTCATGGAAAGCTCGTATTGAATATGAACATAGTATGGCGTAGAATGAATATTACATTAGATACGATAAACTCAGAACAGAAGTCTCTCCATAGGGAAGGGTTGGAAGCGATCGCATCGAACTCGAGGGGCACTGGAAAGATCAAAGATCAGAAAGACGTCCGTGATGCTCAATCATTTTTTTTCCGAAGAAGTCTAGAAATGCGAAAATGGCTCACTTATGTTGGAAGACATCACTCTGAACTTGCTCCATTCCATCGGTGTTCTCACAGATTAGTTGAGCGAGGGAGAAGTTGCGGATGGCGTCGAATTCGGCTAAAAGAATACATTTGTCTTTTTTGACAGTTATCGAAGTGAATGTGGGAAGCCCCAAGCAAAGTGATGGCAAAAGAATTATTACCCTGAGTCAGTGCACCAGGACTGGTGCTACTCTCGTAGAAGAATCGATCTCCTCTTCGGAAGGCTGCAAATTGATCGGCGATGAGATGGGAACCGGTCGGGCCGAGCTGAAAAAGAGTTGAGTTAATAACCGCGTCACAACCTTACTGCAGACGCCGAGCAACAGAATGGTTGATTTCGATGGCGAAACGTTAAGCATAATTGGAATCTCACCAGGGCGGTAGGGTCGCTCGCTCTCTCCAGCAGAATGCCCACATACAGGTCGATATCGTCGACAGAAGCGTACGTCTTCTTGAGCAACTCGATGTTGTCAAGGGCCATGTCTCTTCTCAAGGCGTCGAAGGAGAGAACGGAGAAGAGACCGGGGATGCGGGAGCTGGAGGGTAATACATATATGTGAACGGTTTCTTCAAGAATGGTGCAGGCATCGATTGGCACTAAAGATCAGAAATACTTACCGAACTTCATTGTATGGGTGGATGCCCTTCTCTCTGCCTCTCTGCACGTTCACTGCTGCGAGGTCCACGCCCGATGCCTGAAAATGTTGTGTTTAGCCGCGATGTTCTCTATTGTTTAATTGATAAGATGGAATATCTCTCATACCCTTCTATTCCTCGTCGCAAACATCTCATTCCTGACCGGGAAAGAGAACTGTCTGTCCACTGCCATGCCCGGGTTGTTGATCATTCCTGCAAATGATTTCGTTCAATTGTTTGAATACAATGAATAAGACACATCGAATCTAGGTCATCGCGGCGCATTTGTCCTTTCTGTGAAACCAAGCCGAAATCTACTGCGTTTCAAATTTGTGCAGTGTAAAGTACGTTATAAGACCTGTCTGCTGCTAGCAACCCAGTGGAAATCTGAAGAATGGTCTCACCCTGCGTCATGGTCGAGATGGTGGCCGTCTTGTCGTAGAGTGGATCCAAGTAGAAGATGTGACGGCCGAGGTCGATCTCGGCTCCGATCGTCCTTCAAATGTATTCATTTTTCTTGCACCATTTTGATGTACGTTCTTGGGATAGATTGGAAAAGATTGATGGCGTACACATTATTATTGGTCGTTCTTGGAATATCCTTTCGCACTTGAGAGTGGCCGAATCGGAAGGCGGCAGAGCAGAATTCGACCGAGACGGAGGGGTTGATGCGCGCGTTGTACGTGTCTGGAATGGAGATTCTGCTTCAGAGATTTCCTCTATCATTTCATTCATCGAGACAAGAAATCAATGGCGAATGAAATAATATTTTGTGATAACTCACTGCTCAATCCTCTCGGTGTCAACTGGAACTCGTTCATCTTTCTCTGTCCAATGATCTTAGGAAGGTACTCTGAGTAGACATGGAACTGGTACAGGGCGATCATCAGACGGCGCGTTTCCTGGAAAAGATTGCATTCAATGACAATTACGACCTAAGAATACTCTAATACTAAGGAACAATGGTGCACGCACCTGGTACACGGTATCATCACTGAGAGTCGGCTGCAATTTTCTAATCTGTGCAGCCCATCTGTTGTGCTGTCTCAGATAGATTGTGTGCATCGGAATGAGACCTGAATACAGCATGTCAGTACCGTCACTCTCTAACAATAAGTTACAGCAATCGCTATGTAATAGAAAGGCATTGCGAACCTGGATGAAGTGAGTTCCGAGCATCTCCGGCGGTGAAGCACAAGAAAGGAGGAGTGTCTCTTTGCGACTGACAGTTTGGGTTCTGTAAAATGAATTCAGACAGTAAAAAGCTGCAAAAAAAGATTCTGCGTTCGGGGGGAATCGAACCCCCGTCGAATGCTTGGAAGGCATCCATGCTGACCATTACACCACGAACGCGGTTGGGAAACGCTTATCAAGGCGAGCTCTTATCTGCCACAGCCAAGGAAGACCGGTTCTAGCAGCAAGCTTCATCTCTCTAACTGCGCCGAAAGGGAAATGGATGAGAGATCTATGCTAATCGTTTTCTACACTCTCTCATTTCCGCAAAAAGTGAAAGTGCATATGTAAACATACATTAGCAGCACGAGGCGGTAGATTGTAGCCGTCCTCAGTGTACATGATCATCTGACCGTCCTGGAATGAATAATTTTATTTTTTATCGTTCATTAATCACATAATATGTACCTTTCCAGTTCTCAGCTCCTTCGCGATGCAGTCCGTCGATCCGTACACTGTTGAGAGATCGAGGAAGTGCGAATTCTGCAATTTCTCCCTTACGAATGGCTCATTTCGCTGATCATCGGTGAGATTGGCAGATTATAGGTGTAAAATCTACGAGCAGATAGACGAATAACCTGATTGATCTGCGCCCTGGGTCCCAATCCCTTCTGTCCGTTGATCGCCCTAGTCAATCGGATGCACGCCTGTCGTCTATTAGCAGTCAGGGTAGGGAAGAACTGATCGTCTGCCGGAACCTTGAAGTTTACGGTATTAAAAGCAGTCCATGATCGCCCCATTCGGTGGGAAGATTACAGTACCTCAATCGGCGCACAGTTCGTAGTGATATTGGCCGATTCGCACTGCGAACAGTCCAGCGACTCGCCGCTCGGACCTGCAGTGGTGCGCTCAGTTCTGTCTTTTCCCAGCGTGTGCCGGATTCTGCTGTTTGCATACGGCATTCGACTCCTTACCAACTGCAGTTGGAGTGAAGACGATATCGTGGGCGATCCATTGGCCGAACTGTTGCAGGAGGTGGTTGTATTTGGAGTCGAAGGAGGGAATCGAGGCCTGGAAGTAAATTGGTTATTTGTCTATTCGGTAGAGAGTGTGAATGCTTAATCTGAATTAGTTTCGAAAATGAGTATACGCACCTCGGCAAAGATCTTGTTCGATATTTCACGAGTGGAAGGCAGAAGACCGCCTCTAGCAGCTCGTCGGCGGACCGAGTTGAAACCTGCAGGGAATGCGTTCCAAGATACATCAGTAGTTTCACACTTCTACAAGAAAATGAGAAATCACTGACCATCATCATACTTGGCCCCTCCCATGAATCTTCTGATCTCGCTCATCGTCGATCCCAATTCTCGATCGTCTCTTTCGTCATGGTTGCACCACCCGGAGATGGATCGATACGGGAAACTGCATATGACAAGATGAAAGAAAATCGATTTTTTGTTGTTATTCTACAGAAGTGAACAATCCTACCTCGCATCACACGTTGGCGGTCGTTCAATGCACGATTCGTCCAGTGGATCGGAGGAGGTGATCGTGCCTCGAGTCGAGTTGTTGTTGTTTCCGTTGTTGTTGTTATTCCGATTGTTGTTATTGTTGTTGTTATTCCCGTTATTGTTATTTCCGTTGTTCCCGTTCGCTCCATTGGCTCCGTTGGCTCCATTTCTTCCATTAGATGAGATGATGATCTGAAATTGATCAATGATTCAAATCTCAAAACGCAACAAAAATTGACTGTATCAGTTACCTGCCGCTTCTTTCTGCCTCCTTCTGGTTTCGGTTGGGCCTCGAGTTGCGCTTCCAATTCTGCTAGAGCGTCGACCTACAAAAAAATTGCGTGATTATCGGAACTCCCTTGAGTGCCTTGAAATTTCTGAAGCAAATATGTAGGTCTTACTCCTTTCAGTTTCGACAGAATCTCAACGCCGTTCTCCTCGATGAGAATGCGAGTCGTCTCCTAAAATTATTGGTTAATTTCAGGACTGAAATCTTGTGAATACGAGTCAAAATCCTCTGTTAATAATGAAAATTAAAGTAATAATAAAGTCCTCGGCATCATGGTAATGGCCAGTTTTGAGGCTTGAAATGTGCCTCTCCGTTCCTTCATCGCTCTCATTTGATCAGAACACTATCACACCTGCATGTAATCGCCAATCTTCTGAGCTTCGATCGAGTCCTCGTTTGCCCTTTGCATATTAGGGTGGGAATCCTCACCTAGAAATGATTCCTTCTAAGCATCTGTGATCCTCTTTCTCAGAATTTCTGCCGACATGAGTATCTGTTTCATTCATTTCAAATCGCACTCACCGACAGTATCCCCAGCAACAAGATTCATCAGATCCACATTCCGAATCGCCTGCTTCATCGCTACATTGAGCAAGAGACGCGGCTCTTCCGTTGGAGGCGGAGACGATGAACTGAATTTGCATACCATTTCTCCTTCAGAATCCTTCGAACGAGTGCAGAGAAGGAAATAGAACTCACTCCGCATAGGCTAGAACGCCTGTCGAGAGCAGGAGAAGACACAGTCTCATCGGATCTTGAAAGAAGTGGTAGGAAGACAGGAGAAAGGAGACGAAAGACGAGGGTGATCGAACCCTTCATCGACGACCGTTTTATAATCATCAGGAATAGGTGGGGAGTCTGACACCGATGATGTCGTTGTTGATTGGGATATCGTAAAGAGAATCCGTCTCTCCATTCCACCCACTCTCTCGTCGTTCAGAGCTGCGATGGTTTGTGAAGGAAAGTGACCATTACTTTGTTTGGACAGCTGGCGTGGAGTATTGCTGCTGTTTTTGTGAGAAGCGTTAGCGTATCCGTGAATTACGCATGTGCGTGGATGTGTGAGAGGAAACGAGCCCGTTATCTGGGCGTAATCCCTATTCTGCTGTGGTGTTTTCAGGTGAAGTGCCGCACCTTACGAGATAGTGAAGATGATGATTCAGTTCGATAACACAATTTGAGCAGAAATCACAGGGTTCGAACAAAAGCTTATTGACAGTCGATTTGAAAGAGAATTGATGTAATTACATTTGAATTCGATGAAGCGTCGTATAATCACGCTAAATTTCTAACGTGATGTTCAATAGACGCTCAAAACATTAGCCTCTACGCTCAGTTCTCTTCAAGATGCCATCACTTCCGTGGAAAAAGAGAAAGGTGTCATATGAACCAGCAGATTCAAGTTCAAACAAATGCTGTTGGATCCAGAGAGAAAATCGATTCAAGAACAATCCAATCATTTCGGAGGAGGTAAATCTAACTAAACTAGAACGTGAGATTTCTATAATTTCAGGATTATCTATCTATTCTTCCCCTAGACTGCTTCCGGGATGTCTTCTGCTCTTTCAATCTGTGAGTTTCGCCCTTGCTCCCTTGTATCATACGGCTTCTTTCTCAACGAATGTTATCGAAAACAACAAATCCAGCGATGAACTGGAGGCTGTCTCTCCCGTGAACCAGCGACTTTACCAAGTTTCCGATCTCTTCAAAAAGAAATTTGAGAAGAAAAAGGCGCATGAGCTCACGCTCACTCAGGTGATTTCGCAGTTTTAAATGTGCTCGATCTCTCAAATCGAAAGAGAAAAAAAACGTTGACCCTCCAGGGGTTTAGTGGAGACTTCCTTCTCCACACTTATCTTCCGGGCCTCAAAGATACTGTTTTCGCGTATTGCGGTTATGGAGCCTCGAGACAAGGAAAGGGGCGAGCATCAATTCCGAAACTGAACACCGTCGTATGTATTTTTTTAACTATTTTGAATCAAATTGAACAACAAATATTGTGCACAAATACAAGCTAGATAATCGCAGGTAAACTACACAATTCCAAGAAGAACAGTTCCCTGTTTTATTTTCCAAGTGATGCGAGCACTTGTCGAGAGATACTCTTTTAATTATAATATAAAATTCGGATCGGTAATGATTGTTTATTCGCTAATTTATCATTGTTTCTCAGATTCTTATCGATTCCTCCTTTATCAATCACTGTGAGAAAATGCCTAAAATTGATTGTGTGGAGAATCTTACATTCACAAACATCTGTATCCATGAAGACATCGGGCGAAATGAGATCACGAGGTGACAAGAAAAGATTCTGCTAGACAATCAATAATTCCTTTCAGATTCCTAAACTGGATCCACTCAATGAATCCGCGACGTTTATCTCTCGATGTCGAGTCTACCAAATTTCCCATTTCTATCACTTCTGAGTTCTTCAGACATTTCGCGAGCGTTTCAAACGCCACTCGTTCACTTGAAATACGCAATTCAACAATATGCGTACGTGAGAAAGCATTAATTACACGTTAATTTCAATTCGTTTTTCAGAAACGTGCGATCAACCTAGATATGCTTCAATGCTTGATCAGTTACGATTCACTACTTGCGACAAGCGTTTTTATTGATGGTTCCTGGATAATCGATTTGATCAAAGTAGCTTTCTTCTCTCATTATTGGGCATTTCGGTTGAAAACAGAGAAATTGTAAATTTGAGTCGCGGTCACTTCGAAAAGTACCTGGGCGATGGAGCATTTCAACGACTCGACGGCTTCAAAGGGACGATATCCTTGGAAGTCTGGATGCAGGCATGGCGGTGCGTCAGTTCCATTGAAATGAAAATCACTCTAATAAATTTGCAGTGCACCTCAGAAGAGAAACAAGGAAAGACCACCCATTTTATTCAAAGTGTGAATGAATATGGGCATTACAATCTGGCGTCGTTTTATTCGGAGTCTGTTGTTCGTTTGAACGAAGAAAATGACGAATTCGTTCACATTCGATTTTGGTAGTGTCATTATTGTCGTCGTTCACTTTACGTTTTGATGTCTTTCCTCCACAAGATAAAATTCGAAAGACTTGTCTGCTTACTTGTCATACACCAAAGCAACCAGCTCTCTATCTTTGAAGAGAAGTTTATCATCTGACAATATAGTTGAGAAACACAGATAAGATAAGTCAGACGTTGGAAGGTATCCCCCCCCCCCATCAATAGTGCTGTGGCGCAACAGTTACTCGGACATTGTTGCAATTGACGATAACCTGAGATTCGTCAGATTTTCAACTCCAATGGAGATTTCTTCACCTGTCTCTTCTTTCTGCTCGATTCAGTCACATCATTGGTTTGATCCAGTTCATATGCCTCGGGTTCGGGAGTGGCGCGTCCAGGGGCGCAGTTGACAATGACCTGAGGGGTGATCAATAATCATTCCAGTAGTACGGTAAAACTACCTGTCTCTTCCTTCTGCCCCCATGGCCCCCGTCCCCTCCATTGCCTCCATCTCCACCATTTCCACCGTCTCCACCGAATCCGCCGTTTCCTCCGTTACCCCCATTCCCGCCATTGCCGCCATTGCCCCCGAAGCCATTGGAGCTAATACTGACCTGAAACGACGTCCTCTGATAACAGTAATGAATTAGTATAGGTCACCTGTCTCTTGTTTTTTGTTCCTTCCGGGTTGGCAATCAAAGTCAACGGGTCGGCATTCGAAATCTCTCGACCCAGCGCGGCTTTCAGGCGATCTATCAGTGATGCCGCGGGTAGTGGTGATGCTCTTGATTTTTTTAAATTATAAAATACATTGAAATAATAATAAAATATGACTAACTCGTAGCAAACGAAGACGACCACGAGAAGAAGAGTGAGCTTCATCGGATGAGAAGAAGAGGAAGATAACGAGGAGTGTGATTGAAGCAGATATTCATGGCTCTTTTATACGCGAAAAAAAGGTGTCGAGTCTGACACCGAAGGCGGCTATTTTGATTGCATTCTCGGTTAGTGTGTGCAGATTTGACCACCATGACGGGGTGTTTGAACAGCTTAGGGAAGTTATTGGAAATTAGCGAGGTTTTTGTTTGCAAGTCAGTAAACCGTGCTTGATTGTGGGGCAAAGTAGTCAAATTACGCATTCAGTGTATCTAGCCCATTGGATTAGCTGATTGGATACAAACAAGTGATTACTATTACTTACACACCCGATAGAACATCGGAGAAGAGCAAAAAAATGAAAATGGATTGGTTCGAAGCAAAAACTAAGAAAGAGCTCATCATGCAAGTTTGCTTTTAACGCCCTTCCTAGATGTGTATCTGGCATACGAGTGCAGTCATATTATTTTAATCTTTGACGTTGTTCGTTTACAGACCCCTTCGAATTTCACATTGCCTAAATAGATGGCTCAATAGATTCCTATACGGGTGTCAGAATGCCATGTGATCCGATGACTTATCACGCTCATATCCGGCAAGAAAGAAAAGGAGAGGAGGAGGGAGGAGGAGGATTGTCATTCGCTTTCACTCTCGATCAATTTAAATTTGCCACTGATGATACATCTTCTGTTTTCTAGACTTTATAAAAACGGTTATTGTATAGAAGTAGTATTGGTGGGCGGGAATGGAGGAGTTCATGAGGGTATCTGAAGTTGTCCGGGAAAATGCAGGAGTTTCTTCAAACTAATTTTCATGAAATCAAGAAATAAATCAGATCCATCCTCATTTGTTTGCTTCATGGAATGCATCTTCTTGACAGTCTTTTTCTTCGATTTGCACTTGAATACGTTCTCTGAAATATTAGGAAGAAGCGTAAAGGGAGCTGCAAATTTAACTCATAGAAAGTGAAGTTAAATGACAAATATCGAGCTTTTGATTACTAATCCTTCCTCTTCTCACCTTCATTCCTCATCTCTCGCCGGGGATGCACGTGATAAGAGAGTAATTTCAAAACACCATTGAGTCATCTATTGAGGTAATGAGTTATTGAACGGAATCCGAATATAAATACGAGCAAATTTGTGTGTCAAAAATTAAAATATGACGATAGTACCTGTAAACTGAAAATGTGCCTAGAAATCATGAAAATGAGCCAAAATCTAATCTATGTTTAATAACTTCGTGCTTAGTTCCAGCTCCCATCGAAAGACTCATTTGAATTTATCTGCCAACGTTAGCCACTTTCGGTTTTCCTACCATATCTCGTGAACCAATTCTAATCATGCGCGCTAGTGTCCGCAATCAAACGTTAGTAATCATCTAAACCAGTCGGCTATAAAATGCAACCTCAGCTACCTCTTCATTACATTGAGGTAATCTGCTGGAATATTAGTTTGCATGTTAGGAATAGTCGTGTCGTTCCAAGCAGCTTTAGAGTTATCTCAAAGTTGAAGTATCTCGCATTGTTCACTAAGTTTATCATGCATTTTAAGCACCGTACGAGTACGGCACTCTCTTTATCTGAACATTATATGTACATATTAACCACCGTGTTTTTTGCGTGATTATCCCTTTTCAACGACACGGTCTAAAATTTTTCAAGTTATATCAGTCCATCGATGACGCTGCCACCAGGAGCGGAGCGAACAACTTTCCGAGCGGCATTCAACGGAATGTACGTTCGGGCATGGTGTGGCCCAGAGGGAAAAGATGGCTGGTATGTGGACATGGCTGGCCACTGTCTGGGAAATGAACACTGGATCCTGGAGCAGCATGGCGAATATGTATGTTGTAGATTACTTCAATACTTTTCAGAGAAACAATTTGCTTAGATTCACATTCTAGATCAAAATAGTTAAATTCTTGAAATTAAAAAAAATACATTGTCTACTTTTAGGCCGCTTTTCGTATGCGTACTCAGAACAAGTACCTGAGCATTCTGACTCCGACTGGAATCTGCGGAGTGGCCGATCATGCTCTAAGGTGTGAGTGGTGGAAGATACAAAGGAATGGCGATGGCACATGGTAATTTCTCATTCTATGAAACTCCGTGAGTAATCCCCCCTAGGCGCTACATGATATTCAACATAAGTAAATGATGAGGTAGACTAGCGACTCTTTACTACCCGTATGGCCTATTATTTCATCTAAATGTATTTTCAGTTCGCTCCAAAGTATTCACGGGACATGGCTGAGCGCCCATAGATCGGACGGTCGAGTGTGCTGTATGCCACACAATGATAGATGCGAACGATTCACCTTCCACACCTGGAATTAGACCTGTCCAATTGATTCCGTTCACTGTCTTCTTATTTTACAGACCCTCTCTTTACTCTCGCTAATGGTCAAAGCGTATGTTTATCGAACTATATTGTTCATATATATATATACCAGCCGGGTTTTGCACGCCTTCGGCGTGCCCTCCTCTCCATCCTCCTCACTCCTTTCTTCCCCTGCTCCCTCCCCTATTTCTCCCCTCCCCTCCCCTCCTCTCCCCTCCCCTCTCCTCCCCTTTCCTCTCTCCTCTTTCCCTCCTCCTCTCTCCTTTCTTCTCTTCCTTTCTTCTCTTCCCCCCTCCTCCCCTCTC
>LS507818.1:94864-139254 GCA_900490845.1 Pristionchus japonicus
TCAATAATCATAAGTGTGACCCAACGCAAAATATTTGACCCATCGAACCACTTTTGGTATACGGTAATCGGGTTACGGTATTGATTGATTACGGTATCGATTGATTTTCCTGAACCCTTCCCCCACTACCCCCCTACTCCGGCCGGACACACGCACGGACGGACGGACGGACACCTCTGCTTTATATAGGAGTAATGATAAACACATATATATATATACATACATATATTGCAACAATTACGCTCAATGGAGATTGTGCTATATTCCAGCTTCGGATGTTGATGATAAACACAATTCTATCTGACTGCCGTATCTTCTATTAATTCTCCAGACAATATTAACTCCTTAGATTCATTGAATGAGTGAATGTGCATAATTTGTCCCACATAAGAGAACTTTCCAAACATAAAACTCATCGCAAGCCTCAGCCAGCAAACTAATACTACATAATGAGGAAGAGAGTCCCTTCGTAAATCGATCACCACAAGCCAGAAATTTATCAAAGAGCCCTAAAACTCCCAGCATCGATTTCGATTTTATTTGCAACGTCCCTGAACTGGAACCACGAATTCACTAAAACCACCCTTGAATGTGAGCCTCCAAGCTTGAGCCATGTTAAAAAGTAACTTCCTTGGTTCCTAGGGGCAAATTGCATTTAATTTGCTCCCTGTTGTCCGGGAAAGTGCAGGAGAAGCAGTTAGCAGTAATAATTGTATGCATTTGTCAAAGATCGAAAAACAGCATTTATTCAGACGTTGGAGAAATGCTGTTTTTCGACGTGACTGATCACATCAATAGTGCTGTGGCTCGGGAGTTACTCGGACGTTGTTGCAATTGACGATAACCTGGGATGCATCCGATGCGCATCTCAAATGGAGATATATTCACCTGTCTCTTCTTTCTGCTCGATTCAGTCACATCATTGGTTCGATCCAGTTCATATGCCTCGGGTTCCAGAGTGGCGCGTCCCGAGGCGCAGTTGACAATGACCTGATGGGTAATCAATAATCATTCCAGTAGTCCGGCAAATACAACCTGTCTCTTCCTTCTGCCCCCATGGCCCCCGTCCCCTCCATTCCCTCCATCTCCACCATTTCCACCGTCTCCGCCAAAGCCTCCGTTTCCTCCGTTACCCCCATTGCCGCCATTGCCGCCATTCCCCCCGAAACCATTATAGCTAATACTGACCTGAAACGACGTCCTCTAATACCAGTTACGTTAGAGCATGTATGTGTGTATAGTTCACCTGTCTCTTCGCTCTATTTTCTTCCGGATTGGCAATCAGCGTCATCGAGTCAGTATTTGAACTCTCCTGACCCAGCGAGGCTTTCAGGTGATCAATCAGTGATGCCGCGGATAGTGGTGATGCTCTTGAATTTTTTTTTATTTTTTTTATTTTTTTAATAAAAAAAGACCAACTCATAGCAAACGAAGGCGACCACGAGGAGAAGAGTGAGTTTCATCGGTTGGTGAGGAGAAGAAGAGAAGGGAGGTGGTTGAAATGGATATTCACAGCTCTTTTATACGAGGAAAAGGAGGTGTCGAGTCTGACACCGAAAGCGACTCTGGTGATGAAGGAAAAGGCTAAATCTCTCCTTCTCGACTTCTCCATCCGATTAGAATGTCGAAAAAGCTTGATCACTATGACGAGAATGTTTGATTAGCTTGGGGAAGTGATGGACATTGGTGGTGTTTTCGAGATTTGTTTGCAAAAAAAGCAAGTGGTGCTTGGTTGTGGCCGAATGAATAAGATCACAACGTAATGTGTAATATTAGAGAATCACACACTTTCATGATTATTAGGCAGACCTAATTTGTTTTTGAAACTACAGTATTCCAAACCCTGGAGTTTGAAAACGACGCTTCTACACATGACTCATTAAATATGATATTCACTAGTGTTTCTTACTATCTAGTATTCATATCTCCACTCGTATTCTCTGTTGCAGATGACAACCTCGCCACCAACCAAAATTCGTAAATTGCAAAACTTAAACAGCTGTTGCTGGATTCTCTCTGGAAGAACATTTAAGAAAGACTCCTATGTATCAGAAGAGGTCTCTGAAAACACAATTCGGCTGGATATAAACATCTCATTTTCAGGACTATTTATCAAAACTCCCTTTTGATTGCTACCTTGATATCTTCCCTTTCTTCAATGAGTACGTTTTTTTTCTTTATTTTTGTCTTTCTTGGCCTTCATATTGTCGCGTTCCAGAAGAGAGTTGAATGTTATCTCGTTGGTTAGTCAGAAGCTTAATAAAGTGGCTGAACCTTTTAAAAAGAAAGTCAAGGAGAAAGCAAAAGCCAAATTATTGACGTTATATCAGGTACATATTTGGAGTAAATTATTAACATTTCAAGAAAGTACGATCTAAATTTAAGGAGGATTTCACTGGCGAATTCGTCATCGAAGCATATCTGCAAGCATATTTTTTCAAGGGTTACTCCAATGAAAAATCGACTGATTTTATGGGTATTCGAATAAGACGCACCGAAACTTCTGTAATTCAAACAATGGCTTACATAGGCAAGCTGTGTATATACTTCTAGGATACGGAAGGTGCTGAGATTCGAATGGCCTCTCCTCCATGCAAATTTTACCAAAAGATCAAATACCTTCTTTCACGATACAGCTTTGAAGAAATTGAAATTCATTCGGTGAGAAATCGTACTAAATTTACAACAATTGTAGAAAAAAATCGATTGAGGTGGTAATCGGTTCGTCGTTTATCAAACATTGTGAGAAAATATTCGACAACGATCATATGAAACGTATCATGATCAAAAGTGCGTTGCGGTACAAAAAGCAACAACTCATTGCTCATAAAAGGTACTCATTTGAAGAATGATTGAACTGAAGCACATTGAAAGTATTGCTATCTTTCAGATTCATGAGGTTTATTCGTTTGATTCACCCGGCGAATTCTGTCTTCCTCAACATACTTGCAGATGCATCTAGAGCGGATGCTGAAGATCAGGTGAAAAGAGATGAAAAAAGAGACCTATTCTTCATTAGACATATATCGGTGACTGTTGTTTTTCGTCATTGAGTTTTAGCTTGAATGTTGCTTGGCTTTACACTCTCAATCAGGTCTCCAATTCTGAGCTTCATGCCTCGCGAAATTCGAAAGATTGCTGCAACGTTCTGAATGGAAAGCTATTCGAGCAACAGCGAATCATCTCGGATGAGGTATCTTTAGCGCGAAATCAGCCCAATATTGTGAACAAAATAAATTCAGGACATTCTGTCTGCTCTAAATCGCGAGTGCTGTAATAAGATATTCGATTTCCTCGACAAGTTCATTTTTTTGTAAATCAAGAAGGTTAATTGTTGTTCCAGAGGCAGCTTAAACGAAATATCCTTAGTCAATCAGAAACTAAACGAGGTTGCTAAAATCTTTATAAGGAAGAAAAGAAGAAAAGAAGATACTCAACTCATAACACTACATCAGGCAACTCTAGATTCAAACTTCCTACCACATTAGAGAAACAATTCAGGGGAAATATGATTCTATCATCCTCAATGCTTACCTTTCAAGAAGAACAATATCAGTCCATTCGAAGAAAAAATCAATCTGTTTCTTTTTAAGAAGTAAATCAAATCTGTCAAATGCAGTGGTAATACCAACCTTATTATTTTTTGAAGTTCATATCTTTTAAGGCGACACGTTATGCGGAAAAGTCTGAGATCAGAATGAACAATATTCCATGCGACATTTTTCGAATGGTGATATTCCTTCTAGATAATTTCACGTTTGATGGAATCGTAATTTTCTCGGTAACTTCCTTATTTCATTCCTTATTAAAAAGTCCTTCCTTATTAAAAAGAAATGACATGAAAATGAACTCCTTGATAGTGTGACCAGGACAAATTTTATAAATATACATCCGTAAACAAGTGGTTGCAAAAAGTATAGTACGACTCGGTCTATTCTTGTGATGTTGCCCAACAAAACAACAACGAAAATTCGAAGCTGCACAGAGTCGATGAAAAAACTAAACAAAAATATTCAAGGTGCTAATTGATCTTTCGTTTATCAAACATTGCGAAATGGTATTTTCTGGTAGAGAAGTGCAAAATCTCGCTCTAAAGGACACGATGTTTCACGACGATTTAGAAAGGGACGATCGCATGAGGTAGCATTTCGAAGTTTCCGTTTTTCTTGCAAGTGATAATTGCAGATTTGCTGAGTGCATTAAATCAATTCATCCCCAGCATGCCATTCTCTTCAACATAGTACCCGTTGCTCCGAATACAGGCGTTAAAAATGTCATATTGAACTTCAATAACACCATTTCCATTGAATGTTTCTTGGATAAGTGTGCAGTCAACGGGAACAGAGTTTATGTGAGCTGTTTGAATTATATTCTATTTGTTCTTGGAATACACAAGGGACCACCAAATATTTTCTTATTCCAGATCACAACTCTCGAAATTTCCGCGTTTTTCAAAAACCTGATGAAAATACCAAACGCTGATTTCTCAAATTTTCCAATCGATGCGGACTATTTGATGGAATTTATTAAGGTATTATAGTTTTCTTTATAAATTATGATTTTATGTTTTCAATACAAACACAATATGATCACTTTACAACCTTATCAGGAGCGGGTTAAACAATGTTCCAAAGGCAAGATCAAATTGTCAACAACGAGGCATTTAGAGAGAAAAGACATTCGTTCGAGTCTAGACGATGGAATGCAGGTTTACTGCATTACATAATTCAATATTTCGAGCTTACAACTTTCCAGTATGTTGAAGGCTCTACCGAGAACAGCCATTTGATCCGTTTCCCTGAAAATAATGGTTTATGCTCTGTAGTTTTGATCGAAATGGGAAAACAAAAAGATTATATCTCTTTCGAAATACAAATGACCATTGGAACAGCGAAGGCCTGACATGTTATTCTATACTCTCACAGATCTATTGATTTTTCCAAAAAAATTGCCACCAGATATGTAATACATAATTCGTCTCGCAACTTACCAACACAAAAATGCAATGATTTGTTTACTAGGAAACACAATACGATTGGTCAAGAACCGCTCATTTATCAGTCAATAAACAAATAAATAAATCACGCCGTAAATTATAGCATACGTTTATTGGTTGATTAATCGGATAAAAAATATTCGTCTTCCAAAGACACTCTTCGAGTTTTTTCTTTCTCCCACATCATCGCACCATTTTTGAGCATTTCACCATCCTGCAACCATCATACACCTATATAAAGCAGAGGTGTCTGTCCGTCCGTGCGTGTGACCACCGATTGTGAAATACACGTAAACAAGTTTCGTAACACGCGTGACTCTCCTCAGGATTGCGAAATATTGCGAAACTCAGGATTGCGAAATATTGCGAAATAGGTGTCTAGCGATAGAGGGGGAGGGAGGTGAGGGGAGAGGGGGGATTCTCAAATATTCTCAGGGAACACCGGGCATGCCGTAGGCATGCAGGACCCATCTGGTAAGGTAATAAAAGACACTTTTTGAGAAAGTGAAAATATCCTTGGCAAAGTTGAAAAAATAGATCCGGCCCAAAAGTGGTGTACAGGTAGTACCCCTCGAGTGTAGCTCACAGGCAGCTTTTGGAATCACCAGGGTCGACCTCCGCTGAATGGCGGCGATGACTGCAAACTACAGTAACCCAATCGACTCTGCGCATACGCATTCGTTTGAAACGACTAAGGTCGCAAAAAATACACAAAATTCTGTTGATCATTCACACCAAGTTTCACCCCGATCGGTTTAAAACTCGACGAGAAAAATCAATATTTCAAAAAAATATTCATATTTTTAATTTCAGCTCATCGGGGAGTTAGGGTAGAACCCTTTTTTATTTGATTAATAGGAAGAGAAAGTATCCACCTTGCTTCCATAAAAAAATGAAGGCAAGTTTTGGGTACACCTTCGGAGAAATTAAATAAAAACCACGCAAAATTTCAAATAAAGTCAGTTCACGATAGGCCAAAATACCGTATTCAAATTTGATCAAATGCTGCCGTTCGGTAACGCAACAATGGTATACCTTTTCCGTAATACTGTGAGTTATTGTGCGAATCAACGAGTCATTTCGGTCTGTTGGCAGCCTCTGCGCTTCTTGTGAGTTCGGTGAAATTGAGTCAGTTCTCGATAGTTTGGCCTATCGTGAACTGATTTTATTTGAAATTTTGCGTGGTTTTTATTTAATTTCTCCGAAGGTGTACCCAAAACTTGCCTTCATTTTTTTATGGAAGCAAGGTGGATACTTTCTCTTCCTATTAATCAAATAAAAAAGGGTTCTACCCTAACTCCCCGATGAGCTGAAATTTAAAATATAAATATTTTTTTGAAATATTGATTTTTCTCGTCGAGTTTTGAACCGATCGGAGTGTAACTTGGTGTGAATGATCAACAGAATTTTGTGTATTTTTTGCGACCTTAGTCGTTTCAAACGATTGCGTATGCGCAAAGTCGGTTGGATTACGGTAGTTTGTCGCCATCACCGCCATTTGGCGGAGAGCGACCCTGGTGATTCCAAAAGCTGCACGTGAGCTACAATCGAGGGGCACTACCTGTACACGAGTTTTGGACCGGATCTATTTTTTCAACTTTGCCAACGTTATGAACAAAACTTTTCACTTTCTCAAAAAGCGTCTTATAAATATTTCAAAATGTGAAAAATAGTTGCTCAAACCGCATGTCTCCATCGCGTTCTCTCACCTCTGAAGTCCATTCTCTTCTGAACGCACATTCCATTTCCATCTCGAGTCGTGCATGGGGAAGAATAGTTTCAGCCAGCCGCCTTTGATCATTTGCACTGATGACTCTCATGATAACTGGTAAAAGTTCCTGTCTATAGTGTCTCAGTCCCATCAAGATGAAATAATTTCGAACTCCAATGCTGAAATACGATTTTTCTCGGCGCAAGCATAGTTGTGAACAAACATCGGGTGAAATTTGGGGAATTCATAACGCTCATATAAGCTGAAGTCTGTATACAACGTGGGGATGAAATCAGCCGCGTGCTCTTGGAGGATCTACAAAGAAAAGGAATTTTTGTCCAAACTAATTAGTAGTCCGTACATCAATTTCTTCATTGCTCAAATTATCTTCTGCAACTGTGAATTCACTACAACCGTAGCGATAAAGTCGTTCGATGATTAAAAACAATGTCGGAATCTGAGCAAGAATTGTTTTGGTATTTTGCGGAATATTTGCTCAGAATAAGTTATATTTCACTCACGGCATTTTCAAATTCACTAAATCTGACTCCCCAAGGTACGCTTTCAAAAATCATCTCTCGGTAGAACACCGTAGGCAAATTATACCATTCGCTTTCACAAAATGGAACTTTTTGAACTTCGCCCATCGTCTGTGATACTTTGAAGGATGCTGAAAGCAATCTAAATTTATGTTGATGTTGCTTTGGACTAGTAATAATAAAAAAATATTGTAATGAGAAGGGGTGGAGTCAAGAGACGGCGTGCATACAGTAAGATCAGAAAGGTGACGCAAACAAACCTATCCATGACGCGCATTTCAAACAACGCCTCTTTGAAAATTAAAACTATTAGCACGACATAAAACGAAAAAAGTCATCGCGAACAATACAATTTCACTTACAACGACTCGTTTATCAATTAACAAATAAATAACAATTTCGCTATTTTACAACTCCTCATAGTACTTTCTGCACTGTTTCCTCATTGCTTCTCCAAGGTACCACGAGTGTCCGGGGAGGGAGCGAGTGGAGCGACTGAATGTAACAGATATTAATAGTTTTTTTGGATAATTTTTCGAGAAAGCGAAATCCAATAGAAATGAATTAGATTTCATGCATCCTCTTAGTAATTTGAATGATCTCTTTTTTTCTTCAAATCTCACGTCGTCTGAACGTTAGGTTCCTCTTCTTGAACGTCGTCGATTCGAAGGGTCGAAGTGCTTAAATGATATATTTCATTGTTTTAATGAATTCAAAATATGTTACCTGACAACAGTCGCGTCGTTGCCCATATTCACGCAGAAGCGGTAGGGCTTCGCGGCGAATTTGGCCTGGAATATCCTCGTTTTCGCGTTATCTTTCACTTCAATTCACAATCTTCCTCCTAAAGATGCTTTGATAAAAGACCGATTCCCTCAGGACAAATATCTGCTCTTCAACTGATCAATCATGCCAAAATCATTGATCTGCTAGCGTGGGGGGAATATAAGAATGTCGTAATATTCCTCGCTCACATCAGTCCTCGATTGCACTCCCGTGATCATGGACAGCTTCGAGTCCAGTCTCTGCGTCGTCGCTCCATCCAGAATGAGAGAGACTGAGGTGGTGAGGGCCGTTGAGGTACTGAGAGATATTGATTGAAATTTTGCAGATTCTGTCGAAGTGTAGTGTAACGACGAGAACAGTTCAAAAATATGAAAGAGGAACTCACTTGACATTAATGATGCTGATGCTGTCGCGATTCCACAGCGAGATTTCGCAGGAGCCGAATAACCTGTTGACGAATACTGTCAATTTAAAATACAGACAGATTTGTTTCGGTTGCGAAAGATCAATAGCACTAACATCGATCGATAGAATGACCTACCTGGCAGCAGTGACTGCAGCAGCATCCACACTGACGGAGAGACCGGAGAGGAGAGGGTAGAAGGTAGAGAACGTGCGGAGAGGAACGGCTGACTGGAATGAACCACGATTAGTCAGCTATTTCATACAGTAGTGGAAGTGAAAAAGGGGAAAACTGGCCTCGAAAACATTGATCGTCTGTCCGCTGGCGCTCATGGCAGCGCTCATCATTGCCTGTAGTGTAGCATAATTATAATTATACAATTGAATATTTCAACAATGAAAAAAACTAATTGAACCTGATGTCCATCGAAGACAGTGAAGGCGGGCAGCGAGTGGGAGAGCAGCGAGAGACGAAGGGATGCCTGGAACCAGAATTGACTCTTTACAATATTTCATCCTTCATCCTCTGCACATCGATGAACGAGAAACACCGAGTATTTGAAATGAATGTCAAGCATATTGCAAATTAATTCCAGACAGGCGAATAAAATAAGACCGTACCTTAGGGCTCGTAACATCGGTCATCGGCTGATCAGAATCTACGTACGATTCAAGACCGGAGGATTCGAGATCAAGCTGAAAAATCATTTCATGATTCTACCGTTTTTCCTACACTCGAGTAGAAGTCTAAATATCAAAGATCAATCTCACCTCAAACAGGGGCCACTCGGGCACAGCCTTGCCTTCTCCCGTCTTCACTCCACTCATCACGAGATTCGATCCACGGAAGACTCCCTTCGAGAATTCGGAAGAGGATCGGAGACGACCAGCGAACGAGGAGAATTCTGAGATCAAAGATCAGCTAATCACCCAGAACTTTCTGAGAAGACCAGAAGGGCAGTCGAGACATCCAGGATCTACTCACCAGCGATATCGGCTCCGAACGAGTTCGAATCGGCGTTGAGCGATCGCTGTGCGTAGTTGGGACGGAAGACACGGAAACTGCGGAGTTTCGACCAGAACGAGTCTTTCTGAAACAGAAAATATTTTTGGTAGCGTATGTCTGTGAAGTCAGACGGTTTTATGAGTATGCACACTACTAACAAACTACTCACGGGCACATCAAACTGTCTGCTCACTGCCACTGCATCGTACAAGTAACTCCACAACTCGTGATCCTGAGGAGAATCGAGAGACTCCGTGCGAAGAATGAGTGTGCCGGCGGTTTGCGATTCGGGGATCGATCTGAATTCAACGCTTGTTCATAGGAGTGAGAAAGAAGTGTGAAACGCTACAAAGAAAAAGGACAGCTAGATAAAAGTAAGTGACACAATAGAAATAACTCACTTGAGCATGGCATTCAGTGCAGCCATGCTCGCCGTCGTCGAAGAGGAAGAGGGGCATGTGTTGCGGAAGACGCGGAGAAGGGATTTCGTCAACTGTAACATGTTCATGGTCATGCATGTTTATTGGAATGCTCTCTCTCTCTCTCTCTCTGATAAGATAAAATAATTGCAGCAACTGTTCGATATCTTTCATTGAATCTTTACCTCCGAATCGTAGAGTCTTGCAGGCGCTCTGGCGATGAGTTGAGCTGCTCGCAGTTGAATGGAAGGAGAAGAGGAGCAGAGATGGGAAGAAGCGAAGGAGATCGCTCTGAAAGGAGATTCATCAATGTCTTTCAAAATTTTCTATAGAAAAACAAGAATTACGTTTGATTGCCACCTTCTTTTCCCCAACATTTTCAGAAATTATTGTGAACCTGTCCCACCGAGATTTGATCTGACAGTATGACTTGGAGAATTTTGAAAATCGACGCGTGAACGAGAATCTGCGACAGGCTTTGATATTTTACTATATCTATTTTTCAATCAGCCTCGAAATGTCGGATCCGCCATTAGATGCGCAGCGTAATGTTCACACGTCTGACGGGTGTTGTTGGATTCTCGATAGACCATTCGAAATGGTCGCTATAATTGCCGATGAGGTATCCTTAGCTGTGTTTAGTAGTGCTCACAGGTTGATCATTCAGGATTATCTTTCCAAACTGCCGCTCGATTTGTTTCGAATAGTCTTTCGACACTTAGATGTGTGAGTTTGTATCCACATTACCAACCTATTCAAAAAAAATTTACACCAAACTTTTTGACTATTCCAAAGTTAAAGTTCGCGTAGGATAAAAATCTCAGAATTTCAGCAAAGATCTCAACGCCATCACAAGAGTGAATCAGAAGCTACATGAAAATGCGGAGTCGATCAGACAGAAGGAAGAGAAGAACGATGCGAAAACTGCTAAAGATACACTGTCAATTATAAGGGTAATTTAAATTGTATTATGAACAAGAGTGATTAAACAATTTTTTTATTCTCTAGTGCATATTTTTAGGAAAGAGGAAGATATTTCATATTGCAAACTTATAATGCTGAGGAGGAAGGCTTCTACTCATTTAGCAATGAGTCCACAATCCTTCGAGAAGGAAAGAATGTAGAAAACGTGTGTGATGAGATATCAAGAGAAATCGTAAACAAGACTTCGAAGTGTGTGTCTTTAAAAAAATCAATTCAGAAATCGCATGTAGTCTCAGAATTGTATTCAACGCCTTGTCATGTCTTTAGCAGAATGAAATACCTACTCGACAGGTTCAATTTCAATGAAATCGTATTCCTATCGGTTAGTGAAAAATCGGTTAAATATTATCAATCAGTGGCCACATTTCAAGGTTTTGATCGACGTTTCATTCCTCAATCATTGCGAACGGATTCTCGATGGCCATTCACCAAATAAATGTGTATTTAAATATACAAATTTCCCGGACAATTTGAGTGAAGGGCATTTGAAGAGGTTGAATTAATGTTCTCCAATTCTTAAATCGAATGAATTGCAGATTCACTGCGTTTGCTCATTCCCTTACTCCCAATATTATGTCTCTAAAAGATTTATCAGAAATTCGAAAAGATGTAGCCAAAGAGTTTGTGCGCACTTTTGTGAGAACAGGAGTGGAAAATTGTTCCGTAGACCTCTCGGCAAAATGCCACATTGATGTGAGTCAAATTTTAATTTAAAAATAACTATAAACTCTTTATTCATAGATTAATGTCCTCGATTCCGACGTATTCGAGATGTTTCAAAGTCTAGCGGAATTCAAGTCTCTTGATTTGCTCAATATGATCATAGATGCAGACTGTCTGATGATACTAATACAGGTTTGTCATGTCCAAAACAGAACCTTTCGAGAGCACCTTTCTAGTCACGAGCTCGCCAACTCAAGGAAGGCGAATTTCGCTTGGCAACAACGAGAAAAATCGAAAGAGACGAGATCGTTTCTAGTCTTGACGAAGACATGCAGGTAACAATTAGTTCGTTTTGAATAACTAATTTCCCTGTTCAGTACGTTTACCCTGTTGGCGACGACAGCGACCAAGATATCAACAAACATCGCCTAAGAAATGGAGACCCTGATTCGAGAGTTTTGATTCATATCGATGATGGGATAGAACCGTTCGCAGTCCTCATAACATTCGGGAAAGCAGCATTCGCAACGGCGAGCTTTTCGAAGCCTTGATTTCTCGAGTTTTCCCTCTTTTCACTGAGGGACATGCAGATAATCTCTTTTCTCAATGTCATTGTGTCCCACTTTAGTTTTTTGTTCACTTTGTATGTGAAATAAACTGCTAGTAATGAAACAAGATCAACAAAAGGTAAACTCACTTCGCATTGGGCAAATTAACGAGCACTTCCAATGCCTTCTCAATACACTCTTCGTCCTTGCAATCGGTCAGATCCGTCACGAACTTCTCCACAATCTGTGAAACCGGTGAATAGATTACGGTTCGCGATGACCGGAGATTAGAATACGGCTCTCACCGGCCGCTTTCCCTTGTCGCACGCGTTTCTCGAGCTGACGGAGCGTTCGCAATCTCGATGGAGTACGGTGGCTACCGTATTCGCGATCTCCCAGTGGAGAGGAGAGGAAGAGGGCGTGTCGCGCAGCCAGTACTGAAGGATACGGTAGGTTTATCGAATCCTATTGATCGATTTTATCCGACAACGGTTGGACAGATACATAAATTATCGGATATGAGGCCGTTCGCGAAAGACTCGAGCAACGGCTGGCACAGCTCAAAAATACCGATCCTCGGAAACCGTGTGTTTTGGGGTTCTCAAGGGTTCTGAAGACGATGATGACTTCAATTTTTCATTTTGGGCTTCCGTTGACGTCAGATGGCGTCGCGTCGAAATCAGTCTTTCGTCTACCACTCGGCCCTCGAGGCCGCTAAAATTAGGACAGTGTTGCCCCAGGGGTAGAATTCGATGCTGATAACGTGTGTCTAATTCATTTTTGACGAATCTCAACGAAGAAGTTCAAAAATGGAAATCTTCGTACAGGCCCGTGCAGGCAGGGTGACCTATACAGATCGATCGGGCGTGACGAGAGGAATTCAAATCTATATTTACCATTTTGATAGGCCTCGCCGTTTTCGAGATTGGAGTGAGATAGTGAACCGAAAGTGTGAGTCGAATCGCACGTTTCTCGCTTGTTTACTCCGTGACCCCTTCCGATCTCTCTCCTCTTCCTGTCTGACAGGCGAGGGAGAGACGAGAGAGCATGGGGAATAGAGAGAGCGCAGCCAGCGGGTATGAGAGGGAAGGGAGAGAGAGGGAGATAGGAAGGGGGCAAGGAGTAAACAAGTGAGAAACGTGCGATTCGACTCACACTTTCGGTTCACTATCTCACTCCAATCTCGAAAACGGCGAGGCCTATCAAAATGGTAAATATAGATTTGAATTCCTCTCGTCACGCCCGATCGATCTGTATAGGTCACCCTGCCTGCACGGGCCTGTACGAAGATTTCCATTTTTGAACTTCTTCGTTGAGATTCGTTAAAAATGAATTAGATACACGTTATCAGCATCGAATTCTACCCCTGGGGCCACACTGTCCTAATTTTAGCGGCCTGGAGGGCCGAGTGGTAGACGAAAGTCTGGTTTCGACGCGACGCCGTCTGACGTCAACGGAAGCCCAAAATGAAAAATTGAAGTCATCATCGTCTTCAGAACCCTTGAGAACCCCAAAACACACGGTTTCCGAGGATCGGTATTTTTGAGCTGTGCCAGGCCCCACCGGATTTGCTCGACTCTCTCGCGAACCGCCTCATATTATCGGATGTATTTGACTCGACTTCGACCTACCATAATCTCCTTGAGGAACTTGTCAGACTGCGAGTGCGTGTGATGCGCGAGACCGAAGAGGAAGTGAGCGCCGAATCTGAAATCGACGTTTATTATTCATTCTTCCACTTCGAAAATCAGTCATTGCAAAAAATACGTTTCAACGAGAAGCCTTGAGCATCAGAATGAATGGATGTTCGAAAATTGCTCTTTATTTACTGAATAAAAACTTTCATTTTGGTAGCAGTCTTACGAAAGACAGTATTTCACCTGCTCAATCCACTCTCCTCTCCATAGATCACTTCTCTAGCCGTCTTCACTGCATCGACACCACCCAGTGTGCCGAGGGCAGTGGCGAGGGGCTCCCTGGAAGTAATGTGTTTCAAGGAACCCAGTAATGAATACTGACGATTCATGGGGAGAGAAGCTTGTGGCAGGAATAGAAGTGATTGACTTTTAATTATTATCAAAGTAGAAAATGTTTGCCTGATATCGTAGTTGTCTGCATCCTGCAGCGCCTTGCCAATGAGTGCAGCCGCTCCGTCGAGCTTCTTAGCGGCCTGTAATTGATTAGATGCCGGATTGTCTAGTTCTTTGTCTAGGATACCAGTGCACAACAGAAAAAGTTGAAGGAATGATTGGAAGAACTCACAATGAGCAGATCTCCGAACGCCGCGGCGTGATCCTCCGTCCACGACTTTTCATCCTTGTAGGCAGCGCGAAGGTTGGTGAGGGCCTTGGCGAACTAAACAAGATTCATTTAATTTGAGAAGCTGACAATTCAAAAGCTGATTCTGTTTTAGGCCCATCAAGCGCCACGAACAGGACTGGTAATCGATAGATCAAAGATCGACCTGTGTCTCCTGATACTTCTCTTCGTGTTCTCTCTTGATGGCGACGTCCTCGAACAGACGATCGCCGACTTTGGTCAGACCGTTGTCCTGAAATATAGAATAAACGATTTCAACATTATTCAATGAACCCATCATCCAAAAGAATCTGCTCGACTGTTTACTTCATTCTGAAACACATTGCAATTGACGTGATCCAGTTCAATGCAGAGATCAAAGATCAATCTCCACCTTACCAGTGCGCATTGGTTCGAATCCAGGCCGATCTCGCACATTCTCTTCACGACGCGGAACGTCCGATTCCTCATCTCCATGTGCGATCTGAAAATGAGGAAATGGTAAAAGTAAATTCACGATCAAGCCTAGCAGGAGAATAAAGATCGCACTGATTTTTCACGTCATTATCAAATATCTTTGAGCATTTCGATTTCGATAGCTTCTTCTACTTCTCAGTTCCCTATCAAAGACCGATTCTTCATTAAAACGTGCCCAGTCCTAGTACCTCGTCTCCACGGTGATTCCGAACTTCTCATCGAATTGCGACGCCAATCCCAATTCCTCGATCGAATCGATGATCACGATGTCCGCGTCTCGCTTCGTGTTCTGGCTGCAAAGAGAAAAAATTGACGTAAAAGTTCGCATGTAGCTTGTAAGGCCCTCGTGGAACTGTTCGTTCACCGCTAATAAAACTTGATGGAATTGAACTCACAGATAATGCGCCTCGTTCTTGTAGCGAGTGGCGATCAGGCCATCGATGCGAGAGGTGTTGCTGGAATGAGTTAGTTACAGGTCCAAGCCGGGAACCGGTCCGGAACTCATAACCTGAAAACAGACTTACGTGGATCCGACCAGGTCGCATCCGAACATCTTTCGTCGGAATCGCTTGTCTTCCGGACGAGAGAAGTGCACGTCGCACATGCCGTATGGGGTTTTCTGCGAGGGTGAAATAATTCGTCTATATTCGGGGCGAATTTGGTTGTGCTTCACAAAGAATGGTTTAATACGAGAATTGATCTAGGCTCGATAACTTGAATGTCTTCTTTGGTCGAAACAAAAACATAATCAGCGTTATAAATTGTTGATTTTGATTAATGAACCCCATTCCTCGATCACTCCACTTACCACATACTGTTCATCTCCTTCTCCTCCTTCAGCGGGAGTGTAGATCGTGTGGACGATAGCGTAGAGGAAGTTCCAGCGAGGGACGTAGTCGGCAGGGACGTCACTGAATGGGGAGAGAATGCATTGATGCAATTTGTCCACTGGAACCAATGATCAGGAAATGGATTGAAAAATAAAAGAACGTTGTGAGAAGGAAATTCAACTATTGAATAATAAATTCTCAATTCAAGCAATTCATCATCATCAACCCTTCAGTGAATGGAACAAAAGTGTACAACGAGATAAATGGAGATCAAAGATCAATCACTCACTCCTTGTCGATGTACACAGAGTTGAGATTGTTTCCTCCCTGGACGAAGTTGACCCACACGGGAGGAGGAGAACCACAATTGCCAGAGAAGCAGTCCACCAACTGAAATGGACCGGGTTGTTTAGATATCTGCTTTCCAATTTAGGAAATCACCAATAAAGTGCACCGCTGCTAGATAATTGTTGGACCGGAACATGAAAAGGAGGTGGAATTTCACGTGAACTCTGTTAGTATATCCCACCTGCCACAACGCCAGGATATCTCCGGCGCCGTGATGCAGAATGTCGAAAGTGAGCGTGGCATTGATGAAGACTGACGGAGCGTCCACCTGAGAGACCTACTTTGAGCCCCCTCCGACGCAACAAGAGACAAAAGAGTCTTTCAGTTTCAATATACTGTCAAGGAATAATTCAAGGGCATCCGATTGAAGCAGGAGAAAGTCCAACCTTGTTCTCCAGTGTATCGTACATCACGGTCTCAGAGAGGTAAGTGTATTCGAAGTGGAGTGTTCTGAAAGGGAATTAATCAGTTTTCGAATAAGTCATTTATCAGGTTGGTGCGATTGCATTTACAAAGACAAATTTGTAGGTTTTCATCGTTTCATTTTCGTTCAGAATAATTTGTTTCGAGAAGCCGATGTAAAATCAATGTTGAACGAAATTCGTTGATTGAGTCATGTTTCTTTGGAAACAATCGATTTTTTGAACAAGATCCTAGAAGTTCGTTGACGAAGATCGATACCTTGTCTCATTCCAATCGACTGGATATTGTCTCGGCATATCCTCGAGTTTTGCCTTGCGCCTACCGCCCTCGCCTGCGGAATAAGGTCAGTTGGTGATTGCTAACTGATCGACTTACCATACTCGACTTTCTCTGCTAGCGCCGCTGCTACAACTAGCAACAGGAGAAGTAACTTCATGGTTGTCAGGAGTGAAAGGGAGAGGTACACTCTAACCGGGGACTCTTCGATTCAAGCTTATCAGTCCAGTGATAGCACGACGTCTCTCCATTTCACACACTCTCTCACTCTAGTTGTCGTCACTTGCTATCAGATAGAGACACGTATGCCTATTAGGAGAGAGAGGGAAAGGAGATCGGGAACAGCATCGTCACTACGAATTGATGGCTGATGGATTGATGACTGAATAAACTACAAACTTCCTGTAAATAAAAAAATCTGTAGCACCAGAAACTGAGGTTGCAAATTATTGAATCAGATGCTGATACTTTCAACAACAATGAATACGAAATGCATACTAAAATTAATACAGACATGGAAACGATGCGGTTTTTTAACAGTTATTTCCTGGAGAACCCTTTCCGTTGTTCTCTTCAATGAAATTTAGTACTGATCTCATTATTTCGCAGGCCAACCGTGTCGCCTTCTCTCATGGAGCTTGCATGTCCCTCCTCATAATTGCTTATCTGGATCCGATGATCATCTCAAGTGTGGGATACTTGACCCAATGTGAGTATCATATCCAAATTCTAGTTATTCATGTTCTGTTTTTGAAGATGCGTCAGAATTTGAGTGCACAGCGACATTTTCTCAAGGTGTTTCGGCTCTCTGAACGGGCACTGCGAGTCTCCTCCGCCCGATTCAATCCTCGTTATCTCGACTGTGGATCCAGGAAAGGAGGGGGGGGGTGGATGGGTGGTAGCACTGTTTTTGTGCGGAATGCATAAAATTACACGCATTAAAGTTGGAAATTGATCAACATTCGATACTCGAATCTGTTACCACACACAACTCATCATTTCATTCAGAATCAGAGAAGAGTTCGCTCTCGACTTAGGACGAGCCTGGTGCATTCACGGCAGGGTCCGAGGCGAAAGCGTTTGAATCGCGCGCGCAACAAAAAAACGCCCGCGAGCCGCAACGCACAAAAATTTCCTAGTTTTAGCATGCGAAATTGGCGAGTATGTCCGTACTTTGATATTCCCCTTTCAAACAATTACTTGTATTTTAATTAATTACGCGCGGGTTATTACGGCCATTTGAGTTAATTGTTTTTGTGGCCAATTAATATGTTGCAGGAAAAAAGAAAAAGTCCCAAATTTCGCGTTTTCGACTTTTTTCTGTGTTTAGCGGCCGCTAACGGCCGTAAGAAATGTAATACAACATGCGCGAACCTTTCCCGATTTTAAAAATGAAATTATTTTTCATGAAACGAAGCTGGTGTTCAAGGTCTACCGATTTATCTATACATTATATAATGTTTGTTGTAGGAGAACTTTATGAAACGCAAAAAAGTGAACGTGGTGTGGCCAGGGTGCAGTGAAAAAGGGTGGTGTGGTCTTACTTTTACTGTTTCGAGGTTTACCCTACATATCAATTCGCGAGTCGCCCTTTTCTTCTTTCGGACCCGGCCGTGCATTCAGTATCCAACGACTATCGTGCTACGGGATACGGTAGTCGTCGGATGTGATAGTGGATGTGTTGTCTATACAATCAGCAGAAAGAAACTAGTACGGCTACATCGATTGAATACGGTAGTTGGCAAATGATTCAGAGCGATTCCTCATTCCAGGAACCGACCCATGTACCCAAGAAGAAGACAGAATGACATCTTAATACGGGAATCAGATTCCGTCTCATTGTTCTTCATTTGGTATTCGATGTCTGGCATGAAATAGACAACATCTAATCCTCGTTTTCATTTGTAACTCATCTAACAAACCGAAAACAGTCTACGATCGAATCTCGCCCTTACACGAGATCTACGTAGTTCGAAAGCGGTGGGGTGCGTAAAACTGCTGGCTCTCTCAGGCAAAGCGAGCTGTTCGTATTCAATTTCGCGGACAGCGCCGCAGAGCCTATGAAAGCACGGATGCAGCATCGTGGAGCACTGTAGCTATACCCCGTGCTAAAAGAGATACCATAGCAATGGACAGATAGCCGATAAGCTACAGTAACCCGGACGCAGCTAACCCAAAAACAACTGGGGGAAAATACAGTAGCCCCGACAGAGTAATGCCCTACCAATGGCCAGACGCTATGACCCAAGTGAAAAAGCAATTTCAGTAACGGACAGAGAATCCTTAGCCTTCTATAGCAAATAACGCAACCGAAACATACACTTGACGTCGGTCCAACAAGACCGTTCACCCCCTAGCACTGTCAATAGCGATTGCTGATATTCCGCTTCCCCGTCTGATCAATATCCCCATCTCTCTGTTCCATACCGTGTACCCCACAAGTCTCACACGAGCGCATGCTATAGATGGCTCGTGCAAGAAAAATTGAAGAAGAACAACGATAACATGATAAGGACAGCCACAGCTGAACCAGGAGAGGAGGGGGAGGGGGGACTCAGACTCCTGTCTGGTTGTAGGAGAGATGGAAAAGGACGAGGAGGAGACAGAAGGAGGGGAGGGAATGAAGAGGGGAGGGGCACGAGGAGACGAAGCCGCACCCGTGAAGAGAACACGGCAGAGAGCAGCCTGGAAAAAATGAATTATTGATTGATCCCGTCATCATTATTATTCTCTTAAATTCATTTTCCCAACAGGCTCAATCCAAAGATTAGAAAACGCTTTAAATAACGCTATTCAACGAAATCTAACTCTCAGGTGTTTTCAGATGCGAGTGTTATCCTTCAGACAGAAGCAGTTTTTAGGTGGTCCTGGCAAAACTTTTGGAGAATGCACTGTGTGTCAACCGTCAAAGAAAAACGGATAAACATTTCTCGAAAGACTCAAATTCAACAAGTCACTCTCCAAATCTCTTGACCAAAGGATAATCCTCGATGATTTGCTTCCCTATTACTCACACAAGAAGCAGTAGATTGGCAGCAGCTGCAACAGCAGAGAGAATGAGGAGCGAGAGAGATCAGCCTCCTGATATTGGAATTATTGATGAGCAAACTTATGGAAAATTGAACGTGGCTAATGTAACCCTTATTCACCTCAATAGCTCCTTTGTCTGCCGTCGTTGACCACCTCTCTACTGCATTAATCGTCCAGAGGGAAGAGACGGAGGAGAGAAGGAGAGACCTGCAATCGGCCATTGTAAATGTGAGGAAACAACCGATGATGACAAAAACGAAGCTCCTTTCAGTTTCACCAAACATGAAACTGATGCCTCCTTGCTTACCTTCTGCAGGCTACTTGGGCGATGAGAGGAAGAAGGGGCCAGAAATAGACGAGAGAAGTGACGAGCCTGCAAATATTAACCGTCAATCATTGATCATTTGAAAATCGATAATGCGATATAGTACCTCGATGGTGTACCGTAACCTCCAACTACCGAACCCAGAACGAGCGTTGCACTCATGAGTGGGAGCGAGTTTCCTGCAACCAATCGATAGATGATATACCCAAACTTCCAACCAACCTCACGTCGACACCGGACTGGCTCGCGTCCGAATAGAAGGGGAAGGGGGCGTGGCTTCGACTCATGCAGCAGCTGCAGCGGCAGCAGCCGGCACGACGCACGAGCAGACGAGATACACTATAATACTCGAATATAATACAGGAGAGACGATGAAGGATCGGTACGGGACTTCTCCGGACTACCGTATCCCGCCATGTTGTACCTCGGCTTGCTCCCAATGCGTTCTCTCGATCGATCCATTCCCTGCCTGACCGAAGAGGAAGAGGCACAGCGAAAGAGAGGGGGCTAGAGTTGCCTCTTGTCTGAAACCAATTGATAAGTGACGTCATCTCATCTACAATTCACCTCTCGTTGATCGATGACTGGTTCCTTCACAGGAGGAGAAGTGGGCGGGACTACGACCCGGGCAGCAGTCCGTCACGCTAGTAGACGCTACGCGAGTGCGAGGTCTGCAACAAAATCGATCCATCGATGACGACATTATCCTTAATCCTCAATCCTACCTCTCGCCACCGTTCTCACTCCTCCCTCCTTCCTTCCCCTTCTATCGCCTCGTCGCTGCCGTCGACGATCGACGACGTCCACCTCTGTCATCGACGTTCCTGCAACCACAAAGAGCAATTACGCTAATTCTGATAGAATTACCACGAATCCCCTTTCAAACAACCTAGAAGAGGTCAATAGATACAATTCGATTAGATAGTAAACGTCCAAACAACATCTAGAGAGAGATACGCGCCGATAGGATTCATCCTGTAAAAACGTCCATGGTAAAGCAACTACCCCTAGTAGTACCGGCAAATCGTCCATAGTACATCAATAGTACCCCTAGTATTTACCAGTAAAACGTCCCGGTAGAAGCAATACCCATAGTAGATACAAAATAAAACCATCTCGGTGCGCAACTATCCCCTAGACGATGAGTGTGCGTTTGCTAATCGAATGATACCTATCACTCCCTTTTCTAGACCGCTAATTCGAAACAAACTACGAAAAACTTATCTTGGTAGGAAGAACGTCGACAAGGGACGTAGTGATGGCACCGTTTCGTATCCCTCTACCAGACGACGTTCGCTCGCATCGACCCTCCGTCCGCTTCTCGACTGCCAACGGCGATCCCTTCCTCGCTCCTCAATGTGAGCAATTAGCATTTATTCATTAATATTAAACCCCATCGATTGAATTGAACCGTGGTTCGACTCGATCAGCACATGCGGATAGAATCAAACCACATAAATGGTATCGGGAAGGTTTGGCGATAGGCGAACTTGCGCGAGGTGAGTGATCCCACTATTCCCTCCAGCCATGTGGATCCTGAGCCCTTTCGGGGGACCCTCATGTGAAACCCCACGCGACACGCGAACGTGAAGGGTGAGGTAATTAAGTTTATTCAGCTGCTTATCATTTTGGGCGAGTTCTAATCACTAACCAACCCGATCCTGAGGAGGTTCTCCCAGTTGGGGGGAACTAAGGGGGACTCGAAAAGAACTAAATAAACTGGCCTCAATAGAGGAGAACGGGTGAAGTCGGGGGCGCGGCATCCACTCAATCGTCTCCCGTCGATCAGCTAGACGACGCGAGCCTCTACCAGATGGCGTCGCCTGCAATTATTAATGATCAGTGACGGTGAAACGGCGGCAATCAAGGGACAGGAAAGGCGAAACGGCGAAATAATGATGATTACAGGCAACGCAAAAGGGCAAAGCAATGATTGTTTTGATAGGATAAGCACAAGCGATAAAACAGCACAAATTATGGCGAAAATAAAGACTAAAGCGGCCGGAAAAGAGTACAACAAGGAGCAACAGAGCGACCGGGACGCGTGGAATGCGCACGGGCGACTGAATGGGAACGAAGCGGAGGAGGCTTGCAGTCCGCGGGAAGGGTAGATCAAGGGTGAGACAGTGGCGGGGATGAGGGATATCGATCCGCGATCAAGAGTTCGATCGCGAAAAATTTGAAAATTTAAAAGTCAGTTCTCGATAGAACCGCAAAGACACGCACTCTCACGTGGATAAATGCGCGGCGAGACTCCGCCCACTCCACTCGAGCCATCGCTTCAGGCAGCAGTTTCCTGTGTTTCTCGCGAGTTTCTCTTTGTCGTAAGTCGAATCGGAGCTGACTCACACGTTGAATGATTCATCCGGCACCGCATCCGACCCATCAACGTTGCGATACTCGCGCATTCCCCAGCCAAACCGCCTCGCCATCGGTTCCTTTGCATGTTTGTGCTTCGCTCGCGTTTACTGCTAAGATTATCCCCCGGCTCAGTCGCGGCTATTCTCGCATTCAGCCAAAACAGTGCTTTCTGGCTCTAAATTCTAGCCGATTCGGCCCATTTAGTCGGGAAAGTCACGCTGTTTACGCCGCTCTGCCATCGTTTTTGTCGTTGATACACAATCGCGCGCCCTCCGTCTTTCATTATCAATCACACTGTTGCACGGCGTATCGATCTCGAACCATCCCTCTCTGTGATCGTTATCGTAATAGTGCTTTCCAATGGTCTAATCGCTCGAGTTGCAGTATTCCGAAATGGCCTCGTCATCGGACGGAAGAAAGGGACGTCGTCTCTTTGAGCACTTCGTAATCGCCGGTCTTGACGTGAGCATCCATTTCGACTCTTTTCATCAGAAAATTGTTAATGAGGCACTAAAAATTAGTAATGAGGGCCCTAAAATTAGCTCACTGACGCTTCTTCCCGAGTTGTTTGCCTTACTCCGTGGTAGCTTGTGAAAGATCTCTCATGGATAATTGGCTCTCACGAGGTGCACTTGAAGCTTTCAACGAATTAGTGTTCTATTCCTGTCACAGGGCCGCTATGGCAACCGTCTAAGACTTCCGCCATCTTAAATCGTGGGCACTATAGACCATAATAGTCCTCCCATCGATCTTGGCCAGGGAATGCAACGGAAGTGGGGCCTGCCAAGAGCTATTGCCCGAGAGAGCTAGAAATAAGAAGGGAGAAAGCCTCAAGTCAAGAGTGCAATTGTCCCGGCCTCAAGAGGTGGTGGAAGAAGGAAGGAAGCGAGATGAGAGGAGGGATTAGGTTGAGGAGGAGGAATGCTCCCTTATTTCGAGAGCTTCTGGGGCTGAAATGAAGCGGGCATAGTAAAGTTGATGAAAGTAAGACGAGGAGGTCAAATGGCGTGAGTAAAAGCTCCATGTTAGCAGTTCAAGCGTGAAAAGACTGCAAAGACACGACGGTTAAGTCCTAAAATTACTTTCACAACTGTGAATTTGGGTCAAAAGGTTTTAAAAAAGTAACAAAAAAAGAGTGAAAATTGATCTTTGATCTCGTTCATTCATCCGTTCCAGGAGTCTCGTCTCGAGCCGCTCTCAACGAATCCGCAGGAGTGCGGGCAGCGCAATGCTCAACCGCTCGCGCCCATCACCGACATTACTGTAATCTTCCCGACGCTCGGAGAAGCGGTACGGCATTTATCGATTTGTTGTTTGGAGTACGGTAGCTATCGTAAACTGTTTACAGTGTCCGGAGGGATTCGAGTGTCTCTCAACGACGACCCTCGGCTATCCGGCCGATCTCAATCACGGATCACTGCGAGTTCCACCCGCATTCATCTGCTATCGACGAGGATTCCACAAGCCGCCCCTCATCGATGTGGGAGTGCTCGACAAAGGTACGGTATCGATTGGAACAATCATTCACCATAGTGTAATTCACAAGGCCGTGGATTCGTAAATTACTAATCTTGAGTAATGGCGATGTAAGCGCATTGCTAATCTGAATAATCGCTGACCTGATTACTGTAATCGATCGATTGCAGGTCGTGGCGAGAAGCCGTTGGTTGATATCAGTACGGTAGCCAATACGCCCTTCGGAAGAACAGCCAATGTGAACAATGCATCCCAGGTTGGTTTTGAAAAATGTGAATCTGGTGCTGGTGTTGTGTTTGCGTTAAAAGGAGAACCTTGGAGATATTGTAAAGCATAGACGAATAGGGCTGAAATATTGTTGGTGAAACCAAAGTCAAGATATTCAATTTTGGGAAAGTGAGAAACTAGTTGTGTGGTGTTTCTACGACATCGTATCAAGATGTTAGGGGGAGTTTGCCAATATCTTCTCGATCAGCATTTCAAACAATTAAATTCCCATTCAGCCCATCTTCCTCACGTACCGTCGAGCCTCGCCCGATGCACCGCCATCGCAGCTTGTGGTTAGTTGGTTTTTTTTAGAGGAAAACCGAATACTATTAGATACCGAAATGATTCCACTCACCTATAGCAACTTTGAAACGACGCTTTATCTGGTTCTTGACAGCTGTACTCTAACAATTGTAAATTCTCATTGTGAGTAATTCAATCGCTGAGGATCTACTGTTTTTATTCGTTTGATATCTCCCATTGCCAGGTGACTCATCTGCTCGTGGTGTTGGCGAACAAAGGCGAAGTCCCGCCTCACACTTACTACAAGCTACCCCACAATCTGAATAAGGTACGGTTCTTTGGATGCTGTAAAATTTGGTCATCGTGATCAGCCTAATAATGTGTAGTTGCTAGTGTCTGAAACAGATATTCCACATGTGAAATGATTCACAATTTGAAAACATCTGTCCGGAGAAAGCGATGTTTCAAGAGGAATCTATTAGCAGATTGTGTAATTGCAGGCGTTCGATCTCTGGCGTTTTTGTTTTAAAAATAAAATATCAATGCAGGGAATCCTGGGGTCGGACGTCTACCTCTGCTACAAGAAGTCGCAGGGAACGTGCAAGCGAATCGCGTACAAACCACGGGTATGATTGTGAAATTGTGACTTTTGAAAACGAGCATTTCAACTGGCTCGTGTTTCATGCCGCCTTTGTTATCCTAAGCGTTGCATCTTAATCGATGTAGAGTTGGATTACGGCATATTACAATTTTCATATAAACATTTTGATTTCGACAGGTGCTGGACATGTTCCCCCGGCCACGTGCAGCCAGGAAGAGACAGAAGAGCGAGAAGGTGGAGGAGGAGGGAGTAGAGATTGAGCAGGTGAGTAAATTATTATGTTGATTTTTCCTAGACAAAACCAAAGATTTTTTTTTCGTATTTTACTACACTTAAAGATCTTGTGAAACACCAACGCATTCCGTTTCGGTAGACGGTCTACGGTAGACTGCAATTTCCATAATTGTGCTTTTATTTCAGGACTCCTCGGCAGTCTTCGACAGCTCAGCAGCTGCAGCCTCTTCTCCTCCTCCGGCTGCATCGGTCGCAACCTCTCCCCGGTCATTCTCGACGGGAGAAGAGCCCAGTCTCATCGACAACGTCCCCATGTTCTGTTTGCCGATGGGAGCAGCCATAGAGTGCTGGCCTGCCAGGTACGAATACTGTAGGAGAGAGGATACGGTAGTTTGATGCTGCTAGACGGAATATCGAGAGACTGATTGAGATTTGCTGCAAGGTAAATGTGCGTCTCATGTTTGTGATATGAAAAGAACATGATTGAATAGATTGATGCGTTGATCAAGTTTATTACAACGATAATATTTTCCAGATGCCAGCAACCGGACAAGATCTTCAGTACGTTCGTGCTCACAGATGAGGTGAGTATCGATTTTTTATTATTTCGGTGTATGTTCTAATCGATTATTGGATTACAGTGCCTCATTCCAGGCGGGAACGAAGTACTACGGTGCCTCGGTGACCTTCTACGAACTGCATAAGGGAGAGCTGAGCGAGGAGCAGAAGGAGATACTGGAGGTATACGGTAGAAGCAGAGTGCGGATCGATAACTGTATAATTTGTAGATCAGCAAGGAGGAGGACGATGACAACGCGAGCACGGTAGCGAGTACGGTAGAGGACAACGTCAGTCTGAACGACCCCGCAGATCAGGTACCTATTTTTTGTCGTCGATGAATCACACTCGTAAATGAACCATCACTTATGGTAATCGTGTGAAACTAGGATTGTCCTGTTTTGGCAACTTTTATTTTAGCCGCAGAGAAACGTACAACGAACATGGTCTACTGAAAAATGTGGCATATGAAATTGTTCTGTACTCTAGATTCACCTTGCTTATGCGAGTTGGGATTCTCTGATTTTGCTTTCCATTTCAGCTCCGTTTCTACGTGAACTGCTCGATCTGCATCGTGAGCAAGTACCCCTTCTTCACCGCATTCAAACGGTCTGTTGAGGACCCATATTTGATTTTCGAAAATGGGGAGGCAATGTTTCATAGATTACTTGTAAATATCAGGTGGTGAATGAGACTTATCAGTCGTATGCAAGTGTTCATAATTATTATTCCATTCAGATTCCTCTTCCACATCCATCGGATGTCACTCAAGTCGGCGGGCAACGTGCCGATAGAACGATACATCAGCCATCTCGTGAGTTGATTTTGTTGTTTTTGTTTTTACAAGATGAACTAGCAAAATTATCTATATCTGTTATTGCGAGTATTTAATAGTTCATTAGCACATGACAGTGACTGGGCAATCATGTCAACCGGTTGATACTGATTGATTGTGATGAGGAAGCTCCTAGAATCACCTGTGATGCTAGGCAAACTCAATCATTGTGATGCTCAAATCCCTCTCGAAATAGGTGTATTGGTAGTGAGCTTATTGTTAGGCACAAAGAATCAGTTCTAATGGAATGTTTGTCAATTACATAGACCCCGAAACTAGGAAGAAATTGGTAACACGACTCATTTTTTTCAGATGTACGAGGTCACTTTCCCGACTCCTCGTCGTCCTCGCGTCCTCATGCATCTTCCTTCGGAGACCATCACTTTCGATTGCTATGATGACAGTCAGCTGCCACTCACGGGAGCCGCGTTGTTCGATACGCTCAAGTGAGTACGGTATTATTGTAAAGGCGATGCGTTTTAGTGTTACTCTTGAAGAAGTAGGCACTACCAAAGCGACTTCCGAGCAAGATCAGATGAGGGATTGCTAAATTCTGACTTCTGACTGTTCGCCAAAACTTGTTGATTGATTTAAAAAAATCCAAATAATCATTCAGCTGAGGAAAAATGCCAGTACCTATGCTCAGAGTGGTTCTGGAAGCCATTGCAAGATCGAAGGAAAATGGAAAAGCAATGAATATGCGAACATCGAAGCTTGAGCCTAACTGGTCAAATCTTGGTAATTCTTCAGATGCCTCGGTCCGGACACGCTGATGTACCTGATGATGCTGGCGCTGCTCGAGCAGAGGATATTGATACACTCGTTGAGGTGAGCTAGTGATGAAATTGAGTAAGGGAAACACCCGTAGGGTACGTGCTCCAGAGTTTGATTAGGCTGCTGATTGCTCGGGGTTTCGCAATCGGTTCGGTCCGTAGCTCTCAATAATTTCAATCGATTTCTGTTATTTTCTAGAATCTTGGTTCAAAAGTTAAACTAATGAAAAGCTTCCCATTAGGGTGGCGAAAACGAATCTCGAGTGACTCGCCCTCTCCCCTCTCTCTTTCGAGTGACTCGAGAGAGGCGCGTTTACAACCTCACTCTCTGCGAGCGACTCGTATTTGCAACCGGCTGGGGCGAGTGACTCGTTTCGAGCGAGTCGTTTTCGAGTCGGGATCTTCCCAGCTCGGTTTCTCAGCTCTCAGTGGACCAAATGGGACAAATTTTGTACCGCTGATTTTGTATTTTTCTGTGCATTCGAAGGAATGGTCATATGAAAAGATTGTAGATCATCAATTAATTCTAATCTTCTAGACTAGACGATCTGATCTTCTGATCTGAGGTATCAAAGAGGGTGCCGATTTATACAATCCAAATGGACTCCTCAGATCGGAAACCTGAAAATGAATGACCGGATGCTGATCCTTAATGAATATCCTTAGGAGATTCATGAAAAAGTTGACAATACATTAATAGTTAATTTGATTGATTGAAATTCGTACCGTTAGAAAACGAAAATATGAAAACGAATAAATTTTGTTCAAATTATCATTCCTTCAATTGCTCTGGTACGTAACTAAGGCAATGGTGCAAAAATTATCCCATTTGGGCTACTGAGAGCTGAGAAACCGAGCTGGAAAGATCCTGACTCGAAATCGACTCGAAAACGACTCGCTCGAAACGAGTCACTCGACCTCTCTCGGTTTACGACCTCACTCTCCTCGAGTGAGTTGTTGACCCGATTCCGACTCGCAGAGAGAGGTAAACAAGCCGACTCGAAGACTCGTTTTCGCCACCCTACTTCCCATCAGATTTCTGCTACATGTTAAGGCAATATTGAACTTTGCATGTTTGCCAATGATCATTGTTGCGTTTGCCCTACAAAAATACAAAATCTTCCTTTGCAGACCGCACCTCCTCACAGCCGTGGCCGAGTCCGTGCTCGCCCTGATGTTTCCCTTCCACTGGCAGTGTCCCTACGTGCCCCAGTGCCCTCTTGCCCTAGCAGGAGTGGTGCACGCACCCGTGCCGTTCATTGCCGGAGTCGATTCGAGGTACGATAGTGGAGGAGGGGAGGGGATTAGGGTAGTATACTATGGATATTGAGAATCGGTGCAGAATTGGTTTTTTGAGATAGGCAAGTGTCGTGAGACTATTGTGACTTTAGTATTTCTGATTATATATCGGACGAGTGAAACATGATACTTTCTTTGTCACCATTTTGATGAATTGATAATATCGATCAATTGCAGGTACTTTGAGCTGTTCGAGGAGCCGCCGCTGGAGGTGACTTGCTTCGACCTGGATACTGGTTAGTTTTTTTATCTCTTGAAACGGATGAAGGAACTGACAATCGCTTCTTCCTTGCATCATGAGAGAGCTGTGAAACATTATTGTACACCGGTCAAAACTTTGTATTGTGAGTATTCGAAGAGGAGGAACGGCAGGAGATTATTGAAAATGTGTTCTCCCTTGGTTCATAAGAATTCTGTGAAACGTGTTTTGACCACCAACACAATTTCATCTGAATGGTCAGTTGTCGGGTATTACATCTGTACAATCTCGAAAGTATGTTTCATTGGTCTCATTCGCAGGCACGATCTCTCCCTCAGCCGTCCGCAAGTCGATGAAGCTGTCGATGATGCCGAAAGCAGCGACGAAGCAGCTGAAGCAGACGTTGGAACAGATACGATCCGAGTGAGTGGAGGAGAGGAGGAGGAGGGGCGGGGACTAGGTGGAATGGTGGATTGGTGCTCGCTTGGTGGATCGGGGCTCTTGTAGGGGTTCAAGTATTGATAAATAATCTTTTGAATTTAAAATCGCGAGAGAAAATCGTTTTGGATTTAACATACATTAGTTGAACGCACTGGAGCAGCAGGTACACATCGCTTATCTTGAATGAGTGAAACACACATATGGCAACGAACAGCTATCACGGCTTTACATTCGAGGCTACATTCTCTGCTCAACCAACATCATTGCAGACTCTCGCAAGAGGATTTCCGTGTGAGCAAGCAGTACAACGCGGATTTCGTGCCCGTCGACATGGATTTGGCCATTCAGAAGAAGAGGAAAGCCATCGAGAGCCGGATTCAGGAAGCGTGGATTCGGTGAGTTGGTTGGTGTGTTAGGAAGCGCACATCGATGACCCATTGTTTATTAGCTAATAGTCTTTCGAGATAGTGGCTGTGGAACAGTGGGGTACGGTGAAGAAGTGATTGTACTTTTTGACACGAGGCCACTGTGAAATTACATTGATAATTGCGGACTCGAGTTGTGGTAATTGTGAAACAGTATTCCTGATATCAGTTCCACTTTCATATTGTTACGCTATTTGATGTTTTGCAGAGAACAAGATCTCTAAGTTTGATCAATGCAAAGAGACTCTTGAAATAGTAGCGGTGAAACAGTTGAGAAACATCGGCAGTCAACATCTTCCTCCGTTGCAGATTCATGGCGCACGTGATGCGTGACTACCAGCGGCATCTCCGTCCCATCACCTCCGCTCCTCTCTCCGCCCACGATACGGACACTGCGAAGCTGTTCGATAAGGAGGAATTCCTACGGAGTAGAGACAAGGGAGCGGCCGAGTTCTATCGGAGGTGAGGGGGGGGGGGGAGGGGGTGAATAGGAGGCATGCTATTTTTTGTTGGACTGCAACCACTTTTGGTGATTATGGTTACTGGAGAAGGGGGTGTACATAGAGGCTGTGAAACACGAATAATTCCACGAATACATTTTTTTTTCGATTTCGAATCGAATCGAAATTTTTGATTGTGTTTTTTGCAATTGATCACTTGCACGAATCACATTTGCAGTTGGTTGTGAGGGTTCATATCAACGTTGCAACATGAAGACCACTTGTCTGCAACTCTGCCCTTTCAGATTCGCGGACACGCAACTCTTCGATCGATTCATCCAGGAGCGATGCTTCATCAGTGACAAGAACGCGTACGACGCATTCTTCGATGATTGCATCACCAAGGTGGTCATGGGAGGTGAGTACGGTATCCGGGGGGATATGGTCGAGGTACGGTAGGACACGGTTTGTAGGATATCCTAGGGTTGATTTTTGATGACACAAAGACGACGATTCCCAATTCTGCCCCTTTTACAGAAGTAGTGTAACACGAGGTTTCGTTGCTCTCTTATGAGATGAATGGTAGCAGATGATTTGATTTGGTTTTTGCAAAGCCGAAAGGGAGCGAACCACTGATTCCTTCCCGCTAATCAACGCTCTTGCAGAAGTGGCGAAGCACGAGATTCCCCTTCTGGAGTGCGGGGGCGTCGATCCGTCCACCTCTACTTCGTCCACTGATCACGGAGTATTCATCGCCCCGCCAGAGCCCATTCTCGATGAGAAGGGAGAAGAGCGGCTGTTCGCGTATGAGGTGGGGTTTTGGTACTCTTCCCAGTAGATGACAAATTGGGCATTGCTGACAGCACAGTGTTTGAATACGTAGTGAAACATGAGTTTGTGATTTTTTTTATCGTTTTTAATAAATAAATAAAGGAATTGAGAGGAGAGGTCGTTCGCGTATGAGTATCATTTATCTAAGAATTGAAGGACAGATTGAGTGATATTGAGCGCACGGTATTTGAATCCACTATGAAACACGAGCTTGTAAGGGTGAAAATTGTATGTTCTTCAAATGGTCAATTAGTAATGCAATTGAGTTCTGTATCGATAAGTCCGTAATGCTCTCCTACCGTGATGCCAATCTCCGTTGCAGGACGGATTCCCTCGTCGACTGGACTATTCGCTCTTCCAACTGGACAAGCTGAACATGACGATGGACAGAGCAGTGGAGACGGCAGTCGAGGGAGCGCAGCATGGTGAGGGAGCGGATGGGGGAAGAGGGATATGGGAGATAGGGTGGGCAAGATGAATACGGTAGGGCAGTGGAGATAGTGGGAAAGAAGCTGGAGGAGGTTCGTTGACACTTTATGGACCGGTAGTTCACTGCTGCAGTCACTATTCACTACGGTTGGGTTATTTCGCGTACTGATTGTATCGTTTTTCGAAGGTGACTTTAACAATCAATTCCTTCCCCCATTTCCAGCGGAATCTCGCTGCATCTGCGTGCGCACGAAGCCGGAGGTTCGATCGTCACTGATGGCTGCGAGGAATGGAGTCAGGACTAATGCGGTCAGTGAGCTGGTTCTCTCCATTCTACACGCTCTCGTTGGTAGGGCAGAACCAGGGTAACATTTCTCTGAATAGTAGGGGGGAGATGACCCATTTTGAATTTTTGATTGGTGTCTCGACTTGACCTGGAACTATTGAGCTGGTTGGATCACTGCCTTCTCTTGTAACATCAGTGAAACTTGCATTTCTCTGATTTCCACAGTCTTGCTATGGACAAAGGGTTAACTAATTAGTGGAAAGAAGATGGAACAATGGGTAGTGTTGGTTATTAGTCACATACAGTTGGTGCCTATCAGATTCCTCGTTGGGCACACGTGTCTATAGGCTACCTGAAACACGAGACGTTCTTGGTTTCTCAACAAATTCAGCAGATCTAATATCTCTTCTCTTTCAGTCGAACTGGGCGAAGACAGTGCAGTTCTACGCGTACTCTCTCTGGTTTCTCTCGCTTCCCTCAGCGATGAAAGTGACCACCAATCGGAAGAAGACCATGAGGAGCGCATTCCATGTGGGTCAACTTTTTATGTTCGAGGATCCCTCCAGTTTATTGAATGGCTCACGGATAATGAAGGTTTTGGGGAGTTGTAGCAACTCGAAAGTGGCGAGTCCGTGATACGACTTTTTTTCTTGTTTGTGACATTGAATTAGTTTTTACTCTGCCTAACTTACTCCCATCATTTCTTGCGAGGATATCAGTGTTTGCATAGATCGTGCGACTTGATAGTCACTGGAGAGCATTGTCTCGATTACGAAATATATCTTAATTTGCAGGTGCTGCAACGGATGGAGAACACGGAGGTCTTCCCGCTGGATCAGGTGAGGAGGAATTATTGATGTTATTTTGATTATTAGTTTATTCAAATGACAAAATTCAATAAATCAATAACCAGGTGTGCTTTCGCATCGTGATCTCTCTGTGCGGAGAAGAGCAACAAGCAGCGCAGGCAGTCAGAGTGCACCAGGTATACGGTTGTAGAGTATTGATTGTTGTACGGTAGTGTATTGATCACGATTACGGTATCCGACTGATTGGGTTACGGTATCATCCCAATTGATCGATACTCAGGCGATGCGTCGACAGGCGATCGAGCAGAACGCCGTCACCTACGGCGTCTACCATCGGGTGGTCATGAACGCCAAGTGGGTTTATTTTCGCGAAGTGGGATACGTGCCATTGTGTGGAACATCAGTCTCTGGTTCTGTAGCGTGGCTGAAACGCGATTGTTGATTTTGTTTTTTCTAAAGCTGGGGTCGACTGCCTATTGAAACAACTAGGCATTACATTAATTTGTTTACTCTGTGAATCTTCTACCCACCAATCAAACCATCATAATCAGATGGCCCTCGCCCGCCGCGCTCTCCGCCTCGTCCGCCTGGACGCGTCTTCGCACGGTTGTTGCCGCGATCGGAAGATGGCGCGCCGTGTACACGCGGAGATACGGAAAGCCGCCCAGTGGCAGTGGACAGGTACGGTGATTATGGTACAAGGGTGTGGGAGATATATTGATGATTTATTGCTTCTACCAATTCACTCTAGTTCATGTAGTGGTGCTAGAGCGCGAAATCGCGTGTTGAAGAAAATCAAATTCGTGGGTTTTGATTTGGGCCTTTTGAAAGACGGTTTCACGATCGCGTCAAATTGATGTGAATCAACGTCGTAGTAATAATCTACGCGCGGGTTCCGTTTCGAGTAAAAAACATTTTTATTTAAAAAAATCGGCCATTTGAAAAGCCAGTTTCACAGTTATTTGTAAAGGATGTCGAGAATTATACCAATAGTCACTGATCGCTGTTCATTGTAAAAAAATCAAATCCTTTTCTCTGCAGGTGCACTCTACGGCAGAGATCGCGTCGATCTCCGACAACGGCTACGTGAGTGATATGCAGGCTGTCGGAGGGGGAGGAGAGGTGAGACGAATACGGGTGTGATATGGTAGTAATACGGGGTGCGGTAGGAACGATCCCTTACTTGTATCTTTGGAGTTGCATGGCACCTAGATGTTGAGAAATTTTTGAAGGTTGTCAATGGTACTACGGTCATATCTCTACCATGAAAACAATACCATCCGCGACTTATTCCAGGACTCTCCTGTCGCCGAGGAGCCGTCGTTCACGATCGAATACCTTCCACTGCCGGGAGCAGCAGAGCAGGTGAGAAACGACTTTCGGCGTGATGTTTTTACGGGGACCAGAAGTGTGCGTGAGCTACTAGAGTAGGCAATATCGATAGGATTTTGTTAGCAAAAAAATGGAACAGGTGAGAAACGATTGGTGAGTTGTTGTCTCAAGGGTTCCGGAAGTGCGAGTGATGTTCTAGGTTAGGTAATATTGATAGAATTCTGCAATAACAAATCCACTGCCGAGAGCGGAGCTGGTTGGTTGGTGGAGAGTGTGCGAAAGGTTGAAGATGTGGTGTTCCACGGATCTGATTAGTACGAGTTATTTGCTGGATTGCACAATGAGAGATGAATTGTTGATCGAATTCCACATGCTAAATACAAGTAATTGATTAAAAAGATTAATTATCAATTAGATTAAACTTTCTATCATCAGGCCGAGCCGTTTGACCCACTGAGCGCTGCCGCGGTGGCCGCGACTCCCAAGGTGAGTCATATGATAAGTTTTTTCTTTGTTGGCTTTGCGCCTTCTGTGTTTCGGCTGGTGTACTTCCGTTACTGGGCGCTCCATTTTCATTCCCACCTCGATTCATTGCCCAAAAAATCTAATTTCTCCCAGAGTTCCCGAGGCTATCGATTGTAGCAGGTTGTGTTTTAGAATAATATCTCATAATTTTCATACTATTCAGCCCGCTCCCCCATCCTCCTCTGCCACCTCCTCCACCCACCCCGCTTCCACCGTCCTTTCTCCGTCTCGTCAACGGTTCCTCGAGGAGCACAAGGAGGAGAGGGAGAGACAGCTGTTCGTGGAGGCAGCCACGCCCACGGTAGTGGTCAAGGAGAAGAAGGTACTGAGGCGAGGATGTAGTTATTACGATTATTTGATGCGTGTGGTTGAACGCAAAAAAAGAGGGATTATATGCGGAAGAGGAGCTAAAGAATCAATCAATTTCACCAGCAGCACAGCGGATGCGAGTTTTAGATTTATTTATGCGTCTTTGATGAATTCAATCGTTTCGTTTAGGAAGTTTTAAAACCTAAAAAACCTTTTGATCTCGGCTTCGTAGGTTCTATGTAGTTACATTCATTCCTCAGAATCCGATTTCTTTTTCCCCCTCCAGTCAAAACAATCATCCTCTTTCCCCCTTGCAGAGCGCCTCGTCCTCCTGGTTCAAGGGCATCACGAACTCGCCCATCGTGCGCATGATCAAGAGCTCCACTTTCGGTCTGTTTGATCTTCGATCTTTGTAGTCTCTATTCTGATCTCTCCTAATCAAGTGGTGATATGGTATTTTTATTTTGGTATTTGAAATTTGTAGTCTGATCTATCATTTATAATCAATCAATAATCCTCCTCCCATTAGCAGATCACGGCACGGAGCGTAAGAAGTCGTCAGACGGTGGGTCGACGGGATCGGGTGGAGATCGATCGAATGCGGGAGGTCTCGCCGCTCCCAGTATGGTAAGGGAGAGATTATTGATTGATTCGTTTTTTTCATGGTTTGTCGACTGACTATTGGTTTTCGGTCATTTCAGTCGCCTAGTACTTGCGTTGAAACATGATGTCTCAGAGATAGAATGAAACACGACGATTACAGACGATGTCTCCCTCTCTGCACTCATTGGTGGGCAATCTGAAGAAGGGATACGACAACGTCATCAAGGAGTGTGAGTTGAAGAGCGTTTTGCCATTTTACAGTGGAAAACAGTGAATGAACGTGTTGATTCTTGTAAATTCCTTTTTTTTCGCGCTGGGTAGGCACATGTTTCACGATTGCTTCATGTTCTTGACGAAACTCCCTAATCCGTTGGTAAACCTTCGTCCCTTCAAAAAACCAATACATTGTTTCCTTTCCAGCGGTTCGCAGTGGTATGTCCACCCTCGTGAGCGGACTGAATCGGTCGTACGGCACGAGTGGCAGCGGCAGTGTGCTGTACGGAGATGAGGTGAGAGAAGGGAGGAGAAGCCGCGCAGTTTTCTCGCAATATCTTGACATTTTTCCACAGGAGGAGGACGCGCTGCCCGACATCGACTACGCCGACCCCGCCTACTGGATCGACTCGGCGCCGCTCTCACTGCTGCCAGAGGGATGGTGGACGAGAGGAACGGTGGATCCGGGTACGGTAGCTGTTGATGGTGTTATTTTCGATTGATCTCTGATCGCTAACGAACGTTGCTTCCGGATACGAGTTTCCAACTTGGTGAAGGCATGTTCCACCGGTGGTACAAATCCTCGATGAGCGGCGCCGGATCAATTGATTGTCCACCCCAATATCGAATGAAACAAAAAAACATTTTCTCTTTAGTGGAATGGGAGAGATTACTATGGCTGAATGAGTGCGGTAGTTATTGCTCTCCAATAAATCGATAATTATCAGACGCCCGTTCAACGAATGGCGAGGAGGACGACGGACTGGTGCTGGAAGTGACCCTCTCCTCCTGCACGAAATGCCCCGATTGCGAGTTGGTCGTGTACGATGAGGATATCATCGCCGGATGGAAGGTGAGGAGGAGTATGGTAGATGGGGGAATCGAAGAGTGACATTTATGTCAGTGGCAAGGCGAATGTTGGTTTCACGCATCATTTTATTTTGCCAGCGTGAGCTAATGAGTGATTATCGGAAGTTTCCTAGTGGTATAGTAAAATATTTTTAAATGACTGATGCCCTACAGGTGGTGAATTGGTGCTCATGAGTTCTCTCTTGAGAGGGATAGAATCTCATCAGCGATTTCTCTCGCTTTTCTGGCATTCTAAAATAACCAAATCGATTCTTTAGGTGGACGACCAGACGCTTCAATCCGAGTGCCCCTACTGCGGAGAAGAGGCCGCTGCTGCAGCTGCTGCAGGTGAGAGTAGGGGAAAAATCTTTGATCTCACGTTCGTTGGCTCTACTCCATAAATCTGATCAGCATGTTCGAGAGTTTTGTCGTGTTTGACGCTATGTAGTTATCAGTATTCTGATTACAGTCGCTCCATCGACCTCATCTGCTTCTGGCGCCGCCCCTCCCAAGTCGGGCCAATTCGTGCCGGAGTTGCGGATAAGGAAGAGGTGAGTGGGGATTTCGAGAGATAATCATGATAGGGACGAGTACATTGAGTCAGTGGTTCCTTGTCTGCATCTTCAACCAAATTTATTGTCGAATAGTAACCTTCTGTGGTTATATTATCGGAGATTGCCAACCTCGTTTTTTGCCTACCTGTGAAACTTGAAATCTGTATAATTCTCCAACTGCTTCACACAAGAGGAAGCTCCATTTGGAGTAATTTCATTTGTTGGCGTTTCAGAAGCTTAGGGTATTGCGTCGCCGATACTATTCCAGCTCTTAACTGATCTATAAAACTGATAAACTAGTGTGCTACTGACAGAGATAACTAATAATTCCAATCCCTCTCTCATTGTCAGATGGATGCCTCGTCCCGTGAGCAGTTGGTACTCGCCCGATAGGCTGCACGGCACGGAACGGACGGAGGGCGTTGAGAAGGTGAGTGGGGAGGGGTTGTGAAGTACCTGACGATCTCCTATTGCTGCTTTCTGCGAGGAAGCTCTGTAGTAGGATTGGTGCGTCGGAGAAGCGCCAAGTGCGAATGCTAGGTTTTCTCAGATGCGATGAGCTAGTTTTTACATTTAACACCCAACTGTGGTTATTATTGCTGTTTTGATCAGCATGGTCTGTTGTAGAAAAAGTGTAGGGAGAAATCACCAGGTGGCATGAACATTAAAAGTTGAAATGATTTTATTTATTGATTTATTGATATGGAAGATTCTTCATTATCATCAAAAAAATTGTATACTTCGAAACATCTAATAGATTTGGAGAACCGGGAAATCACAAGCCAACCATGATTGATATCTCACCATTGCAGACGGAAGGACAGCGCCGCGCGGCGGAGAAGAACGCCGCTGCAGGGTTCGAGGAGGAGACGCATAAATTGGTACTGATGACGTTATTGCCATTTGAGAGAGAGATCGGCGTTTCCAAGTTGGCTCAAGAGCTTGATTTTGGCGATCTTGTCAATAATTTTGACCGTTTCTTTCAAACAAACAAATAACTCCGAGCGTTCGGAGAATGATTTTTTTTGCAATTATGCGTTGGTGGTTTGGCGCATCTACATGGGTACGAAGAAATCTGATATTTCCAAATATTGATAGACGGAGCTTCCGACACTTTCAACAATACCAATGCTTCCCTCACATTCAGATTTCTCCCCTCGTTCTCCGTCGCGAACTCGAGAGTCTTCTGGCTGCGGATGTCGCTGCACTCGCTGTCATTTTTTTTTGTATTCTTCAAATAGTCATTTGTCGATCGGCAAGATTGTTTCGAGGATGAAAACCATTCACATCGATAGAACCTCATTCTCGACTCCATCAATAACCCTCTGAAAGTCGTCACTTACAGGACCGATCGATAATGGTGTCTCATCCGGTTCTCTACTGGAATCTCGTTTACTACCTGAAGAGACTCAATCTGCCGTCGCATCTTTATGGGTAAGTCGATTTTTTCGTGTATTAGTGTGGATCTACTGTGGATCAATGGTGATTTGGTACATCGTGAAAGGCATGAGTGGCGTTGGTCGCTCCTCGCATTGATACATGCTCCTAATTGCTGCCAAAGAATTACGACTGTCTCGGTAGATATCCATCAACCAATAGTCCTTCCTCTGATTACTGTATCTATCAATCGATAATCCTCTTCCAGTTGGCTGGCTCCGTTCGTGCAGATTCGCTGCGTATTCGATCGACCGGATATGCACGATGAGATTGTGCCCCTCTACTTCCTCAATCCGTCCAATGCGGTGAGCACGGTGGGCCGATCGATAAGGGGTTACGGTAGCTGTGTGGGGGTCGATCGATAGTTATACGGTAGACCCGAAGTTCAGTAATCAATCGATAAATGGTTGATGGAAACCTTTTCAGTTCGTGAACGACGACAGGAAGACGAAGCGGTCGCAGGCCGTGTGGAATGAGGTGGGTATTCATTTTTGCAAAACTATCAGGCTGATACTCTCACTTTATCGGCAAAAGCAAGAACGAGTATAATTCGATGTAATTTTTGTGACATAGAACTGTGTAACCGATCACTGAACACTCAAGGGCTACCAATTAGTTTACTGATGAAACGTTCGTCTTCCAGGTGACAAAGGCAGTGGCGGAGAATCGCCTATTCACTGCGCTCCAATCGATAATCAACGAACACCGTAAGAAGACGGAATCGACAGTGGTCCTCGCACGACACTTCCCCTTCTTCAGGTATACTGTAGCTATGGATCGATTGCTTACGGTAACTTGTTTCAGGGACATTCTCTTCACGTCGCTCAATCAGTTTGGCCGATCACTGGTGCGAGACCATCTCGATATGACCTACCGGTGAGATTATTGATCTTGTTGAGATAGAGATTTTGATAAAGTGGTTCTTTTCGGTTTCATACGATTTACAAAACATGACGATTTAGTTATCATTAATAGTGTGAGCTTCGGCTGTAGAAAAATATACTTATTTATAGAATCAGCAATATTTTTTCATGTTTTGCTTCTTTCAGAGAAGAGATGAACCGTCTTCCGCCTCGCTTCGCTCCCATTCTTCCCCGTCAAGATCTTCCCCAGAAACCAGTCCAAAGAGCATGCAGAAAGGTCTTCTTCCCTCTCGATTTGTATTGATCTTTGATCTTTGCCTTTCATTGCCTTGTATGTGTAATCAATAGGAATGCTCTCTTCCCAAGGGTCCATCTGAATACTTTGAGTGTACACAATGTGGCCATTTTTAGGTTATTTTTGCTTTTTTGTATTTTTTTGCTTCATACTTTTATCATAGCTCGCTTGTTCCGTGCCTCTCACATAGCACAGTCTTTATCATAATCAAACTAGTTCCTAATCGATTCCAAACACGATTTCCCCTCCTGGTTACGGTGATTGTTTTATTCCTTTTTAATCAATATATTTCCCAGTTTGTGATGACCTACCATCCTGTAACTGACTTGAGATAGAGATTAACTTGCCGTGTATTTGTGCAACCGTTTCCCTCATATAATCAATCGATATTCTCTTATACCGTGTCCTACAGTAGTCCCGGTTGTTCCCACTCCTTCCCAATTCCTTTTACTTACTCTCTAGACAGTCACACACAATTTTTAGAGCTTTATTACCAAATCTGTGATGATTGTGACCTGAAATACGTCAAAAAGTAGGCAAATCCATTTAGATAATCAAATATTATTATTATTGTGTAATCAAATGTGTAAAGAAAACCATAACTCCGCATCCCGGCCACTAGTCTGAATTTATTCAATTGCCTGTGATAAAGTGGCATAACTAATTATGTTCATGAGAGACACCGCGTTTGAATCGTGTACAATACCTACAATACTGCGTCGTACCGTAATCCTCATAAATCGATAGTGAATAATGGACGAGTCAATGGATGCGGGTCCTTCTACAGTAGCCAAGGTCGATGACCGTATCAGACTCGAGTGAGTATACGGTAGTCTCGGATTACGGTATCGATCTATAATCCTCAGGAACTCACTCACACTCATCACTTATCATGAAGAAGGCGAGAATTCACGATTTGTCGTCGATCGATTTCGGGTGAGTAATCAGTTATCGATTGCTTTATCTTAATATTATAATCCTACCGTATTCTTGTCAGCATTCGCATCAATCCTCGATGGGCGAGCCACAATCGAAGGGGGCTGGCCATGTTCTCTTTCCCGAAGAGGCGACCTATTTGGTGGAGGTCACGCAAGGCATTGTGAGGACGACTGAGGAACGATACATGACACTCGAGGTACGGTAGGCATGCTGTCGCTATCGATTAGTATGTTATGTCGATACAGTACCCCTCCATTCCCTGATTCAGGAACTGTTCATGGTGCTGGGCGACTTCTCCATCCCGCAGCAGGTCTATTCGGCGTACTGTGCCTGCAAGAGAGCCGGATTCGTCGTGATCAGACCGGGGTACGGCAGCTATCGCTTGGTTACGGTAGCAGGAATATCGATTCATTCATTGCAGTATCCTCGAGCACGCACCGTCCTCTCCGCAGGCTATCGTAACGCCGCCGGAGTGCAGCCTGCCACCGTTCAGAGTGCGACCGCGCGCGCTTCTCGACGGATTCCCTGATTGCAAGACAGGCAAGATTACGGTAGGTATTGATCTATTTTGTTTTGAACATTGAACATTGGAGGTGGAGACAACTGAATTGACGGTTTATAATCTATGCATAGTTGCAATAACTGTGCGGCATTAATCTATCGTGGCCCACTGATTCTTCGATTGAACTCGACTCATTATTTTTGCTGTTACTTACGGTATCTTGAATGATTTCGGTGTATCACAGTTATTTCAGCGATCACTCCGCACTACTCGACCCGATTTGTTTCCCGAGGGATGCGGATTGCAGAAGGGAAAGAAGGAGAAGAACGTGATTGTGGAAGAGAAGAAGGGAGGAAAGAAAAGAAAGGTGAGTGAAATATCCAAACAAAAGTGGAGTGATTGCCATTATCTTGTGTTTCGGTGCAATATTTCGTATTTCATAGTATGTTGGGTTCATTGATGTTTCACTTTCACTTCAACTGCTAATGAACTTGTAGGCTTGGATCGTCCCTCAAGATTTTTCCAAGAAAATTATGCTTTTCTAATTTTGACTCGATTAGTTTGTGTTGTACTTGCTATACTAGAACTAATAAGCGAATGGACATCGATAGACTCTTGCCATTCGTCGAATAGGAATAATCAATACTTTATCGGTCATTTCTAAATCGTGTGTTATTATTCTCATTGAGGAGCCTCCGTCTCTCCGCCCCCGTTCGTGGCCCTCACTCGCGTACGCATCGAAGAATGCGGGTGATTGGAGGGAATACGCGGAGTTGAGGAGGAATCTACTTGGGAAGTTAGTACAGGAAGGATCTTTTGTTAGACTGCTGCAAGGAATTGATACCGATTAGCGTGTAAATGCGAGATAAGTCTGTAAATTTTTTGTATACTACTTTTGCGAAAGCTGTAGCCATTATATTGATGTGTTTAAACCCAACCAACTTGTGCTTTCCGCGGTAGTCAAAGATCGTTATGGAAAGGTAAAAATGGTCGTCTGCGCATTAGCTTTCGTAAATAAGAAAACTCAATTCAGATCCCGCTACTCGTCCCCACTGGACCGCACCCACTTTCTGCTCTATTCCTCCAAAGGATACAGTCATTCTGGAAGGAAGAAGGGAGAGATTCGACCGATTGCGAGAATTGCTGTCTATGAGTGAGTGGGGATTGTGTTTGGTTCGATTTGAGAAATAACTGGCTGGGACATTAAAGATTCACGGAGATTACTATTGCTCTATGATCCATGAAATCGTTGATCTTGACGACATCGAGGCCAATATTCTTAAATTTTCGAAAACGGTCAAGATCTGTGGCGCAGTCATGCTTCACGAATAACATTTGTACACGAGTACACTTCATATTCAATCGATCCATTCTGCGTAGATGAAAGGCTGAAATGATTTAGTAAAATCTCATCTCCGATATCGCATCTTCTCCTTTTCCCCATTTGCAGTTTCCACTCGGGTCGTCCTCTTCCCTCTCATCCTTCGTGTCGCGAGGATTCCTCTCGTCGACTCAACGATGACTTCGTCTCCGTCCCTCTTCTGAAGGCATTCGTCTCCCTCCCGAGGGTATCCTTCACCAAGGAATCAGGTGAGTGACCGAGGGCGAGTACAGTAATCTGTGTTTGAGGTACAGTATTCTAAATTATTCCCTGCAGGAGCACCGATCGACCTGCGATCGATCGAGTGACGCGAGTGAGGAAGATCTGGAGTAGATCCAGTCGATGGGAGGTGTATTGTGTCTGTTTATTGTGTTTTGCCTCCCCCCTCTGTTCGATCGAATTCCGAGCTGCTATTTATTATCATTTTATGCATTGAAGGCGAAAAATGAAGGTACTTTCTCGGGATCCACCTCGATTCAATCAATCTAACAACATTGTAAACATTGAAAAATGACTAAAACTATTTCAATTTCAATTTCAATTATTTTATCCACCAGGGGAATATGGGAGAAAATCATCGCGTAGATCTTCGTGAGATTTGGGTGGAGGTCCGTCGTCTTGAAGGCGATTCGGTGGGGGTGGGGGTTGGGCTTCGGGGGAAGCAGCAGATATTTTTTTTGATATTTCATTGATGAACTTGACAAGTGACAATCGTAGTGCAGCAACAAGACTTTCCAGTTGTTCGTTAATGTTGCCACGTCCGTTGGTGGTGGCGCGCCAAAACTGTGGTCACGGGGGCGCAGTGCGGGGGAACACACTGGCCGGGTGAGGCCGACCAAGGAACGGACGGGGCTGTGTAACTACGGATGATAGGCTGTGATTGACAAACCGTGATGGTCGCCTTACGAGAGCCGAAGCTCACGCATCCCCAATGAAGCGTGGATTTGGGATGGCTAATGGGTGGGCTGCTCTCTAGACGCGACGGGTAAGAGTCGGGAGGAGGAGAGGGAGAGAGTGGAGCTGGAAGTGTTCTGCATTTGTTGAGTAGCTTCCGAAGTGCTTGATGCGCGTTTTGATTTTATTAATATTATTACGTGATTAATGTGCTTCTCTAGTTTACAAGATGAGTGATGAAAGAGTACTCCGTGGCTCAGTCAGCGAGAGACAGGACAGAGATATGAAGAGACGTTGACTCTGACTGGGTTAGTTTATACTGGAATGTTGAGTATTGACGATTCTGCGCAACTACGCGATTCATCTTGTACCATCTCATCTGTACTATTTACAGAATGAAAGTCTTTCTCAGTTGCTTTCTCTTACTCGTACTAGTCCATGGAGATCCGGAATATTCCAATTTGGAATTGAAACTTCAAATGATGTTCGGAAACGACTCATTGACCCTGTTCATGAGCAAGTGGGCTGTGATAGAAGAAGCTGCTAAAGTGAACAGATCTGCAGAGGACCATCTCGATTACTGTCTAAGTATAGTTTCAAAAAAATATTCGTATTATAATGCCTGGAAAGAAGGCGTGTTTATGTATCTAACTGACTCTTTCGCATTCAGTGGGAGTCGTTGAGCTTTTGCCTTCGAATGAAGAGCAAAGTGAAATGAAAGATGAAAAGTCACCGGCCGTCAAATTTAATTCGACTGATGAGGTTTAACTAGCTTTAAATGAAGTTTTTACAGCTATGGTATACAGCAGGGTTGGTGAGTACGAGTCGAGCCACTCGAGGCCTCGACCTCTAGACTCGACACGAGTCAAAGTAGTTGAGCGGCTCGACAATAGGATAGACTCGATCGGGCGGCTCGAGTGTGAGAGAGAACGCTCGAGTCTTGATTCGAGTCACGAGCGGCTCGGCAGACTCGAGTCTGACTCGAGTCAGACGAGTCTAACTCGAGTCTGGAGAGAGGAAGAGAGAGGAGAGGGAAGAGACGGCAGAGAAAGGGAAGAGGTTAGAGAGAGCGAGAGAGTATGCAAATCGAGGAGAGTCCCTTCCCTCTCTCTCCTCTCCAGACTCG